>JALPQD010000793.1:38371-419676 GCA_023101885.1 Typhlomys cinereus
CACGGTTTAATCAATCATAATTTAATAAAAAGAAAATGTCAGGGAAGTCCTACTTACACGTAACTGCTGAAGTCTGGCTTCTGTAAAGATTGCTTGCTTCCTGCCTCTTGCTTAAAAGGTGGTCTCTGCCCCTCCCTCACCGAGATTTCCTGCTTTTATTACATCTACCCTTGAATGTGCTATTATAACAAGACTCCAGTTTAACAGCTTTTTGTCTCTGACCAGGGGGTGACATACAGTGCCCATCAGGATGGAGTGAAGGGCATTGCAGGAGCAGCAAAACTGCAAAAGAAAATCAACAAACCACAATCCAGAACTTCAGAGACTCTATATCAACCACATAGAACTAGGCCAGCCTAATCCCCCCCATCCTGAAGCTCAGGGACATTTTCAGAAGAGAGGGCGGTAATATTGTAAGAGCAAAAGGATGGGAGGAGCAATGATTTGCAAGATTCTCCACACAAGTTAGGGCCGAAGTAATCATAATAGGACTTTGCATGCCCTGCGCAATGTCCAACACACTATTGACCTCACAAAGTTTAGCATCAGCTAAAGGCACCAAGATCCTTGGAGGCAAGGGATTGACAGCCACAGTAGTGTTCCTATGCTTAAGAGGAACATGAGAAAGGGTTCAGGGAAATGCCACTGGGTCCTTGTATGTCATCGGAGAGGAGGACCAAGAGGAGAGTTAGGCATACACAATAAAGGACTCTCTGGGAATTGGGGGGGAGGCATTGGGGGATGGAGAAGGGAGGGAGGGGGAGCAGGGGGTTTGGGGGGAGGAGGAGGGAGGGAGGGAACTGGTCTACCTATTAAGTTTGTATGAGCGGAAATAATAAAAAAAATGTATTAAAAAAAAATCCCGCACACCCACTTCTCGGCACCACACACTGGCTCTCTGAGGCATGGTGCTGATCAGCTGCAAAAGAAAAAAGCCTCTCCATGGGATTAAGTTTCTGGTGTCAGTGTGGTGAAGTCCTGGGCGGCCCCGGACCTTTTAGTAAATGTTAAGTGCAGGGGGAAAGGGATTGAGGGACTCACTCAGCCATGTGTAAGGAGCAGGATGATATGAAACTAATGTGAGGGACAGTCATAGGAAGTACAAGTTTATTAGAGGTGAGGGCCTAGTGGCCAAGAGAACTATACATAGCTCAGCCTCAAGATGGGAGAGTATTAGAACAGGAGACAACTCTAAATCAGTGAGAACAGGGAGAGAGGAAAAGAGCTACTATAGACAGCATGGCAGAAAGTCCAGAGAGAGCAAGAGAGGCAGCAATCTTCTAAGGCCTCAGACTTTGCTACTCAATCACTTGGGGTTTGCTAGGGAAGTAGGGGAGTGGTGAAAATGTCATAGATTTAGGATGCGTGCTCTGCTTAGGCAGTTCCTACCTTCCATAAGAAGGTTAATGATCCTGAGGCTGACGAGAAACACACAGATAGCTGTCTAGTTATGACAAACACCCTGAGTGCAAAGGCCAGGGTGCAATGTGGAAGACCGAGTCTCTGGGGGGCAGGAAAGAAAGGTCATCTCTTGGAGTGACATTTAAGCATGGGCATGGAGGATTAGCAAGAGTTAATCCTGAGCGGAAGGTACAACAGCTCTCACAGAGAGCAGCGGGGGGGGGGGGGGGGTATGAACACCCTGACACACAGGTAGAACCCCTTGAAAAGCTAGCAGAGAGGGAGAGCGTAATGAGCAGGAAGGTCCTTCTGTCAGTTGGGCTTGGAGAGGGGTGGAGGACATCACCAGACCCTGAGAGGCCTTCCCATACTGTGGACTCACTCCAAAGTGTATCTTAAAATAAGTTTGCACACCCATGGTTTATTTGGGAGACATAGGAGTGGCTAAGTGAGCTAAGGAGAAAAAGAAGCCAGTTGAGAGAGTGTGTTGTTGAATAGGTCTTCTCTGGGGGCACCTGTGTCTTAATCTCCATGACAACGCCAGACTCTGTAATGCAGCATGCTCCCAGGAGGCCAGGAAGCTGGGCTCCTTGTTAGCAAATCCCTGTGCTCTGAACAATGCTCCGACACTTCCCGCTTACCCTATGCAGGATCCAACTCGACCCTAGAAAAACGAGCCCAGAACAAGCACTTGCCTTGCAAACATGAGGGCCTCAGTTTGATCCCTGGAACCCCCGTCTAAAAGGAAGGAAGGGAGGGAAGGAGGGAAGAAAAGAAGGAAGGAGGGGGGGAGGGAAGGAGGAAGGAGGGAGGGAAGGAGGGAGGATGGCAGGGAGGGAGGGAGGAAGGAAGGAAGGAAGGAAGGAAGGAAGGAAGGAAGGAAGGAAGGAAGGAAGGAAGGAAGGAAGGAAGGAAGGAAGGAAGGAAGGAAGGAAGGGAAAGAAAGGAAGGAAGGGAAAGAAAGGAAGGAAGGGAAAGAAAGGAAGGAGGGAGGGAGGGAGGAAGGGAGAGAGGGATGGAGAGAGGGAGGGAGGGAGAAAGGAAAGGAAAGGAAGGAAGCGAGAAAACAAGAAAGCAAGGAAGGAAGGAAGCAAGAAAGCAAGAAAGACCCATGAGAGACCCTGTTTCAAAAAAGCAACATAGATAGGGCTTGAGAAACAGCACCCAAGGTTGTCCTCTGACCCCACATGCCTATCATACAAGTATACCTGCACACATGCACATGCAAGCACACATACACATGCATACTTTTATATTGTATTCAACCTAAAACTCTTTTACAATTTATCAACTCCCCCGCCCTTTAATAGTATATTTACTTGAAAGATAAAGAGCTTGAGCACGTGTCATAGCCTGTGGAAGGTCAGAAAACAACTTCCAGAAGTCACTTCTTTCCTTTCCCTATGTGGGATCTGGGATCAAATTCAGATCAACTGGTTTGCAAGCAGGCACTCTTACTGCTGAGCCATCTGACCCGCCCTCTTATTCTTGCTGTGATCTATGTTATGAAAGCAGAAACTCAGTGTTTGCTAGTCTCTGCCTCTGGAATGTGACTGAGCCTCACACTTCCACATCCTGGATGTTGGGGAGAGTCACCTCTCTCTGCTGTCTGACAACAGCGTTGAGGTCCTGATCAAGGTCAAGATGGCGCCACTACTGGGCGGGACTGGAGGATGCTGATGCAGATTCAGGCCAAGCACAGAGGCAGCAGGTGCCTCTGTCAGGGGAGGCGCTTCCAGCATCTCCTCGGAGCAGTCACACGGGGGAGATGCTGGGGTCTTGTGCCTGTAGTTATGAGTTCAGTCAGCAACTCTAACTCTAACCAGTTCCACAGCCCAAGCAGTGTCTCCCAGCCTCAGCTTCAGTCTCATGGAGAACAGATATTCATGCAAGTCTAGAGCAAGCAGGGAGCAACTTTTTTTTTTTTTTAAGAGAGCATCTAATACAGCTCTCCAACTGGACAGCTGTCAGGACGCCCGTGTTAGGTCACCACCTTGGCATGGGAAGCAAGCTGTTTGGTCGAGAGCTTCAGGAAAGCTGTGGATGCTTTCCTGCTCTTTCCTCGGGCGTCTCTGGACCTTGGAGCCAGGCTGCTGAGAGGTAGAATTCAGATCTTACCAGCAACGTATCGTGAAGGAAAAAGAAGGATCTTATCACCTAGAACCGATTACTAGCTGGAGCTCCATCTACTCTCTGCTAATGAGGAAGGAAGGAAGAGGTGGAGAGACGAAGGAATGAAGGAGAGAGAGACAAAGGAGTGAAGGAGGCAAGGCGGAGGAGGGTAGAGAAGGAAGACCTAAAGTCACTCCAGAAAGATGCCATCTACCCTTGAATCCGTGTCTTTCAGGAAGACAAGAAGTGTATTCTTAGCCTGCCCAAGGTTTCTGTCATTATTTAACATCTCTTGTTTACTACCTCTGAGCAAGTCACCTGGAACCGAGGAAAGGTGGTACTGGGGTGCGTAGGGTACGTAGTGAAAGCTTTGCTGCCAGGACCTAATGAACCTGAATGTGAATTCCAGGTTCTCCACTTGCCGTTCTTATAGATTACTGACTTGCTACCCTGAACTCCAGAACTTCCTCAAAAAATAAACAAGGCCTATTGTCAGAGTATTTATATGAAAATTCTGACACATGCCTGATAGAGTTGCTGTGGGGATTAAATGAGATAACACATGTGATGTTCCGCAGTTCAGGGATTAATATATTACAGCCATAATATAATATTTCAGCCAACACTTACAAGGGCACTTGTAATGTGCCTGGTACTACAACAGAATGTTTAACTCCTGAGTATAAATCAATTTTTAGTCATCTTTTTTTGTTTGTTTGTTTTGAAATTGGGTCTCCTGTAGTGCAGGCTGGTAGCCAACTTGCCATTTAGCCAAAAATGACCTTTGACCTGTGCAACTCCCTCCTGAGGCTGAGATAAAGGCCTTGTAACACAATGCCCAACAATTCAGTCTCTCTTTTTTCTTTTAGCGCCGTCTTTGTTAACTCTGCATATATGGCTCAGGATTCTTTTTAGTCACTTCCTGATTATTGAAGTATCACGACGTAAAGGAATGTGTCCCGGTCTGCCTTAATTATCAACTTGACATTTAGGAAGCAGGTCTCTGGTCAGACCTCAGAGGGATTTCTGGATTAAAGTAAGTAAGCCTCGGGCATGCCTGTGAAGGATTATCTTGATGGTGTCAGCTGAGGTTGGGAGAGCCAGCCTAAAAGTGGGGTTCTCAACTGAGTAAGAGGCGCAAGCAAGCCCTGTGAGAGCATCCGCCCCTTGCTTTCTGCTTCTTATTATGATGCAATGTGGCTGACTGCTTCAAGCTCTTTCCCCCTTGAATGTTCCCTGCCATCATACTTTGAATAAACCCTTTCTTCCTTAAGGTGTGTTTGTGAGGATAGTTTATCCCAGCAATAGGAAAGAAACTAAAGTATAATCTGGAATTAGTTGACCTACTTAAGAAAGTCAGGTCATGCCCTACTTGGTCAGGCAGCAGCGGCGGTCTTCCCCCTGGTTCCACTTTAGCCACACAAGCAAGGCTCAGGGCTGTCTCTTGCCTCCCGCATGCAAACAAAAGGTACCTTCCTTCTCCCCAAGGGTTGATTCTCCCTTCCAGGCCCTTTGGGATTGCCTAGAACACACAGTTGCTTATTTGTTTGTGTTCTATTTCTGCATCATGAATGCCAACTGCTAAAGGACCTGGACGCTATTAGAACATAGCTTTGTCCTATGAACAAACTCTCTCCATTTTGATAATTGTCTTTCTATTGACTGAGCTTTTTCTTACCTCTGCCCCAGCTCTTAACAACACTGAACTCTCATCGTCGTCCCTAAGGAGGCCATATGCTCTGCTTCCTCATCCTCCCAATGAAGGCAAGTAAGCAGTCATCATTTTTGCTCCCTACTATCTCTTTCTTTACCCTTTTGTCACGTGATCTAACTAGCTCTTCCCTTGGGAAGAGCATTCACTGTCTGCATCCTCCTCAGGGTTCTCTAACAATTCCAATGCAATCCTGTCTTTCTTAGGAAAGTTCTCCTGGAGAGACTGACTGTCCTCTCTTCACATCTCCACCGTTGGTCTGGTCATCCTTGCTAATCTGACCTCACGCACTTCTGGCCTTTCCCATAGACTCTAGAGACCTGTAGACTTCATCAGCTTTCAGTCCAGTCCAGCAGAATACGGTGAGTGCCAGTGGTATAGCACTGATAGATCATCCATACTCGAGCAGTGCTAAGGTACAGACTTGTAACAGACAACCTGGATGAAGCTCAGCGGGCCACACATGCAGGACAGGAGAGGAGGAAGGAAACTGGTTATAGGGAGAAAGGGGTGCAGTGGGAACAGGAAGGGGCATGATATTGGGCGGTAAGAGGCGAAAATGATGTAAATTCATTGTACTTGTATACAAAACTCTAAATAATTAAAATTAAAAATGTCTTATAACAGTTTGGTTTTCCAGTGTGTAAGCATGCCACAAATCATCCCAGTAGTTCCACACTAGAGTCTTCCCACTCTTTTATTCATATTTGTAAAGAAAGCCTCAACAAATATCCTTATATGAAAATCAACTACTCCATGTCTTGTTTTTCTTTCAGATTTCATATGATGCCAATAAGCAACCTGACCTTGGATTGAAAAAAATAGTGAATTCCAAGAAAAACTGTTGATGTACTACTGAACTTCACGTGGACCTGAAATCCTTGCCTCTGTTTTGTTCCTTCAAATGCCCTAACTTGATTTTGCCTTATTGCTTTTCTAATCCCTTAAATTTTTTAAAAATTATTTTATTTTTCTAGTTTTATGAGCATATTGAGTACTTATCCCTGCTTGCTCCATCCCCCCTCCCACCCATTCCTCTCCCTTCTCCTATCCTCCTGCCTGTCTACTTCTACGGACCCCGGTAATCCTTTAAATTTTATTCACTTGATTGTTTGGTTGGTTTGGTTTTTTTGAGACAGGGTCTTACTTTGTAGCCCGTACAACAAAACAACAGAGAAATCAAGTAAAAGCCTAGCAGCAATAGTAACTCATTAAAATAAATCATTCAGAGCGGCACAGAATGTATCGCATGTTCCTGATCCTTTATGGTATCTGCCACCTGCAGTACAGCTCAGATTCTTGGCTAGAACCCACAACACAGATTTGCTATTTCTCAACATAGCTCCACAATAAAAATGCCAATCCCCAAAATAACCCATCTACAAGCATCTCCAGCCCGTCTTCCCATCTCACTTGCTTGCGACCCTAAACACTTCTGATTTTCTCCACTACTCCCTCCATGTTTCACTATTGTTCATTTTTATTGCCTCTGTTGAGTCTGGCATATAAGGAACCATCTTGCACCCATGCTACCACCCCAACTTTCCTCCACGCTTTGAACCTGTTCCACTTTGCTACGCCCTAGCCTTCAAGAAGAGTTGCTAAGTGCTGCTGAAGAATCCTTGAATCCACTGCACTTCATTCCTTCCTGGGATATTTATGGCGGCTTTCTTTGATTTTTGTCAATCATCCAGGGCATCTCCATTTTGTTCTCATTCTCCTCAAGCCCCCAATTCTGTACTGCCTCCCCCTCATAGAAGATGACTTAATTACCTGTTTCATTGGAATGCTTTCTCTCTCAATTGAGCAAATTCATCTTTTCCTACCTCATCATCCACTCAATATATGGTACATTCTCCTCCTTTTCTTCTGCTCTTCTGTGAGACCGACCCTTCCGTTGAAGCTCTTGGCCCAAGCCCTCCTTCCCTGACACACTGTATCCTCCATTAATCCTCTCCTTCTTGTAGCTTCCTTCTTTTCCCCTGGGTTGAAATCTCTATTTTTTGCCTATACAACCTCACCTAAAAAAGCCTCCTTCACTTATCCTAATAACTCTTCATTTCCTTATTTCTCTTTCATTTCTACAACCAAATATTTTGAAAGTAAAGTACATCTACTGGCCTTGTACTAGGCTTAACTTCTTCCATTGTATTTCCCTGTCTTGTTCCTTCTACTAAACTCCTCTTAAGGTCATTTGCAAGTTCTCAACACTGAGTCTCCAGCCAACTTTCCTACCAGCCAAGTCTTGCCGCAGCACTTCCTGTGGGCATAGCACCTGCCCAGCATTTACTCCTGGTGCAATAATGTGTTGATCTCCCATAGCTTTGATCATCTTTTCTGTCTCTGGTAGAGGCTTTGCTTCTTCCCATACCTTTCTAAATTTAGACATGCTCTCATGTCCTCATTAGAGTCTCATAAATACTCACCCCGTTCCTCCAATTATCACCATATATGCATCAATATCTACAACTTAAAACCCACCAAATAATACCCGAGACTGACCCATCACTTTTTTCTCCCTTACACTTCTACTCCACCTATCAGCCTTAAAATTTCCACATATGTATGCTTTTCTATACCATGAGAATGCAAAGTTTTCTCCATCTACCACCATGAGACATGAGAGGGCCCTTTCCTCTTGGGCCCACACCTTCCCATTTGCCAAACTCAATGAATTAAAGTTTCACATTCCCTGGTGACTAATCTTCTGTGTTTCACAGTTATTTATGACCCTGTCACCTTGGTGAGGTGTTGTTCTCACTGCAGATTGCAAACATATTTAATACTATTTTCCAAGTATTGTGCTAGGTTCCACAGATACAAAGATGAATGAAAATTACCCAATTTATCTGGAGAAACTGTAACTCTCTTCATACAGAAGAGAATCAGAAGTTCCCTGTGAGCTACCAGGAGATTATCTAAGCCACATTGTGAAGGGTCTCTAGGCAGACTGTGACTTTGAATCAAAGTTCCTTTGATCTTAAACTTGATAAAGAGCATGCCTTAAGTCTTTGTGTTACTATATTCCATTTTGCATTTCTGTCCAAATTTATTCCCACCTACCATGGAAATCCTTCCTTGGATGCCACAACACTACGTTTAAGGTCAGGAGAGTGACTTACAATCCAGAATTTTAAAGTTCTGAAAGTAGATGGGGGTCCTCAAAGGTGCCTGCCCCCTCCTCTGCCAAGAGATGGCAGCTGGAGACTGTGCTCAGGCAGGGGCTCTGGGCTATTTGCCCTCTGAGTTTGGGGGCGGGGGCTGTAATGATTACTCTGGACACAAGACTCTGCTCCTCCAGGAATGGTATACAAATAGCTATCATTTTCATTCACAAATCTAAGAAATTAATACCAACCATGTCTGCTCAGATTCAAATGACTTCTCATGTCACTTTTGAGTGATAAAATGATTTACAATATTTTGCATTGACAGCACCAATTACCATCAATTACCATTCCTTAGATTGTTCTCATTTCTATTTTTTTACTGAGTTCTTGCATGACCTATTTTATGTTACCATCCTAAATAAACATTTTACCGAACCAAAAAAAAAGACTTTGTGTTAACATAAATATATATGTGGCTTTGCCTAAGAGAAGCAGTGATAAGCTGACACAGCCAAGAAACACAGCTGGTTTCAGGCAATCCACAGCTGAGGAAGGCTTTCCCTGCTCCCAGGGAAAAAGGCCGCAGACAGTTCCTGACATACACACTCAGTCCAATATACTTGCGAACACTCAAAATATGCCTAAGAAGCACATAAGATCCCAGGGGCCCAAGGTTCCCCTTCCAGAAGAGGAGAACCCCAGGTTGAAGTGCAGAGATGGTGGGGCTTTTGGCCACACTGCAAGAAGCAAGAGGCGTCTCATCAAGTACTGGCATAGAAGTGTGACTCTGCAACCACTGGACCCAAAAAAAGACAAGGAGGACCAGGACCCTGACAAGGCTCTTACCCCAGGCTGAGGGGGACAAGGAGACGAGCCCAAGGCAGGAGGAGCCGCAGAGGAAGGCTCTTGTGCACAGGAGACGCTACAGGCCGGACTAGCTCAGCCTCAAGAGAGAAGCTCAGGCTTCTGATCTTGTGTCTCATCCAAAGGGACCAGTGTCCACTCACAATAATGAGATTTGGTTTGGATCATATAGAAACAGGTCAGCCACCTATCCAGAAAGCGAATGTGAGGCCCATGCCAGCCATTGAAAGCCTCAACCCCTTGTTTGTCACATCTAATGGGCAAGGGAATGTGGGGACATTGCTCTCAGTAGTCCACAAGCCAACACCGAGGCTCTGTGCTCAAGACCTAACCCCATGGATGCAAGTGCCCATGGTCCTTCTCAACATGGTCCTATGGCGCATCCAGAATAGCCAGACTGGATGAAGTGTCAGCAGCCTGGTGCCCTGATGGGAGCACACAGTTGCACGTGCATCCTACATGACATGAAAATGGTCTTGTCCCCATTTTCTAGGGAAGGGGTTTCTAGGAAGCAGACAAGAGACCTTCCCTGATCCCCACCCAGCCTTGTCAGAACTCCCCCCCTCCCCCCACTCCCCCACCTCCACAAGTTACTTCTTCTCAAGTCCTAAAGGAGAGTAGCGGAAATCCTGGCATGAATTCTATTCAGGATGTCCTGTATCCTACCAGTACCAGCATGTGTGGGTCAGAAGAGCCAGGCAAACAGCAGCACAATGCCAGCCCAGACTCCTAGCCTGGAGCCACGGCCCACACACAGAGGCTCTCAGCAACAGACTTTGACTATGTGAATCCTGCAAACATGAATCACATTTGAAATTGAACTTATCTGAGACTCACATAAGGCTTTGCAGTGGATGATAAGAATTTGAGTGGACATGCCTACTGAACAGTGTCTCTCACCCAAGTAACTGTGTTAGTGGAAACAACTCAATATCTGTGGCTCTGCAGCACAATGCCTGGTTTAGTTGAAAGCTCCTTGGAGCAAGCTTTCTGTTATCCATCTTCAGCACTCAATGGCCTGTGACTGTGTAATTAAATTGATTTTAAGTTTAATAAAGTTCTACCACTGGAAAAAATAAAACTAATATATTAGATGAAGCAAGTAGTCATTTCTTTTAAGAAAAAAAAATAGATCACCTTATTCCTTTGGAACTGGGTCTCCAATTAAACCCAGAGTTGACCGATAAGACTAGTCTGGCTAACTAGTTTGTTGTGGGGATATCCAGGTTCTATCAGGGCTAGAATCACAAATGGACTGTCACACTATGTGTGGATCTGGAGATCCAAATTCTTGTTTGCTTGGCAAGTACTCGAACCACTGTAACAGCCACTCTTTAGTATTGCTGTGAGAGAGCACTCAAAGTCAAGCAACTTAAAGGAGAAAGAAATTTATTCCACTTAAGGTTCCAGAGGGAAGATACAGTTTCTCATGGCAGCATGGCTAGCTGGCCAAAGCTGGAGGAGGCTAATTCACTGCTGACATCTTGGAAGCCGAGAGCTGCAGACTACTTGCAGCAAAGGCTGACTTCTCCAGGAGATAGGATGGGACTAATCCACCTCAAGGCCCACCCCTTGTGATTGCTTTCCTCTAGCAAGGCTCCACCTCTCAAGGACCATGACCTTGCCAAACACATAAGGCTGTGAAGAACATATTTCAAACCATGACAACCACTAAGCCATCTACCACAGCCCAAGATTAAATCCTTAAGACTTTGGAGACAGAGAACCATGGGGAGGTGTCATGATTCTGAGGACTGCCTGTGAGCAACTGACTCACATCTCTAGTGTCTCCTCTCTTCTCACCTCCCCCAAATCAGGAGATCAAATGCACTTCATCTTTTACATTATTATGAGCAACAAAAGAGGTAATCCAATCAAGTCCATGCCATTATTTGGGGGCCGAAATATGTGATATTGTTATAATGATGAAGATAATAATATTGCTCATGGAAATAACAGTGGAGGTAATAATAAACCACCAAAAGCTGTTGCCTCTCCTCAGGCTGAAGTTAATGGCTGAGCAAGATAACTGTGAGGATTAAAGAAGTTGTTTAAAGAGAATTGTAAAGTTTTGCTTTACGAATGTTTGGCATTCCTGTTACTATTAACTAGAACAAGAACCTAAAAGAAGGAAGGAAATAGATCAATAGGGAAAAACAGCCAGTGAACCTATAGGTAGAACCAAACTGCTCTGTAAATAGCTGTTATTATACTCATAGATTTTGAAGAGCACTTAGCACTCAGCCTAAAAGTCTTCTTCTATAACAGAGGTAAAGAATCTTAACACCCTGACAAGATGGAGCCTAGGCCAATAGAAGAGCAATGAAATGAACAATGATGGCCAGTCATAATGCAAAATACTGGCGACCCAGCAATGCTCACCCAAAATCAGGCCAACCTAATTTCTCCCCATCCTAAAGCTTAGGGAACTAAGCAGAAAAGGGAGTGTAAGATTGTAAGAACCTAAAGATGGGAAGGTCCCCCATTGGACAAGACATTCCATCCAAAGCAGGATTGCTGCATCCAGGAACTCACTGCAGGTAGTTATGCACATCCTTACCAGATGTGCATAATAACTGGCATACCAACATGCCCCCATAGACTATCAAAGGACTCAAGGGTGATAAAACACACAGTGGAAACCTTAGAGACTAGAGCTGGATGAATGAAAGGAAATGCCTCTATCAGTGAGGTGGTCCAAAGAGGAGCAACTTGGTATGCCAGAGACCTAAATCCCCACAAAAGTAGACAAGTTAGAGGGTATTCTGGAGTCCATAGAAGCAGACAGGCAGGAGGGTGGGAGAGTGTGGGATGGATTGATGAGGGAAGGAAGTGAGATAGGAGGAACAGAGGATGGAGGGAAACAGGGATGAGTACTCAATATGCTTGTAAAAGTAAAAATAAATAATTAAAATTTACTTTTTTATTCAATTGTGTGTGTGTGCTGTGTGTGTGTGTGTGTGTGTGTGTGTGTGTGTGTGTGTGTGTGTGTAGAACCACGGACGAATTCGGGAACCACCACGGGCCGCCTCCACTTCCTCCTTGTTTACTCTGCCCTGGGATTCACAGGCTCCACCCTACCAGGATCAGAACCACAGGCCTCTCCCGCTTCCGCTCGGCATCTATATGTGGGGTCTAGGATACGAACTCAGGACCTTCCACCTGCAAGGCAGAGGCTTAACCCCTGAGCCACCTCTCCAGCCCCAATAATTAAAATTTAAAAAAAGAAAGTTTGAAAAATCCATGACATAGCCAATATATATCTTTGTGTTCCAGCCACTCAGAATTCAACAATGAGAAAGAGAACTGATTCAGAATGAAGAGAGATGTCTCTGTCCAAGCAGCACTGGGCTGGAGCACAGCCTTCTGTTTGCCATCTGGTCTCCTTCTGTGGTTTCTTCTTTTCTTTTAGTAGCACTTCCAACAAGTACTAAGTTAGTCAGAAGGCTCAGCTGTGCGCCTGCTCTGAAGGGCAATATCAGCCCCAGAGATAACATGGATGCGTGTTTCTCTAAGATACCTGACGCCCCAGCTCCAGAAAGGCAGCAAATGCATACCATATTACCACAAGCTATGTTACTAACTTTGTGTTAAGGAGTATAAAGTACTTATCCACTATTGCACTTTGGTTAGTCTTGTGACATGCAACACTAAAGATTAGTTGAAAGGGTTGACTATTTTTTTTGCAGTGTTATTGAAAAGGCCAGGCAGTCTCAGACGTCAGGAAAACTCTGGCTTCCTTTATCATTACAAGGAATTCAGTACATGTCAACAAACATGTTTTGGTTCCATCTTATCCGTCAGGCTCTCTGCCATGTGCAAATCCAGGAAAGGATTGCAGGGTCTCATCAGAATGTCACTGCTTCCTCTTCTAATCCCACGCTTCCCTTGGCTGGTGACAACACTCTGCAGCTGGCTGGCAGGATGAGGGAAAGGTTGGGAGCCTGATATCTCTCAGTCTCACATGTGTTCTGTGGCTACAGTTTAAAATAAACATTTTTTTCCTTCCCCTTGTCCCAGGGGATATGTACTATATTCCAAAATCTACTTAAAACTGCAAAAGCAGGTCACTTGCCTTCCCTAAGTTGGGCCTGATTCCTGCATCGCGACTGTTCCCAGTTTGGGTGCGTTCTCATTAAGGAACACTTACCCTGCTGCTCTCTACGCTGTGAGAAGAGGCTTCCAGGAATGCCGACCATCTCTCAGTGGCACGTTGTTTTGTGCCACGCCATCAAATTCTAGGTCTTCTTTGGCTTCTACCTGCTCTGCCCAATCCACATGAAAGTCTTACGATCTCATTCTTCATATCACTGCTACTATTGTTCTCTAGCTCCTTCCCCACCAGTCTTAGGAAATATTCCCACCCCATGAAGAAAGTGCTTCTCGTATACCTGAAAAGCCACTCATCCTTTACCAGAGTCATTTGTTCCTACCACTTCTAACCTCTGAACACCCCAGTTCAGAGTCATCCTTTCCCTTGGTCTCTATGTCCTTAGCCCTTACTGTACCACATCTTACTGGACCTTCTCCTGTTTCTCTGATGAGCTTTTTCCTATTCTCAATATTGATTCTAGCTTCAGCCCTTCCCCCTTCCATATAATTCTTCTTCCCTCATCCATTCATTATTTGGTGGTTTGAGCCTTCGATGAAAAGGACCCAGTGCCAGCCTGGCCCAGCCTGCAGCCAGGAACACAGCAGGCAAAGCTGCTCTTGTAGGGGAGAAACATCCTGGTGGGTAGAGACAGAATGCAAGCAGGGATATAAATTAAAATCTGGATAATGAGAGAAAAAAATGAAAATAAGAAACAAGAAAATGAGATTAGAGGAGCTTTAGGTGAGAGAGGTGGGCAAGAACCAGTTTAGAGGAGATGCCAGGTGAGCGCATCTGAGGAGAGACAGAAAGACAAGAAACCAGCCACAGGACAGGAATACGGCAGGATGAGGGCACATCAGTGCGATGCTGCAAGAGAATGTGGGTAAACGGCCTAATGACTCTTTGCTGTTGCTGTTGTTGTTATATGTAGCTGTAACATTGTGTCATTGTGCATTCTGATCTTGAGTGTATCAGAATGAAAGTGGACTTATTTCCAGCTTGCCTAACTTCTTCCTTGTTTATGAACTGAAAGGGCACTGTGCACATTCATAGGAATCCATAGAGGATCTGCTTACAAGGGACTCAAAGAATATAGGCCAGTGGATGGACGTCAACAGGAGTGTGTTACCCACTAACAAGGTGGGAGTTATGATTGGGTTTGGCTCTTGCAAATGTCATGGCATGAACAGCTTTAGCAACAAGCACAAATATTTCCATGAGGAATAAGCTTGTTAAAAAGTATCTTTATCATACTTACCTGGCAGGGGAGATACCATGATCACGAAGGTGATTTTCCCAGGGCGAGGCTTATCCATTGCACTCCGGATGTGCTGACCCCTGCGATTTCCCCAAATGTGGGAAACTCGACTGCATAATTTGTGGTAGTGGGGGACTGGGTTTGCGCTCTCCCCTGCTTAAAAAAAAAAAAAAAAAAAAAGTATCTTTATCTTGAAGATGAAATTCCAAAAGGGTTGGGGCTAGAATACTGTTTCTCACTAGCATTTTTAAGTGAAACTATTTTCTACAACTACCCTATACTCCAAAAGCTGTTGGTGATAGAGTGTTAAAGGAAAACAAGTATTGAAGATAGAACAATGAAACTTCCAATTTTAGCAAAAACAGAGATGTAATTTTGTCTGCCTATGTATTTCTATATATGTGTGCACTGTCTATGCATAAATTATTTATAAAGTAATATGATTAATATACAAAAAAACCCATTGTGTCATTGTGGACAAGACAATGAGTAGAAGGCACGTGTGCAGAGCCTGAAGACTGACTTCTAGATGGGGGGAAGGATTCTAGGCTGCTGTGAAGAGCTTCAGATAAATGAAATGCAGTCACACACCTACAGGTTCTGCATCCATGAAGTCCATTAGTCACAGATGGAAAATGCTCAGGAAAAAAAGAACTTGATTCTCTGTGTATGTATAGATTCTTTGTTAATATTTATTTGTTTGTTTGTTTGCTTGCTTGCTTGCTTGCTTGCTTGTTTGTTTGAGTGAGTATGCCATGGTACGTGGGAAGAAGTCAGAGGGCAGTTGTAGAAGTCAGTTCTCTCCTTCTACGTATCAAAGTTATACTGTCCAGTTGGCAAGCAGGTGTCTTACCCACTAAGCTATCTCTCCAGACTCTAGACTTTTTTTTTAAAAAAAAATTACTTCCTAAGTAATACAGAAAACCAACTGCTTTTTATGCATTGCATGAGTTATTGTAAGTAGCCTAGAAGTAATTCAAACTGTAAGGGAGGATGTAAGGGAGGTTGCATAGGTTATATTCACATGCAATTCCATTTTATCTAAGGGATTTGAGCATCAACAGGTCCAGGTTTGGGGGAGGGACAACTGTAATGAGCTTATAGAACAGAGAGGGACTGCTTAGAAAATAGATCGCATGGCATATTGGTCAGTTTTTCATCACGGTGACAAATTACTTGACATAAACAACCTAAGGGGCAACGTGTTTGTTTGGGCCTTATGGTTTCAGAGATGTCACATCATCGTAATAGTGAGGATGTGGGAGAGCAAAGACCCTCAACTGATGGTGGCCAAGAAGGAGGGGAGGGGAAGGGAACGATGTTTCCCTAAATCACGATGGTTTCAGTCTACTTAGTCTATCCTCCTGAGAAAGGCCTTCGTCGTCACAGTCACAAAAACCAGAGGTGTGCTTTACTAATCTCTGGGGCCCTTCTTAATCCAGTCATCTTGTTAGTCAAGATTAACCATCCTATGTGGCTTCATCAGCTGTAAGGGGAGTGTGGTTTTCAAATTAAAAATGGCGAAGCTAAGATCAGCAAGAAAAGATTGAGACACAAGTGGCAGCAAGAGGGAGGGACAATTTCACAAATTCTAGTGAATTAAAACCCTAGAACAAAACCTAAAACAAAGACGTACTTCAGGGAACTGAAGGTTCTTGCAGAAGTGGCAGAAAGCTACTGCCAAAAGTCAAAGAAAACAGCAAAAGAACAAAGAGACCAAACACTCTTATTTTCAACAGAGGAAATGACATGGCACATACAGCATAAGAACTGGAAACAAGCACATTTCCCAGAACTTCAAAAATCCCAAAATGATACTTAAAATAGGACTGGTGAATAGTTAGAAAAAAACACTCTATTAGAAATTACTATACATAAACTATATATATATATGAAAATTATATAAATTATATAAAAATAAGCCAAGCCTGCTGTGATCATTGTGATGGTAGTTGGTAGATTTGACAGCATCTCAGCCACTCTAAGTATGTCTGCCTTAGTGAGGATTTCAACAGAATTATAGACTCTCAGAGATGATTGGAAATTCATCTCTTCTTTCCTATTGAAGATTCCTCCCCCAAAATGTCTGTTTTGGTTTGACAGCAACATCCCACTTCTCTGACTCCCTCTGTTTCATAACTTAGTTGCCATGGTAAATATGTGACTCAAATAATTTAGGTGAACAAGGGGGTCGTTCCAGATTGTAATTCCAGATTATAATCCACCATGGTTGGGGAGCTGAAGAAATGGTCACATCACATGCACAGCAGGAGCCTCCTACACGGACAGTGCTGCATACTCGCTTGCTTGCCAGTTTGCCAACTCGCCAGCTACTCAGCTAGTTATCTCCATCTTTAAGCACCAGCCCAGGCGATGGTCCTGCCCACTCTGGACTGGGTCTTTGCACATCAGTTTTGCAGTCCACACAAGCTTGTTCCAAGGCCCCCTTTAACCAGAGAATTCTTTACAGGTGTGCTCAAAGGCCCAACTCCCAAGTGTCAGGATGGTCACTGAGACTGTTACAATGTCCCCGGAATTATTTGGGTAACAATTGCTTGAACAGATCAAAAAGTATTTTTTAAGTTTAGAATGATCCAAAGAAAATCTCCATGTAAAGTGTGAACATTGATCCTACTTCTTATTATAAGTCAAATATAATTTCTCTTATATTTGCCTTTTGTTCTGAATTTTTAAAAACATATCTTGCTTTTCATATGTGCTTGGGTATTCATTTATAATTGAGCAACTTTAAGTAAGAAGAGATCAAGCTACAGTGAAGTTACAGGAACCAATCAAAGGATCTGATCTTCCTTTCTCTTTTATCTTTTTGTGTTTGTGTGAACTAGAACCAAATGATTTTTATTCTCTTATGGTGAAATAAAACTTAGGAAAATATATATATATTTCTTGGCTGATGGAATCAAAATTCAATGCAATGGGTGAAATCAAGAAGAGTTAACAACTTATCCACGCAAAGTTTCATAACAGACTTTCCCAAATTCCCTACACAAGTACAAAATGACTCTGCAACACGTCAAGTGAAAAGTTTCAGATTTTTTTCTTTTTATTTTTTTTAAATTTTTTTATTATTTATTCAATCGTGCGTGTATGCGTGTATACGTGTGTGTGTGCGCGCGCGCGTGCATGTGCGTGTGCGTGTAGAACCACGGACGAATTCGGGAACCACCATGGACGCCTCCACCTCCTCCTTGTTTACTCTGCCCCGGGATTCACAGGCTCCACCCTACCAGGACCAGAAACGCAGGCCGCCCCCGCTTCCGCCTGGCGTCTATACTTGGGGTCTAGGATCAGAACTCAGGACCTTCTGCCTACAAGGCGGAGGCTTAACCCCTGAGCTATCTCTCCAGCCCCGTATTTCAGATTTTTTAATTGAACAGAAACCCATTGTGATTGGGATGTTCAGTCCGATTTGAATGGAAACATTCTCCAAAGCATAATCATAGTTTCAGCCCATTTGTGGTGATCAGATCACACAGAGCACTGGTTCCCATTCCTGATGTGACTGTAGAATCATATTGACAAACTAATTACCCCCTGGGAAAGTGACCAAGATGAGATCAGATTGAAAAGTACTAGAAAATACTGTACACTAAGAAAACTTAGACCCAAATGCACAAGGGTATGGGAAGGGGAGCAGCTCCTTTCAAAAATAAAGAGCATTTAATGGCATTTGAGAACCTAAAGAACTTCCTTAAACTTTAGAAGGGATCCACTTGTGGAGTAGCCAGCTGTCAGAGCAAGCCAAGCTCATTCATCAGGGCAGATTCGTGAATTGGAAAAGACGTTGGTTAAGTCCACTTTGAGGACTGGTCCTCAGAACAAGATGTCATTTATGACCCCGTGACTCTGTTCCAGGATGGACACTTAATTGGAGACCTTCTGTGGCTCTGTGTGTGACAAGCTAGCAAGGAATATTTCCTGTGCAGGGTTCACTTACAATCAGCTGTCACTCTCCGTGTTCCCTTTCGGTCTCTATGGTTTTTAAGCTTCCCCTTTCCGCAAGAGAGAGGGAGGGGACGAAAAGAGGGCAGAGGCTGGGACAGGCTTTGGCACCAACCTTTTGCTGTGAATCTTTCGCTTCGGTTCCAGGCATTCCTCATCCGTTAGGTCAACCTGAGTTTATAACTGGGTATAAAGGTTCAAGTTTCCCTTCCAGAAATAGGGCGGGGATGCTGGGGCAGCTGCTAGGACGAGGGAGGGGCTAACAGTTGCAAGATGCCAAACCGCGATCTATGTGTCTTTAACAAAAAATGGTTATTGCAATAGGGAGGACGACGAAGAACCTGGGAAGAGGAAAACCGTCCTTTTGTGACCCCACCCTGACTTCTCTTGGGCTGACATTTAGATCCCTGAGCGAGGAGGCGAACGTGGGAACAGGTGCGCTGCACGCCCTCCCTCCACTTGCTCCGATTATCTCGCTGCATTCCTTGGGCCGGGAATCAATTCATCAAAGCTAAATAAACAAAAGCTGGTCACAGAGAAGTGGCGAAGTGCAGGGGGATTAGGTCGGGGATGTGAAACCTGGAGCCGGCCATGTAGCGTGAACATTATAGATGACATCAGCTTCAAAGAGCTCTGACCCTCCCTTTCCTGGAGCAGGAGGCAAGCGTGTTTGTGCGGGAGCAGAACTGGGGTTGCCCTGTGGGTGTGAGTTGGTGGGAGGCGGGGTGCCTGAGGCAGGCTTAAGGAGAGCTTGGGTGTATTCACAGCCAGGGAGCTAGCGAAGAAGCCGCCCCCGCTGGAGGTGTTTGCGCTGCGCCGGACTCCGCCCCTTCTGCGCAACGTGCCAGGCCCTGGGAGGGGCACGCTGGCTTGGGGGTGGGGAGTGTGTGGCCAAGGGGGAGGGTCCGCGGCGGCGATGGGGGCGGAGAACCGCCTGCGCATGTCAAGGCTGGCAAGCACACACGGCCAGGGGGACCCTGGAGAGGGACAGCTTGGTCACTCATCGTCGGAGCCCCGCACAATCTAGGGGCTCGCTCTGGGAAAGGGGCTCCCCCACTTAGTCTCTACCCTTTCCTCCATCTCTGAGCTCGCCAGCCTTCCGGAGCTTCCACCTCTTCCCAGCCCCCGAGGTCCTCCCGAGAGCCGAGGCCCCGCGTGTGAAGGACCGACGTGGAGCGCATTCTGTAGCCCAGACGGGCGGCCACGGGAGCGGCGGGGGTGGCCACGCCCAGCTGGAGAAGCCTGTGCGGGGCGGAAGGAGCCCGAGCTCCAGGGTCTTGGTGGCTCGCGATCTACAGCGTCGCTCTTCCTAGGAGGAGCGAGAGGTGAATCAACATGGACCCCATCGACGGCCTGGCTTCCTAGTGCCAGCCGCGCGCCTCCCTTGTGAACCCAGCTCGGGCCCCCGCCGCTAACGCCCGGGGCAAGGAAGCAACTGGAATTCCAAGTTCCGGGGTGGGCGGGGAAGGTACTGTCCGTGGTGCTGATCCGATCTTGGCAGCTGTCTCCGGAGAGAGGGCGTGGAGCTGTGGATGCGTTCCCTCTAATTGGAGAGATCTGCTGGGGTGGTCTCGAGTTGAGACCCACCACCACCACCATCCGGCTCACAACACCTTCAGGCTCACTTGAGTCAGGGCGCTTGCTCCTCTTTTTCCACTCAGAAAGTCGCCCTTTCGGGGCAGTTTGTCCCTAAGGGTTTCCTCGAAAGAACCTGAGGGCTCAGTCCTTGACAGAGTCTCTCTCTCTCTCTTTCTCTCTCTCTCTGTATAGCCCGGAAGTCACCCGAGAAAAAGATGCCGGCCTTCCACACATTGCTTCCCCTCTCTTTTCTCTTGCTCATCTACTGGGGTAAGTACAGACCCCCCCCCCCAACCCCGGCTGTGCGAAATGCAGATAATAGTAATCATGCAAACATTAATAAAACTTATTGATGTTACTGGTGACAACAAGGAGCTCTAGTTGGATTTCCTCTGTGCATATCTGCCAGACAGGAAGGTCCATATATTCCCCGTGAGCCCAGATGCGGAGATTGCAAAGGCGCCTCCCCACTGCCTGGGGCTTGATTTTCTCAATCCTTCTTTGGTGCTTCTCCCAGCCTTCCTCCTTTCCTCATCAGTCTTGGTATTATTTTTACCTTCTCCTTTCCTGTTGTTGAAAAAAGAATGTAGTCACGTTTGTTATTTAAAAACCTAGCCTGTGGTTACATTTCATGTTCAATTTTGGAAATCCCAATGGGTTTACAAAATTCATTTTTCGATTAAAAAAAAAGCACAAAAACAGAGCACCTGAATTTTAAGAGTGAGAATACTTTGGCAGTTGAACCATCTGCTTAATTTTAACAAGGAATGGGAAGACCACAGGCTTCAACCATTTGCTGCTGTGTGTTGACAAATAGATGCTGGGAAATGCATTTGTTTTGCATGAACATGTGGAGCCAAGGTGCTTTGGTGTTTGGTGAACAGGGGATTTTTGCCTTCAAAGATGGATAAACTCTTAGTTGTCAGCTATGAGAGACCGAGATGACCTTGCCGCCTCAGATAAGGGACTATGATAATAAAGCCGGCTGAGCACTGTCAGGTGTGTCTTGCAGTGGGGTACCTGAGTGTGTGCCAAGGGAACTGAATGGCCACATGATAATATCTGAACATGTGATGAAGACAGTGTTTTACTGTGTGGTACTGTATGTCAAGATATGAATGTGTGCACTACCATGCACCTCAGTGTATTTAGTATGGACAACTAAGTATATTGGTGAAATATTGTGGGATGTGTGTGTGTGTGTGTGTATGTTTCTAGTCATCTCCGCTCTGGTGTTTCTTACTAGACCCTAAGATCAAATATAGGCTACTCTTCAGTTGATAGTATTATATGCTCTTAGCTACCTTCCTCTAATCTAAAATCATTTTTTTTAAAAAAAGGTAATGGATTGTGCCCACCTTCCTTACAGAAAGTAGGCATGTGGAATTGCGTTTTGTGCATGGAGCTCGTTCTTCCTGTACAGTAGCAGACATGCTGCTGAGAACTGCTTCTCTCCCTCTGCCTGGGAATCACTTGGTCAAGTTGCAGACTCTACCTCTAGCGGCATGCATTATCTAAATTTTTAAATGTGAGGAGAGGAAGAGCCTAGTTTCCTGTTTAGCAAAATGCCCAATGAGACAGACTAAGAAGGAGGAGGGAGAAACAGTGCTAACCCTTAGGGAAAGATGCACCACAACCCATCTCCAGGGGACCACACCAGACTTGGAGATGAAGTCGACATGATAGGCTATTGGTGAGCTCACCTGCTTTGAAGATCAAGGTTAAGATTGGCTCTAGGGAAATGCTGGGGCTGACAGGCTTAGGAGAGGTTAGGCTGGAGAATAAGACAATGTGAATGAAGCTCACATTGTAGAAAAAGGTTGAGTAGGATCAGTAGCAGACCTTTTCTCAAACTCCTAAGTTCTGAATTCAGTGAAGGGGGAGGTCTTGCAGTGTCCCAGAATTTTTTGACTGGGAATCTCAGTTCTGTTTCTTTCTTATTAGTAGCATCCTTAGAATACCTGGCACATATAAAGTTTGGAAATTGACACAACTGATGTCTAACGCCCCCTTCAGCTTTGCAAATGAACAAGAAGGAGAGATTTTCAGAATATTGCTGGAATTGGCAGTGTGTGCATCCTCCACAACCCCTCAAAAAATCTTTGGGGCAACTAACCACACACAGCACACCCACTCTTGCTCATTCTCAGCTTCTTTGTAACCTGCACATTGGCTCACCAAACTGAAAAACTGCAGCAAGGGAAGAAAAGGAATTTCAAATGCCTACTTCTCACTGACAAGGGTAATTTTACTTCTTTTGCATGTGATTGTAATATTGGAAAGTTCATAGCTTCAACTCATTGCCCTTCATGTGATCACCAATATGGGTGGAAAGGATCTCCATTTACTTTCTACATCAATTGGAAATGTTCATTTATTTCTTTATTAAACCATGTAACAATACTAAACCTAAAACCTGCAGTGGCCACTCATGATCCATAGCTTACATTTCTTTTCTTTTTCTTTCTTTCTCTCTTTATTCCCCTTTATTTTGTTTCTCTTTTCTTTTTTCCTTTTTTTCCTTCTTTCCTCCCTTCTCTTTTTTTTGAGACAGAGTCTCATGTAATCCAGGCTTTCTTCAAGCTTGCAGTGTTACCAAAACTGGCCTTGAATTCCTGATCCTCTTGTCTTTATCTCTCAAGTGCTGAGAGTATGTGTCTATTCTACCACACCTGGTTACAAAGCAATTTCCAATTTACAAATCTCTTTTGGCACCCATATCAATCCTTTGTGGAAGTGAAAGGAGTGTCATTTCTGGTTCATACACAAGAACATGAGCTTCGAGGGGGTGTGAACTTTGCAGGAGAGCTGTTGCCTTCTGATTTTAATCTTCCAGCACCTCTTGTAGACATGTGTGGTGCTATGTAATTGCTAAGTGGACATCTGTCCTTAAATTTCTCTTCTGAGCTATCCTTTCTTTCCTCCATGCCATCACCTTTGATAGAGTTTCATCCATTCTTTAGCTCCCAAAACCTTTGCTTTTGTTCTCCAGTGGTCCTTTGTGTTGGACAAGATTACCTCTTCCAACAGCAGCCCTTCCTGGATCTCGCTGCTAAGTAAGAGATAATCTGATAGACCAAATCATTTCAGGATGTTAACATGTAAAAATAACTTCATTTCATACCTCCCTTCGGACATTATTTACATTCTAATTTAAGCTACCATCATCATACTGCAGGGGAAGCATTCAGCAAGCTTAGGAGGGGCAGTGTGACAGTGACTGAAAAGGAATATTTGGAGGAAGCAGAGAACAGAGGAAATGGTTCTCTCTGGTTAGAGACCATCATCAACAATGCATCTGTCTTCTTTCTTCCAAGTTTCTTTATCGTTACTGTAGATTGAAGAGATGTTCCAAGGTCAATGATTTAGGCAGCATTATCACAGTTGATGATTTGTAGTCAGCAGCGTGGGCTGGGCTCTTGCTACATGTACCCCACTCTTTTCTTGGGTACCTGGAGGATTGCACAGCAGGAAAGGCAGTGGCATGCTGGTGATTTAGGAGGTGAAGAAATGGAAGGAACAGGAAGTTCTGTTGTAAAAGGCCGATGTGTGACTTGGGACCATGTGGCCATTTTGTAACACACTATCCAAGACTATAGCAGTGGAGTTTTCTTGTCTTAAAAATGGATTTTAGCCAGAAGAAAGGATACAGTGGGCTTGTTCCCCAGTCCCATCTTGGAAAGGGCAGCCTCATCCCACACACACTGTCACACATGTTCCACCACCCTGACTGAAATCTCCCTTTCATTCTTAAACTGCAACAATGACTGCATTCCTACCTCTCTGCCCCCCTGCCCCATCTCCATGTTCCCTGGAACACAGCCATTGACTTATTCAGCCATGTTAAGCCAGCACACACACCCACAAAACCCCTCAGTAACCCTAATATCACCTTCACCCATCGAAATTCTCTTCTAATTTCATCACCCTACTAATCTCATGACGATTCTTTCTGCTTCGGCTCCTGTCCCCCTTCATCCACCCATTCATTCCCTACCCAGCATGTTACTTATGAGACTTAGCAGGGATCAGATCATACCAGGGTTTCTTGTTCACTAAGTGCAAAGCCGAAGTTCTACATGTCTTGTAAGATCTATTGTGATGGAACCCTGGACTCCCTCGCCTGCATCACCTCTCCATCCACACTTCGCTGTTTTCCATATTGGACTGTTTGTGGTCTTGCAAATATGACAAATGCACTCCTTTGGACTTTAAGTCAGGTTCTCTTCTACTAGGCATGACTTCATAAAGCATTCCTGTACTTCATTTCCCATGTCTTTCCTTTAGTCTCTCTCTCTCTCCCTCTCCCTCCCTCCCTCCCTCTCTGTCTCTCTGTGTCTCTGTCTGTCTGTGTCTCTCTCTCTCTTCTCTGCTTTATGTTTTCTCAGGCTCCATGAGAGCTAGGATGCTTCTGTTTAGTTCTTGGTTCCTAGAACAGTGCTGTATACCCAATAGATATCCAGTAGATAATTTGCCAAATGAAAGATTTTTAAAAATCTTTATCCAGTACACAGTCACATAAGTTAATTCATAGAATTTTCATGGCATATCCACTAGCTATTGTTTTTAACATTTATTGATTAAATTGAGTCTCAGGGAAGTTAAGTAATCAATCAAATTGAATCTAGTCACCAAAATCACCTTCAGCTTGTCCTACCTCTATTGTACATTTCTTGGGACTTTTCCCTTCTTGCCTCTGTGGTTATCAATATCAAACTAATTTTTTACTATGAAGGGACTGTGTTGCATAGAGTTTATGTTGTGTAGCATCTTATTTCTACTCATAAGCTGTATCACCTTTTTAAAAATTTATACTTCATTTGTGTGTGTGTGTGTGTGTGTGTGTGTGTGTGTGTGTGTGTGCACATGTGCCACGGCATACATGTGGAGATGTGAAGTTCTGAGAGCAATTTTGTGGAGTCAGCTCTCTTCATCTATCTTTTTGTGGGTTCCAGGGATCAAACTCAGGTCAGGCTTACATGAAAAGCACATTTACCTGCTGAAACATCTTTCATTTTTTTTCTTTCTTTCCTTTCTTTCTTTCATTCTGTCTTTCTTCCTTTCTCTGTCTCTCTCTCGCTCTCTCTGTCTCTCTGTCTCTGTTTCTCTTTCTCTCTCTCTCTCTCTCAAGCCAAGTCTGTAATGAAGACCATAAACTCTTCACATGCTGAAGATACTTCTGATTGGTTCTGCTAGACATGGCCTCTCCCACAAGCGAGATGATGGGAACTGGTGGAAGTGCGGGCTGCCTGACAAAGCTGGTTCAGTGTGCTTAAAGATTTTTAAAAATATATTATTATTTTATTTTTTACTTTTTACATTTTGCTTACAGTGCAAGTAGGCTTTAAATTCCAATTTTCAAAATGAAAATGAATTTGACATGTCATCCTTCTGAGATAATCAAGTATGATATTACCTTTTTACTCAAAATTGCTCTATTTCAGATTTGTTTGAAGCTCAAAATAAAGCTTTCTTCTTGGAGGAATAGGCTGACCATTTATAGCACAAAAGCTTTTAAATATCAATATTCAATATGCTTCATTTTTCATCTTAAGGATTCTGATTATCAGTTCATGAAAAGGGACCTCCACAGTCCTATACAAGAATCCTTGGTGGTCATTTCCCTTTCGAACCTTTCAAAAACTTAGCTATAAGGTCTATTAACTGTTCTTTGTGTTTATGAATAGCTGCAACATTGGAAAATATTTATTTTTATTTTTGGGACAGGGTCTCGTGTAGTCTAGGCTATCCTCAGTCTTGTTATGTAACTAAGGAGGTCCCTGAACTAATTTTTCTGACTTTACCTTCTGAATGGTGATATATACTGGTGTGTGCCATCACTCCTAGTTTATGTAGTGCTGGGGATCAAACTCATGACTTTGTACATACTAGGCAAGCCCTCTACCAACTGATCTATATCCTTAGCCCAATATTTGTTATTTATGTTATTTTGCCAGGGGAGACAGACAGAGACCAGACTGGTCTCAAACTTGCAGCAACCCTCCTAGCTAAGGAATGTCTTCTGAAGCCAGGTGTAGCAGCTCACGCCTGCAACTCCCGAACTTGGGAGATTAAAGCAGGAGGATTATGAGTACAAAGTCAACATAAGCTACAATGTGAGACGTGTCTCAAAACATCAAAGAAAAACGTTAATTTTTTTATATTTTCATAATTTGGGCATTTGAATAAAATCAAATTTCCTTTTCACTTGCTAGCCTTCCAATCTTAGAAACAGACCTGCTCAAGCTCACACCCATACCCTCCCATACTTAGTTCTTTTCCAAAGCTTGTCTGCAAACCTTGTTCAACTTTGGCCATATACTCACCAAACAACTTCCTTTTGTAAAGTGACATTCTGGACTGATCCTAACAGTCCAGATTTGTTCTTCACATTGCAAAAGTCCCCCTCCTTCCGTCTACACACTGTACATCTGTTAATGCAGCCCACATTTGCTCTGATTTTGTTGGCAGCCGTGCCGTGCTTTGCTTCATCCTGAATTTGCAGTCTGATGCACCTGCTTTGTTTAATCAGTCTTTGCATTTCTGGAGGACAGGAACCACAAGTTCAAACCTCTGTGTGGTATGCAAGATGTCCCACAATCTGACCTCTCCAGACTTCTAGTTTTGTCTTTCTTTACTCTGCAGAGAGCTTGCTGCAGCATAAGCAGCCAGTTCACCATGCCCCGTACTGCTGCTCCACCATCTGTCGTGTGTCCCAAAACACAGATATGATTATCTGTCTCCATGGCTCCAGGCGCTTGATACTCCCCACTGGATATGATGTTCAGGTCTCCTAACTTTCCCAGCCTCAGGTCTCACCAACCCCCTAACTTCCTTCCCCCCCCCCCCACCACTGCCAGCGCTACCAACTGACTGCTTTGCTGTGTGGACCAAGCACATCACTAGCGTGCCCCTGATATGATTTAGTCATGATTAGGAACATGTTCTCCATTAGGTTAGAAATGCCCTGGAGGGGGCCTACTGGCGCTCTGCTCATCTTTGATCTCTAAGTCTAGCAATGTACCTGTCGTGGACCAGCTTTCTGTAACTTCTGTGGATGATCGCATGGCAAATGGCTGATAGATATTAGCATAGTCTCTTTCCCACCTAGACTCAAGGTCTATGATGTATCCTCCCTGATTCCATGTAGGATGAGTCGGTGTGGGGTGACCACCTCTGCTCCATCTGGCTCTCCCTGTTCTCACCACGCACACTCAGGAAGCCCAGGAGCAGGTGTGGAGAGCTGGACGTGGTTATTTTCAAATGTGTCTCATGATTCTTCTTTCTCCGCCTTTCCTCCCTCCCTCCTCACTCCCCCATGTCCACACTGACTTCCCCTGTCACCTGTCCCCTCTGCAGTCAGAGTCTGCTTCCCCGTGTGTGTGGAGGTGCCCTCCGAGACCGAGGCTGTGCAGGGTAACCCCATGAAGCTGCGCTGCATCTCCTGCATGAAGAGGGAGGAGGTGGAGGCCACCACCGTGGTGGAGTGGTTCTACAGGCCCGAGGGCGGTAAAGACTTCCTTGTATGTCAGACTGCTGCCTCTGGCCTTTGTCGCGCGCTGGCTCCCAACTGTCTGGGGTCTTATGCTCTGACTCATACTCGCCCCTTCTCTCCTGGGCACTGACAGCTCTTCAGCTGACTGCTGACCGTTTTAGTTTAGCCCAGGATCTTGCCAGGCAGCCCTGGTTGCAAACAGAAGGAGAGCAAAAGAGGAAGACAGTATTGAAAGCCTACTGTGGGCTAGATCTCCCGGGAGACCTCTTACAGACCTGAACGTCTTTCACACAGTCCTGTGAGATAGATTAAGTCAGCAGAGAAGTTCAAAGAACACAAAGCATCATTATACAAAATAGTATAGGTTCACTGACCCAGTGACTAAGAAGGACATAGTGGACTAAAACTGGCGTCAACTGACTTACCCGGTATAGGCCACATCCACATGTGAATTGTTCAACCGGTTCTTCCTGTGCGATGTGTCCTGAATAGCCATGCTGCCATTCTCCCAATGGAAAACCCCCAGGCCTCCCTTCCCAGTGATGCAGACACCCTGGGACTCCCTCTTGGCAGGACAAGGAATCTTCTAGACTCAGAGCTTGCAGCAGGGTCAGGGCTGACTCAGTTGGTTTATGCTCTGGGGTTGTTATTCCTTTAGGACGTTGTTGGTACTTTCTCCAACTCAAGAGCTGGTTCACCTGGCAGTCTATCTCCGTGTCCTTCGACACATCTCTCAGCCTCTTGCTGTCTCAGTTTCTCTTTCTTTTAAGTGACACTAAAGCTAAAGTTCTGGTACCAGAGCTGTTCCCGGCACTCCTGAGCACTCGTTTCTAATGCATGTAGAACAGCACTTGGAATAAAGTTGTGTGTTTATTAGAGAGAAAGATAGGAAAACCAAGGCTCAGACAGCAACATTAAGTCAGTTAAAGAGCTTAGAATTGAGTCCAGAGTTCTGGCAGCAGGTCTGAGACCCTTTCTATGCCTTGTCTCCTGGAAATCGTTTCCCCAGGAGAGGACTTTTAATGGAGACAGCAGCATGTCGGAATCGAGTTTTGCTTGCTTGCTTGTTTTCCTTTCTTAAAGGTGGAGTCATTAGAGTCCAGGTTCTATGTGCTGAGTTGCTGGAGGTTGGCTCCAAGCTGGAGCCAAGGCAGGGACTAGCAGAGACGCCCTAGAGTCTGGCTGGATTGTGACCCACGAGAGCGGAGCTAGCGCCTATCTTGCAGGAAGCCCACGTTCTTGGCCAAATGTGAAGGGCCCAAGGACCAGAGGCCTGGTCACATCCCAGCTGCCTCCCCTGCTTCCAGCTCTGCTCCAAAGAAGGCGGTGGCACTAAGGAACTGAAACGCACACTTCACTTTTAGGAATAGGAATTCAAATCCTAGTCTCTACCGTGGCTAGCAGACACTAGAAAGCAGGGCAGAGAGGGGGGACCATATCATGTCAAAAGTGTTGGAGAAAGATGTGTAAGAAACTGGATTTCAGTTCTAATTCAATCCAAAGCTGAAGGCCTGCATATTGCTGAAGGCCTTTCCATTGCTAGTTGTCTGCTCCTTGGTCAAATGTCCACATTAAGGTTTTTTCCCTGAGGCCCAGATACTCTAGGGGTATGAGCTCATAGTCAGGCTGTGAGCGCAGGGCTGTCAGGTGTCTTCATTGCTACCAGAGCTGTCTTCTTGTCTCTACGCCCTGTTCTTTTGCTGGCTGCCCCATGGCACGTCTTGCTGTCTGTCCTCTGCACCCCTTCTCATCTCCATTCCACATTTCCTCTCAGTTTCCTGTTCCTGGTCTCCTAGGCTGGCCACCCTTCTTACATCTCTCTCTTCCCAAGCTCCTCCCTGCCAGTCACGATCTCCTTCTCCTGCTCACCCCGCCTGCATGTCCAGACACCTGCTTGTCTCTGCCTGCTTCTCTCTGTGTCTTCCCCTGGCCCTCTTCATCCTGCCCTCATATTCTGGGTCTTCCGGTGGCACTGTTCCCCAGCTTCCCTGTCCCTGAAAGCTTCTGCTCCCACCCTTTCCCTTTTCCTCACTTCTCTCGCTCCACCACCCCCCTGCCTCTACCTGCTTCTGCTCCTCTCCTCGCAGATCTACGAATATCGCAATGGCCACCAGGAGGTGGAGAGCCCGTTTCAGGGCCGTCTGCAGTGGAACGGGAGCAAGGACTTGCAAGACGTGTCCATCACCGTGCTCAACGTCACGCTGAATGACTCTGGCCTCTACACCTGCAACGTGTCCCGGGAGTTTGAATTCGAGGCGCACCGGCCTTTTGTGAAGACCACACGGCTGATCCCCCTCCGAGTCACTGAAGAAGGTAAGCTTTAGGTCTGGGGGCCCCTGGGGAACATGGAATAGAGGGCAGGGACAAACACACACGCACACACACGCTCACACCCGCCTTTCTCCAACAGCCCCTTTCCTCCAAAGCCTTGAGGAAGACACGGGATGACCTCTTCCTGGGTCCCTAGCATGCACAGGGCCTGTAGCTAACAATTCAACAATATCCTCTGACCTGTCTTGAACTCCTGACTTGTATCTGCAAGTTGTCTCTTTACCAGCTTGTCAGCTATAGACATTTCCAAGCCAGTGGTTTTCGAAAGTCTCAAGTCTCAGAGCTTTTTAGCATGTTTTTTGAATTTTGTAGAATTGGCTTTGTCTCCCACTTCGCCAGGGGGTGCTGATGCCTCTGGGAACCTTGCTTCGAGAACCACCCTCTGAACCAAAGTTTCAGGGGTTCCGTCCATATTGCCTTTCTGTCCAGTTTCACTCATGAAAGCCCTTCCCCATCGGCAACAGCTCTTCACACACAAACTCCTTAGAAGAGAAGGCGGGGGGGGGGGGTGGACGACAAACTAATGGCTTTCTAGGCTTTAAAGTCTGCACACTCTTTCCAGTGGCTCCTTTGGGTGTGGGAAGTCCTCTCAGTAACCTAACTCTAGTGCTTCCCTTGCAATCCCAGCCCAGAATCTGGGCGGCCATGGGAGTGAGGTTGGGGAGGGGGGCTTCAGAAACTGTTTTTGTGCCACTGTCAGCAAACTCAGAACTGTGGCTCCCAGGCCCAGCAAATGCTTATTATTCACATGTCTGAATATGAGCTATGCCTCTGCCTTCATGCTTCCCCAGCCAGGCGAAACCTCGATATCATCCTATTTAGCCCAGCTCTAACACTACATTTCATGCATTTTTTTGTGGGTATGGATGTGTACATGAATGTGACTGTGTATGTCTGTGTGTATCAATGGGCATAGTGTGACTGTGGAGGCCCAAGGGTGACTTCAAGATTTATCCTGGATTACTGACTCATTGTTTTGCTGTGGGGTTTTCCCAGACTCTGCCCTTCAGGATCAGAAGTGCAGGCTGTCACCATTTCTACCTGGCGTTTTGACATGGGATCTGGAATCTGAATTCAGGTCCTTTTGCTTTCAAGGCAAAGACTTATTAACTTCTGAATCATCTTTCCATTCCCTTCCAGTACATTTCTATTACATTCAAGATACAGGATGGTAAGCAGGCTAAGGGTCTTAGGATCTAACCGAAGTAGAAGGTAGGTCTGGTTCTGCAAGTTCCAGAAGCTCAGGCCACCCAAGTGAAGATCCGATGAGCTACTTTTCCTCTCAGAGCGTGTCTCTTCTAGTGAGAAGCTCAAGGGTTGGACCGGAAGCTCTCTGTTCAAAAGTTCCACTATCCCATGTTTGTGCTCATTACTCCCTGGGGAAGGGAGCCTGGCGCCCTCTTGTGCTCACCAAAGGAACTGCGGGACTGGTGCCTGTCTGTCTCCACTTTTAGCTCTCTCAGGCTTTTGCCTCCAGAGACCCAGGGCACAGCCAGTGGGAGAGTTGGCATAAGTCATCTAGTCCGCCTGTCAGGCCCCAAAGTAAGAAGAGAGGGAAAAACAAGTGTATAATTAGAAACACGGAAGAGTGTAGCTAGCAGGCTTGGAAAGAAGCTTGGGCAGTGTTTCTATATCTCAGGGGTTTCTATAACACCTTAGCAGGTGTGACTTCAGTAGGCTTGGAGTAAGACTGGGTATGTGTGGCTTAGCATGGTTTCCCAGCACTAAGGCCTAGCAGGGTGTAACTCTGGTGCCCCTCATTTTATAGCTGAGAGAACAATACTCTGAAGACTGAGGGTTAGCTTGGGACCATGAGAGACAGAACTAGCATCCAGGTCTTGAGATTACAGAGCTGCAGCTTTTCCTTCCGACACCATGTGCTGCTTTTTCTTTCGCCTCTGTTACTCCTTGGTGGCCTTTCCCACCAGATACTCACTGCCCTAACCTAGCTCGGAGGTACATACTCCACTAAGCACGCAAGCCTCATTTCCTCCATTCCTGGGATCCCAGGGAATCTGTGTGTGCCTCTTGGTTCACATTGGCTCTTTCCAGCCCTGGTGTCCCATCTCTTTGTTCTAAGACAGAAAGCTGAGGCCTCTGCTCCTGCAGGTGACAGAAATAGCAAGGGCAGTAGCTTCCTGTGTGACTTCTTGTGAGCTGTTGCACTAAAACAGAGCTTCACACCGAGCCTGTCACTGTCATGTGCCAGCTAGAAGACATTTGGGAGATGTTTCCATTTTCATGATCCTAAAGCTTTATCTACGACCTCCAACTCCAGCCGGATGATCCTCAGAGCTTTAGACTTCTTCTCTGAGCTGAAGGTCACAGCTGAAGGCCTTGGTGATGACTTGGGCCCTGTGGCTAAAGGTAAACAGTGAATTTAATTTGCTAGTGAGAATTGGCAAGGAGAGTGGATGGCTGCAAGGTTCCTTCCTCCAGGCAGGACTATTTATATGCACTATTACAACACTTGCCATGCATCATGTTTTGTCATTTTAGTTGATCATGAATCAAAAGAGATCAATACTTATTTATATTCATTCTTTCAACAAAACGCATGTTGAATACTTCCATCATATCAAGATGGGACAGCAGACTATACTTTAAAACTCCTGCTTACACTCAGTAAGAGAGAAAAATATCACAATCCAACCTGAGGCAATTGTCATGAGTGGATGAAAACTATGATGGAGAAAGATTCTGTGTGAGAAACTAGGATGCTTCACTTCAAGAGAATCTCAGTAGAATCTAGAACTCTTGGGAAATTGAAAAGCAGGAGAGCATCTCTGGACAGCAGGAGTAGTGGGCAAAAGATACAGAGAGTCAAAAATACCAATGGATAAAAGATACTCTAGCCAGCCAGATGGGTGGTGAGAAAGGATGGGCTGAGAAGGGCCTTGCTCTCACATCACTGGAGTTGGGCTTTATCCCGGGCAATGGGCGACATGGAAGGCTTTAAGCAGGGTAGTGGCAGAATGTGGTCAGTGTTTCAGAAGTAGAAATCTCAGGACAGTAAAGCTCACTGAATCCTCCCACTCAGCGATTCTGATTAGCTTTGGCATGACCTGAAAAGCCCTTATTTCTCATCCCAGATTCATAAAGAATGTGAGGTGTTAAAATTTCTAACACTATGTGGACTGTACTGGTCCTACATAACTCCCTGTGTGGGGACATCGCCTCTACTATCTGTAGCTCAGAAGTCATAGGTGTTTGGAATAAGGCTCATTGCTTAGACCTGTGGAAGCTTTTGCAACTAATAGACATTGGGCTTTCAAAATTTATTCATCCATCTATCTATATATCTATTTATTATGTGTGTGTATGTGTGAGGGGGTATATGCATCACACACATGTGTGAAAGTCAGAAGACAACTTACAGGAGTCTGTTTTCTCCTATCATGTGGACTCTGAGGATCGAACTCTGGTCCTGAGGCATGGCAGCAAACACCTTTACCCCTGAGCCATCTCTCTGACCTACTATTGGGGCTTTTTGTTGTTGTGTTTGTTTTGTAGTTCTGGGGACTGAACTCAGTGTCTTGCATATTCTAGGCAAGTGTGTTACCCCTGAGGGACACTACAGCCCACACAAGCTATTCTTAAATGCATTAGGTATAGTAACATTGTTAACAACCCTGACTGTTGTAAATTATTATTATCCCCACTTTACAAATTAAGAAAGTGAGACACAAAGAAATAATTATTTACACATAGTATATAACTTGGGCCCAACTAATGTGAGTGTGTGTGTGAATGTGTACATATGTGCCTGTGTGTGTATGCATGCCTCTGTGTGCATGTGTGTATGTCTGTATCTATGAGTGTGTCTGTGTATTTCTGTGTCTGAGTGTGCATTTGCTCTGACTCCAACATTTCTTCCACTTCTTCCGCTGCTCCTTCCATCTATCACTCTTCCTCATCCTCATCTCCAGAAGATCTGAGAAAAGTCAGTGAAAAAACTGATGACTAAGCCAAAGGATGCCGAATTCCCTGGATATCCTCGCAAGCTCTTTAGACTCGGTGCTCACTTGAGCTGGACTTAAAAGCAGGCTGCAGATCTCTGGTAGCCCCAGTGACTGCTCTGGCCTATGGGGCACACAGGTTCTGAATCACTCTCCTCTTGCAGCTGGAGAGGACTTCACCTCTGTGGTCTCGGAAATCATGATGTACATCCTTCTTGTCTTCCTCACCTTGTGGCTGCTCATTGAGATGATATATTGCTACAGAAAGGTCTCCAAGGCTGAAGAGGCAGCCCAGGAAAATGCGTAAGTCCAGAGATACTCACCCACTTAGAGCGCATGCTCCCAAAGGTGAGATGTTAACGCACTTCATATACGTCCTCTACCTAACTCCTGACAACCTATGAAGTCTACATTATTATACTCGCTTTATAGATTAAAATAGTAAGTCTGAGGGGTTTTCTCAAGGGCCTTGGTAGAGGCAAATGGAGGTCTGAACCCAGACCAGCTGTCTTTTGACCTGCATATTTAACCACTGTGGAGAAGACCACCAGCTGCCACCACAGCCCCATAAGGCTGGTCACTATCATTTCCATTTCATACCTGCTGACGCTGTCTCACAGAAGTTCAGCAGATTGCTAAGGCTGAGTGACTGGAGAACCCTGGCCACGTTCTTCCTAACTCTAAGCTCTTTGTGTTAAAGCGGCGTTCTCCACATCAGCCCACTTGACACCATGCCTCACTGTCGAAGTAGCTCTTAGCAATACGTTCCTTTCCCGCCCTGTAACTTGGCAGCAACAGAACACTCCAAAGAGGAGCTCTGATTTTCTTGGGTCTAACCTCTCCCTTTCCCACTTTCACCAACTGAACACTCCAAAGCGGAGCCTCGCTAAAACAATCCATAAAGTGCCAAACACCCCTTGGAAATATCTGATCAAAAAAAAAAAAAAAACTACTCGCTATGTGTGTGTTACTCATGCTGTCGAGGAAGTAAAAGAATTACAACTGACCAAGTAGGAAGACAGCAGTGCGATGATGTATAGAGGGGTTGGGATTTCTTGTGAATTCGTCACCTGTATTTTAGTGCTTGCGTAGAAAGCATGCATGTTTGAATAGGGAATGCCTAGGCTTGGACATGAAGTACCTATGACTCGGTTCAGACAAGAAACAAGAGTTGGAACAAAGACTCTCGTTGCATCTAGAATCCTTGGAGAACTGCCAGTCACGTAAAGGATTGGCCAGCCATTAATCAACCTGCCGGCTTAGAGAAAAAGCCAAGGAATGTAGCCGTGTTGGTCTGACTCCAAGAAAACAAAAAAAGGTTCTTGGAATCAAATAGCCACAAGCTCACTACCATAGAATTTGGGATTTAAATAGATACCATCCATATGCTCAAGGAAACTTAGATGAGAAATTCAGTAAAAATTCTAGAAGGAACCTGCTGTCAGTCAAGGCCTGACTAGATTGCCCAGACTCCCCACTATGGGATTGGGATTCATCATCTTATCCAAAGCTAATAGCCACTGTGGAAAACAGTCTGGCATGAACAAGAGAAATGACAAGAGGCAGGAATGACTCTTTCCAATGGTAGCAAGATGTTCCTGGTCCACCACTTCGGATGACCTGGCCCAGGTCTTTTTGACTTTATGATGGTGTGAAAGGAAGCAATGTTACACATAGTTTGGATTTCAGTTTTCTTCCCAGATGCCAGCTCTCTCCTGATGCCAGGTATCCATAGTGACCTAGCTTCCAGTCAGCAGGAGGTCATTCTACTGCTGCTAAGTTATGATGTTTGGTAGGATAGGTGTATTAAACACATTTCCACCACTTATCAGGCCATAAACCCATGAATCAAGGAGCACCTCATATCCTGAGTAGAAGAAACACATAAATCTATATACCTAAGCTGAAACTTCCTTTAATCTAATACACAGCAGTTCCTAAGATGGGCTACAACAGGTATTGTCTATGTATTGGAACTTCGGGAGAAATGTCTGGAAGATCAGAAATATGCCAGGATACCATCTCTCTTCACTACTTCTGTTCAATGTTGTATTTGAACTTCTAGGTAGAAAACTAAGGAAACAGAAAAACAAAAATGATAAGATGCACAAAGGAGGAGAGTCATCAATACTCACTGTCACAGTTAGTTAGGCACAGATATCAACTTGACAGTTGAGAGTCTGAGCTCTGGGCACATTTGTAGAGAATTAGTGTTTGAGTTGGGCCCAGAGCAAGCCTGCAGGAGATTGTCTAGCTGATGGGGAGGGCCCAGCCTATGGTGGGTAGGATTAGGCCCTAGAATAAAAGATGCAGGGCTGGTTGAAGGAGTTGGCATCCTTGTGTACACCTGGTCAGACATGCTGGTCTGGCAAGTAAGGATTGTCCCTCTCCCAGCTGTTATGTGGTGACAGTATGGTCAGTTCCCTCAGCCCTGGTGTTGGTGCGTGCTCTCTCATCAAGCTGGACAGACTGTAGACAGACTATCAGTAAGAAAATAAATCATTTGTTCCCTTAAGCCATTTGATGGTCATTTATCAGCAACCATGCAGGCGAACTGCAACACTCACCCCCAAGCTATTATTATCTACATAAAATTTCCATAGCACCTGTTAGAACTTAGTAAGAACATTCCATGGCTTGCTGATACAAATCACAATTCAGCCATATGTCATAAAATGTTTCATTCAATGACAGATCATGTACACCAGGGTCGTCCCATGAAATCACATCACTCGGTGACATCTTGATTTCTGTTCTTTACCATGTTCACACAATAACAAGATCCCCTAACGACACATGCCTCAGAATGTTTTTGCTGTAGAGCAATGAATGACTACAGCAAAATCACCCACATTCCAGGAACATTTTTAGGGACACATTTAAATCCTTAAAATACTTCTTTCTATTTTAATTGCAATGGCAACAAATATTCTTCAGTACCTACAAATATATGTTGCCTCCCTCCCCCAAAATGTGAAAGGCCTTTAAGGAGAAAAATTACAAAATCTTATTGAAAGACATGAGAAAAACAAAAGATGGCAAAGAAATCCTCACTGAACTGAGTAAGTCTTTACTTAATCAGTCTTTGAATCCAAACAGTACAGTAATACAAACCTCAAATGGATTTCTCAAGGAACTCGACAGAATGACCTTAAAGGTCACACAGAAGGTCATGGGGTCAAAAAAAATAGTTTAAACCAAAGGGTAGTAAGTCTTTTAGGCTCTGTAAAAGCTACACAGGACTCCCATGATCGAGTTCTTTCCCCCCTTGTTTGAAAACTTTAAACAAATAACCAGCTTGAGAGTCAGTTTCCCACCCCTGGTCCAAATTCAAAGGCAGAATAAATCATTTGGAAAAGTTAGCAACCAGGGTTTGTCCCATGAGAAATGATTTTTTTTTTATAAAACTATCAAAGAATCATTTCTTGCTTTGTGACTTAGGTCAAGTTATGTTGCCCATCTCTTCATTCAACACAATAAATTAAGAATAAGTTTTTAAAAGTAGATGCAAAACCTGAAATTCTTTTAAAGGAATACAAGAAATTACTGTTACTATATGTGAAGAAAGACAAAAATGCTCGAAAAATACAATTATACAAATCAAATTATACAATACAATTATACAATACAAGATGAAAAAAATTGACCACTTTCACTACGATGTATGTAAAAATCAATTATTCATCACAAGAAATCATAAAAAATATAAAAGACAAATTTTTAAGACATGAAATAATGAAAAGTCAATGGAAAAGACAGTATCTCAGAGGAAAAACTAGAAAACCAAGTAAGTGATAAATTATAGAAGTAGAAAGCCAGAAAGCCAGACAGCCTACAAACATAAAAAAAGCAGCTTCATGGATCATCAATAATGATAATGAAAATGAAAATTCATTTCATATCCATTCAGTTAAGCCAGTATTTTAATCTAACAACACTAAGTCCTGAAGACAATATGGAAAACTGAGAACATTTAGACATGGCTGATGTGGGTGTTCATATGCAAATATGAGAGGGGATACATTATTGTAATCTGCTGAGGACAATTGTAGTTTTGTCTAGAAGGAAATACAAAGCTGTGCTATAGACAGCCTTGTTTGGGAGCCTTGTGACTTCCTTTTTCATGCATTCTCTCACTGAATGCTGAATCACTACCTCCCTTCCCTTTCCCTGCCCTCCACAGGTCTGACTATCTTGCCATCCCTTCCGAGAACAAGGAGAACTCTGTGGTACCCGTGGAGGAATAGAGTCCTGTGATGAGAGGTGATGTACTGGGAGAGGAAGGTGGGTGTGGATGTCGCGTTACACAAATGATTTCAGCATTGACAACTGAAGTAACTTCCAGCTTGGTCCTTTGTGTCCGTTTCTGCGCCCAATATTTCCACCCTAAAGATAACTTCTTTAATGCCCAAGCCGCAATGCCCTGTAGTATACAAACCCTTTAGAAGGTGAATTGTTTGGGCTTGAGTATTGGGCAACCTATGCCCCGCACCCGCGGTAACAAGACCGTGTTAATTCTCTCACTTTCTCTTTAGTGAAAGTGTATTTGGGTCGCATGGTTGGACATCCTCAGTGAGTTGTTCTATCATTCATTGGTAGGTGACCTGGGCACTTTGGGGCTGCATAACCCGGGTTCAGTGATGTCAGCAGCACCAGGAAGGTGCCCCCAGGAGCAAGCGCCATTGCATCCATCCTCTTATTCATCATAGAACCCCCCCACCTCTGACTTCCCAACTCCATCAGAACTCTACACGTCCCGACTTTGCCAGAACTGAGGAGCCAACATCTGTACATGGACGTCAGCCTCAGCCTGCCCTTGCTTTCAAGCAAGCAGCTCCCATCCCAACTAGAGTTGTCCCCTGTGTTCCCTATGACTTTGGATGAGTACTGGAAGTAGTAGACCCTTTGCCCTAACTGGGTGGAACTGGGCTTTCTCCATCTCTACAAGACAATGACTTACCTTGCTGGGAGGAAGTGGTGATTAATTTGAGTCAAAGCAAAAGCATGCCATATACTTGGACTCGCTGAAGCCAGTTTCTCCAAGTCTGTGGCCCATCTGGCTAGAGCACCAGGGAGAAGCATGCCCCTCTAGGGGCAGCGATCACCAAGCACAGATAAGAATATTCCTTGTAGCTTAATGATCCAGGACTACATACCCACAATCCCCCAGGCCTGGAGTGAACCCAGGACTTCCGGAAGCCAAGGAAGGCCCTGGAACAATGTTTAAGTGGCTCTTAGAGGTGCCATAACATGTTTTTGAGCTTATCAAGACCATGGATGTAGAGCCTTCCTAGAGAGCACATTATCTGGGCATTGAGAATGAAATTCCTACCTACTCTCCCTCTTGCAAGGTCTGTGGATCAGTATTATTCCTTGATGTTATGGGCAGGAGCTGAGTCTCTCACAGGGCTTTCCAGTGCTGCCCAGGTCACACTCCCTGAGATGGAAGACTTGGCTTGTGAAGACTCTTGACATGCAGTGGGCTGTAGCCATGCCTCATGCAAAAGCACAGAACTGGGGAAGACAGCCCAGCTGAGATTAACTACGATCGCTTCGGCCACCTAGAGACTGGCTGAGGACATGAGATGGATTGCTGAGTTTCCTGCACTGATTTGTGAATTTGAAACATCCTCCGGAGGAACTAGCATCTGAGAACGATGTGCATAAGAAATACTTTTTAGTCTGAAATGGACAAGCGAAGCTAAGATAGAACAAAGGTGGGTGGACGGTTTCTAAATACCTCACCTTTTTCCTCTAGATTTTAGAAAAGCAGTGGGAAAATCTCTAGTCAGTATCTCATCTTAATGACTGGTCGAAGTGCAATATTCTTTATCTCCTAGTACAGACAAGGACTGGGAGGCCTTATTTTATCTTTAAAAAGATGAAAAGGGGGAAGTGCTGGGATTCATGCGAGCAGTGTCCTTCGGATCTGTATGGGGAGGTCCGTAGAGAGACCATTCTCCACAGTCACTGGGCTTCATCCAACAAGCTCATTTTGTCATTGTTTCCATCCTTGGGGATGTGCTGGAAACAAGACCTTGAACACACATTAAAAAGAGTCTGACTCTGTTGAAGAAAATATTTGCAATAAATTTGAGCTCTTTCTCACTAGTTAATTTTCCACACTATACTTAAATAAGGGACATAACATCATATGACTCTGTTTCTTACTTTATGAAAGTTAGGAGAACAGGACTGAACTACCGCAAGGTGTATCCAGTCCAAGGACCTTGGCAACAGACCGTGCATCTAACTGGTAGCCAGGTAGTATGCGTGACTACCCTTTCTTCTTTCTCATTTCTTTTTTTTAATCCAACCCAAGTATCAGAATTGTAAATGAATTTTTAATGAAGCTGAATGATACCATGAGGTGTCCTTTCCAGAATATCTTCTCTGTCCTATTCTGTTTTCTGACTTCTCAATTCTTCTCATCCTTGGTACTTTCATTATAGCTACATGACTTGAAAAGTGTTTTCACCCTGATTCTTTGAATCTCTCCTCCACAATTGGTCCAGTCAGGTGAGTGCTAAAATAATGCTCAATGCTACCAATGAAGAAACTGAAGTTCTCTGATATCAAGTATCTTTTGTAAACAGATCTCGTAGGTTACCGCTAGAGAGCTGGAATCCCAGTCTTCCCACTCCGGTCTCAGACCACTCCCTAATTTGACCATAACCGCTTCCTCCCTCATGCATTTTTCTCTCCCCCTTTAATGTCCATTCAGCTCTTTGTTTTTCTTGCTGATCCTGATGTCTGAGCCCCACTCTACTCTCCTGCCCTGTACCACTCGCTTCTTGGTGGAACATGCATTCTATTTCTGTCTAATTGGTTTATATATCATAATTTCTCCAGAATCACAATTTTTTTTCTGGGAGACTTGATCATGACTCTACATCTACAAGGTACTGTGATCACCAGCTTATTTAAAAATCTCCCATCTCCATTTCCTCTCATCTTCCTATCAAAACCTAAAATTAATACATGTAGCTCTGGAAGCTTAGTCTGGCATGCTATTGCTTATTAAAGGGCTTAGAAGAATTCTCAAGGGCTATAATCATTTAGAAACCCCATCTGTTGTCTTCGTGCTGGGTCTTTCTTTAAAGGTCAGGCGAGGCTGAGTCTGATTTTCTCTTCCTTACTGCTTAACAATCATGAATTTGATTACTCAACACAACTGGTCCTCAAAGCACCTTGCTCTGTTGACCTTTATCATCAGCTTGATCTGGTATCAAAACCCATCCCTTATGTGGAACTGGCCAGACAGCCAGGGCCTGTCCTTAGCTCAGACTTCACGCTCAGTGTGTGTGACAGCATTAGCCTTTGATTTCTCCAGCCCCAGACACCTGTATATATAGGCTTCCTTGGGACTTTCTGGTTTCACCCTAGGTGTCAAACTATAATTATTAGTAGAAAATAAATATTTCCAAAGCAATATTATGACGAGAAAGACATAACTACCCGCTGCGGGTAGTTATGAAAGGAGACAAGGGCTTGGGAGATATTCAATTGGTGTTCGCCGTGCAGGCATAAGGACCGGAGTTCAATCCTTAGAACGCAAGTAAAAAAGTGGATATGGCAGCGCATGTTTGTAATATCAGTGCCAGGGAGGTGGGAACAGCAGATCCCAGGACTCAGTGGCCAACCTAACCTGCTAGCAAGTTTCGAGCCTGTGAGAGACGCCATCCCGACAATGTGCATGTGCGTGAGGAAGCCTGAGGTTGACTCTGGCACGTATGTTCATGTGTGCACAGGGAGGGGGTGGGGAGAGAGAGAGAGAGAGAGAGAGAGAGAGAGAGGAGAGAGGAGAGAAAGAGAGAGAGAGGGAGGAAAAGGAAGGAAGGAAGGAAAGGAGGGAGAGAGGGAGGGAAGGGAAAGGAGGGAAGGAGGAAGACGGATAAGGAAGGTACGGAAGGAAGGAAGACGGAAGGAAGGACGGAGCGAGAGAGAGAAGAAGGAAGGAAAGAAGGGAGGAGAGATAGGAAGGCGGGAGGAAATAGGAAGGACAAAAGAACGGGAGGGTAGGAGGGAAAGAAGATAGGGAGAAATAGGGAAGGAAGGAAAGGAAAGGAAGGAAAGAAAGAAGAAAGAAGGGAGGGAGAGATAGGAAGGAGGGAAGGAAAGAGGAAAGGAAGGAAAGAAGGAAGGAAGGAGAGAAAGAGAGAGGGAGGGATGAAGGAAAGGAAAGAAAGGAGGGAGATAGGGAAGGAAGGAAAGAGGAAAGGAAGAGGAAAGAAAGAAAAAGAAAAAAAAGAAGGAAAGAAAGAAAGAAGGAGAGAGAGAGGGAGGGAGGAAGGAAAGGAAAGAAGGGAGATAGAGATGGAAAGGGAGGGAGGGAGAGATAGGAAGGACGGAAGGAAAGAGGAAAGGAAGGAAGAAAAGGGAGGGAGGAGGGAAAGAAGGGAGGGAGAGATAGGAAGGAAGGAAGGAAAGAGGAAAGGAAGGAAGGAAAGAAGGAAGGAAGGAGAGACAGAGAGAGGGAGGGATAAAGGAAAGGAAAGAAAGGAGGGAGATAGGGAAGGAAGGAAAGAAAGAAAAAGAAAGAAAAAAGAAAGAAAAAAGAAAAAGAAAGAAGGAAAGAGGAGAGAGAGGGAGGGAGGGAGGAAAGGAAAGAAGAGATAGAGATGGAAAGGGAGGGAAGGAAAGAGGGAGGGAAGGAAAGAGGGAGGGAAGGAAAGAGGGAAGGAAGGAAGGAAAGAAGGAAGGAAGGAAGGAAGGAAGGAAGGAAGGAAGGAAGGAGAAAGAAAGAGAGGGAGGGAAAGCTAGGAAGGAGGGAAAGAGAAAAGGAAGGAAGGAAAGAAAGAAAAGAAGGAAGGAAGGGAGGGGAGAGGGGGAGGGAGAGATAGGGAGGGAAAGAAAGAGGAAGGGAAGGAAGGAAGGAAGGAAGAAAAGAAGGAAGGAAGAGAGAGAGGAGGAAAGGAGAAAGAAAGAAAAAGAGAGAGGGAGGGAGGGAAGGAAGGAAGGAGGGAGGGAGGGAGGGGAGCGAGATATGGGTAGATCAAGCATGGTGGCACATGTCTGTAATCTGCACTTAGGAAGTGGAGTTGGAATGTTCAGGAGCTCAATAAAAGTCTCAGCTACATATGGCGTTTGGAGCCATCTGGGCTACATGAAACCCTGTCTCAAAAATAAAAAATAAAAAAAAAGAAAAAAAAGTAAGCGTAGGATATCTACCACATTAGCTTGTCAAGACTGGGTAAGACCTGGATGGTACTATCGTGCCTAAGGTCACCGAGTCCGTGGAGAGTCTCCCCTGGTGCTTGACAGAGAGTGGGTGCTGAACAACGTAGTGCTGGACGATGAGATTGAACAAGCACACCAACTTCTGTATGTAGTGACTAGGTGAGCAAGCTGCTAGAGGGTTCTCATTAAAGAGATGAGAAGGGGTGTGTGTGTGTGTGTGTGTGTGAGTGTGAGAGAGAGACTGTTCTGAGACTGTTTCTGTGTTGCTCAGACTGGTCTCCAACCTCTGGGACGAAAATGATTCTCAAACTTCAGTCTCACGACTCATAGGTTACTGTTTAAAATGGTGGTAGTTCTGGAGAGAGGATTTACTTTACAAAAGGACCCCGTAGTCAAGCAACTCTGAGACAGCCATCAGCCTTGACCACAGGCCAGCTATGCTACACGGCCAGTGTTGCTACCATTTCTCCCAGTATCACCACTGGAAAAGAGCTGCGTTGACGGGCAGGTGTGTGTGATGGAGAGGGAAGCCACTGAATGGTGTGTGTGTGTGTGCAGGCTTGTGAGATTCCATTAAACAAATGAGCAAACTCCTTGTCTCGTGTCTATTTTACACACTGGCGCCTTCACACTACATTCTTGCCTTTCGATCTCTAGAGATGTACCTGACCACTCAAGCCCTCAATGCCAGTGTATAGTTGTTGGTTTTTTTTTTTCTTTCAGTAAACTCCCTATTCATGTCAATAAAGTTTCTCTAAAGACTGCTTTGCTCTGGTCTTGCTTTACTGACATGTGTCTGCTACCGACTACAGTTCCTGTCAAGCAACCAAAGTGCATCACTTCCTCTACCCAGTGAATATACCTAAAGAATGCAAATCTCCCCATAATCTAGAACTAAACATGCTAAATGTGTGATGTGGCCTTTCCTCGCAACCCCTTTCCTCCTTCCCCCAAATACATAAGAACATGAGAGATACCTATGCTTTTGCCTCACATGAAACATACTCCCTGACTAGGTGGCCAAGGAGAGCCCAAACAGCCTAAGCTTTGGGAAGCAAACTGTCTCCCAATGGCAACCTTGCAGGAAGGGCTAAGATCCCAAAGAGGGTGATGCCTTCAATGTCGGGATTCAGACTATCACAACTCTTGTCAAACAAACAAACATTTAAAAAATGCCGATTGAAATTTAAATCATCATAGCGCAATACCAGCACCATGCTTAGGTGATATATGTGCACTTCCAAAAAAAGTACCTGTAGAACTCTGGGGATGGGAGTGACAGGTAAGGTCCAAGGCTTTCTGGGTGATAGTGATGCTGTAGTGTGTAATTTGACTGTAAACTCATCCCCTCTAAGGCCCAGGAAATGTTAGAAGAGAGGATGGAAAGCCTGTAAGTTGGAGGATGGGGAAGTGTTGCCAGACATTGTAATATGTATATGACATGGTCAACACAACAGCAGCTGTGGCTGTCTAGACAACACTTTCCCAAGACAGGACCCTTCACCATTCTGTCCTCGGCAGGGTGGGGGAGGGGCTCGTGGGATTCCACTAGCAGCCAAGGAACTAATAATGTCAGTTAGCTGTTCCCAGGAGACAGGGAATCATTGTTTGTTTTATAGTGATACAGCCACTGGTAAGTTACCTGAGCTTCATTAGTAGCCCCACACCTATGCTCATGTAAGTTATTGTGATGAAACTCAGTGTCACACACAAACACACACATACACACACACACACACACACACACACACACACACACACACACACACACACACACAAGTAGGAGCTGGGGATAGTTAGGAGAGAGTAAACAGGACAACAGCTGAACATGATCACAACACATTATGTACATGTATGAAATTGTCAATAAATAAATATGAATAAATATGAATGAAATAGAAAAATCAAACTAATAATTTTAAAAACTTAACGAATTTCACAGATCAGGCTGTTTCTCTTCCCAAGGTAGGAACTGTGTGTGGTCATGTGTGCCAGCACAACGCATGCCTTCCAGAATTGCTGTGCGCATATCTGGGGACACCAGGAGTACTGGGGACCAGGAGACATTGATAGAACAGGCAAGAAACACACACAGCATTGATTATTTGTAATTCAATACCTTTTTTCTTTTAATTCATACTGGACTTCCATGGCTCTAGCTACTTTACATTAAGATTTGGCCGGGTAGCCTTGTATGTCTCTAGGTATTAGCAGTAAGTTTTCAGACCTTGCGCACAGCGCCAGGCAAAGTACAGTTATAGATCCAAATACAAATGGCCAGACAACTCACTGCAACCAGCCTGTATTCTTTCCCACGTATGGCCCAGTGCAAGTGTTGGGGGCTGCTCCCTCTTTTTCACCCCACTCCACCCCACGTCAGGATTATGCAGGGGGCCACTATGGCCTCTGATCCGTCCCTCCCCACCTCAGAGTCTAGGTTGAGTGAGGGGGAAAAAGCACCATGGGTTTGGGAAGATGGTCTGGTCCATGCGAGAGTGGTCTGGCCCTAGAGTGCAAGGTAGGGAGGATGTGGGGGGCCATGTTGTTGTTGGCAAAAGTGGCTGTTTTTACTGTGTAATCTTCTCCACACAGCACAGAAGCGTGGACTCAATTACCCAGATAGGGTCTTCAGTCCTGCCTGGAGCACAGGCCGCCATTTTGCTTCTTCAATGTCTTACTGTGTTGAGAGATTCATGGAGGACTGGGGGCGGGGCGGAGGGATGGGCAGAGATGACAAATGTCCATCAAGCATTCACATGTTGGGGAGATCGTCTGGCATCAGCGAATCTTGGTAGGCGAGTGCTTCTCACCAGCAGCCAAGGCTCCAATGCGGGCTCCCAGGCCTGCTGAGGACCTGCAGTCACAAGACCCCTGAGCTGTTCCATGGAACATCAAAACAGGGAGCTGGCTGAGCCCATTACAGCCATGGCCGGAGCAGGAGTGAGGTAACGAGGTGGGAGAGGAAGCTCGAAGCTCTCTACACCACGTGCAAATTCCTGCTTCACTTCAGGAATGCAGCGGTGTTGAAAGATGGCCTTCCAGAAAAACACTCCTCTTGGACCCAAACGTATCTTCTGGAAGAAGATGTGGAGATAGAAGGAAGTGGGCCAGCCCGCTGGAGGTAAGGGTTAGGGGTAAGAGACAAGGGTGGCAAGGGGTGAGCAAGATGATTGTCCCATAGCTTAGAGACGGGGTGGGGGGTGGGGGGAGTTGGAGTCCGGAGGAGTGTTCTGGAGAGGGCAGGCAGAGTTCAGGTGAAGCGAGGACCACCACAGCCCTGCCACCTGGGAGAAGTGAGAAGAATGCTATTTCTCCTAAGGCCCTTGTGAGAAGAGCTGGCTTTGGCTGCCCCACAAAGCTCAGGAAGCAGTAAGGTATGGCACAGAAAGGACCCTTCTGGAAGCAAAATGTCCAGAAAGATTCTTCCCTTGGTCAGTTATGTTTGAACGCCTCATCCTAGAGACGGTGCCTATGAGTGTAATGGATGAGCCCCAGTGGGGTGAGGGGCTACAAGCATGCAGTGAATCCGCTTCTGGCAAAATGCTCCTCCTGAGATCGCCCGGTCCTCCCCACTCCTTAGTGCCAGTGCCCTAAGGCAACGCAAGAACTTTAGCAGAAGCTCCACAATTCAGCTAAACTCAACAAGGTATTGGCTGAGCCAAAAGAGAAGTGCTAGAACTGGAAATGGCTTCTCTCCACGTGTCCTCTGTGCAGAGGAGGAAGTATGGGGAGAGGAAAGACTTCACAGTGCCTAGAGTTGGACAATGGGCTCTGCCGAAGATGGCACTCTTCCTACCAATCTTGTCTGCATCCTAACTGACACCAAGTCTAAAGGGAGTTACTTTTCCAACCAAATCTAGGACAAAGAAGGAAGAGACACTCTCCTAGCTTAATACTGAGTACCCCCTGCCACTGGGATTCCAAGGCCCCCGGAAAGAATAAAGCTTACCTGACCAGGGATTCCTGGGAAACCACACATTGCCTTATTGCCTACAAACAACTAGATACACTTTAGTCCACAGGGCTGTTTCCTTTGGGCACAGAACCTTCCAAGTCTGACAATTCTCAGTCTCGGCAGTCTCCAGATTAACCTTTAAGTCAAGGCCAAAGCTTGAAGCTACCTTAGAGGGAATCTGCGCCCAACCTCTCCTTGTTACAAGTGAACCCCTGAAACTCACTGATGGGGAATGGCTTGTCTAAGGCCATACAGCTGTTTGAGGGCTCAGTCGGGACTCAAGTCCGGGTCTCTCGACTCATACAGTGCATCTGGAACTTTACAGAAAGATTTCTGTGGGGCCCAAACATGCTTCCATCAGCAAAAAACAAAATAAGACAAATAAAAGCCTGCCTCTTGGAGGTTACGAAGAAGCGGCAACTCTGAGGAGCTCTTGCAGACTGGCCAGGACTAAACAACCATGCATTTGTTTTATTCCCAGACTTGGCTGCAAAGGTAAATTCTCCTCTCGCTCACCAATTGGTGATTAAGGGGGGGAAAAAGAATCTGAGGATGAATCAAGTTACTGGTTTTCTCCAGGCTTAAAAACCAAAACAATCAGCGGAATAGGGAGCGTGCACAAGAGTCACGATTTTTACGGGCCCTTCTCTGTGTGCAAACATCATCCCTGGATTTAGTCACCAGAAAACAGAAGGCTCCTCTGACCAACTAAGTTCTGCACAACCTCCCTCAGGGTCAAGCAAAAGCCTCTTCCTTTGACTAAGCCTATTTCTGCTGCTTTACTTACCCCTCTCAAAGCTGAATCCCTTTAAGGTTGCCCTAAAGAACTAATGGCAACCTCCATTATTAAGCTTAGATTAGTCATTACACATGCCAGAAATATGAGGATTTTCCTTTCTGCTTGCAAAAGTTTCTGGGAGGACATTTGGTTTCTGGCTATCCCAAGGGCCAGGGGATACTGCCCAGCTACTTTCACCACCACTCTGTCTTTGTCCCAGAACTCACAGGCCTTGGTTGGCCCCCTCCTGAGTCTCCCTCAAAGTCCTGGACAGGAACCTGGTGGCAAGCCCTTGGTCTTTGGGCTTATGCACACTCTACAGGGATTCCAATGGATCCTCTCTCACCTCTGCTTTTCTAGGTGAGTAAAACTAACCACTGGACCTTCAGAGAATGACCTGGGCATGTTTCCTGTTTTCTCATCATGACCTTTGGGAAATGATCAGACCTAACTCTCCAAGAGACAGAAAAGCCCAAAGCATTGTTTTAATGACCCAACTGGAATGTTCAGGCCATTTTTTAGAGAAGACCATAACTTTTCGCTTTAGAGTAGATAACTGGTAACATCTTCCTTCCTTTGTACTGATGTTCTTGGAAATCTGGGGCGCTGAGATTCCCTCTGTCTCTTGAATTGACAGACATGGGAGAAACAGCAAGCCTGGAGAAGCTGTCCTCGACAAACTGGCCAGGACTCTTTACTAAGGATTTCCGCAGCTCTGCCTGAGGCTGACAGGATACCTTTAGCCATCAAGACAAAGAGGCAGCAGTTAGTGGAGGAGAGATGATGAAGATGCCTGGCAGGGCCCCTTGGGACCACACGGAAGCATGAATCCCTGTGGGCCAATGCTGTAAAGGCCCTGCCTGACTCACTTTCCTAACCCAGCATTTTCCTCTTCCCCCCACCATAAACAGACCCTAACCCTGAGAATCTCAGGACTGAAATGGTTTCTGTGGGCAGATTCCATGTGATCTCCCCCTGCCCAGACATGTATACCTACGCCACATCTCCCTCAGATGATCTTCCATCTACTGACTGAGAATTGTCTCCGCCCCTAATGCTCATTCCTTCCCGGGAGCCCTCTGAGTGGCTTGGTTACTGTGCTCGCTCCCCACACGGGATTCTGAGCAGACCCTGTGATCCATGTCTTCTGTCGTTGAAAGCCTGGAGGGCCTAGAACACCCTGACTTCTGGAAATCAAACTCACAGCTCAAATGGAAGAAATTAGAGCCACAGAGCTGACTTGTTTTATAACCGTGAAAAGAGGTTTTGAACAAGGCCAAAAATTGCTCCACCCTGGCTAATAAACAGCGTGCTCTTAGGGCACAGAGAAACAATAGGGCTTTAGGCACTAAAAAGTAACACCTTCCCCCAGATCCAGCCTGGGAGAAGACCAGAGAGAAAGCGGTGGGATAGGGAGAAGTTCCCAGCCCTTGTGGGGTCCCATGGCCTGTCCAGGAGAGAGGAGGGTGCGAAGTGACAGAGGACAGGAACCCCTGTAGATGCAAGTGCTCAGGAGCCTGGCCAGCTGTCCGTCCTCTGTACCTGGCTCTCAGCATGGTCCTGCCAATGGCCTCCTGGGAAAAGTCTGGATCGGGCTTCCTGTTCCCAAGAGAAGCTTAGGAAGCCCTGGGTAGGGAGAAGGGGGAAGGGGAAGATGGGTTTCTTATCTATTCTGGAACAAATCAAGAGAGGCTTAGGGAATGAAGCACCTTACATAATGCCCCCTTGAGACTTCTATTGAGGCCCAAGGGTCTTTCACAGGCATCACTTTGGCTCAGCAAACATTACCCTCTGGGAGCCAAGAACGACCAGCAAGGGAAGGGGTGGGAACAGAGGATGGGAAGAGAAGAATCAGGGGAGGTCGGTGCTGAGAGGTGGTCCCTGCCCTCCTCGGCCCCTCTACCGAGGGAAAAAAAAAAAAAACGCTGCTCCGGCCGGCACAGGGGGCGGGAGGTCCCGCTCCTTCTCCCTGGTACATAGGCATTATCTCTGTTTAAAATCTGTATATAATATATATATTTATATTCTGTATATATATATATATATTTATATGTATTTATAGGGTCTATGTACATGTATTGCACAGGCCTCTTGCGGTCAGCCACCCCTGGTCCTGCCTTGTCAATGATAACGGTTCCTCTTCTCGTCGCTTTCGGATGTGTAGTCGCGGGACCTGATGCCATTCTGAAGATTGATGAGCGAGTCTTTCATCTGTAAGACAGCACTCTTGGTGAGCCTCTCCACACAGCGGCAGCTGCCAACCCATAGCCACGGCATGGCCCCAACCATGCTGCAGAGCTTAAAGGAGCCGGGTTCTCAGGCAAGGGTGGCTCTTAGGGACACAAGTCTCAGCCACAAAGGGGTCTACCAACTCCGCTCCAGAACCCCCTGGGGTAAACTGGCTAAGGCCTGGTGATTTGTGACCCTTGTATCACTGAACTACAAGTTCTAAGTATTTGTAAGGAATCACACTGTGCTATCATTTACTTGGCCTCTAACTTTGGTGCCAAATATATAGTCTGCCTGGGAAATTTCCGGGTCTTTCCTACCCAGTCTCACCCATCGGTGAAGGCCCAGACAAACTCAAACTTTTTGTAGGTCACAGTTGCCTTTCTCCTTCCTGGCCTGTCAGACCTCACATTTGTTCTCTGGAATGCTCCATATTAGTTCTTATCTCAGGGAACTGACATTTTTGAGTCATGGGATAGAGTCTAAATGGGGTTGTCTGTCATAGGAAGAATCCCAAAGTGGACCATCTTACAACATCATGTTTAAATGCTCTCTCTCGGTAAGCTGCTCTGCTACAACACAAGAAAACATCTCCCTAAAATTATTATGGGCTAAGAACTTCTGGTCTCTCTGCATAATCGACAGTACTTTGTTCTCTGTGGTTCTTCTACACCCACTGATAAGGAAGGAAAGGAGCCCGTTTCTATTCTTTTAGAAGTCACTTCTATAGAGAATGAAACAATACTTATAAAGTGTTACTGGCCATAAATATGATCATCTAAGACCTCAATTAAGGAGGGCTCACCTTGAAACAGAATCCTTGAATTTGAAGACACCTCTGGGGCATCTACTAATCCCATTTATTTCCTACCAATAGTGGAGAATGGAATCTCAGTCTTGCAAAGTAGCCAGGACACTGCTGCACTGAAGAGTCCCGTTTCAGCTGGATGGCTCAAAAGTTCAACACTTGGACCTTCTGGGCTCTTCACTGTGCTGTCTCCCCTCTTTGGTTATAAAAATCTCCCTCCTTTTGTGTGATTTCAAAGCTAAATATGATACTCCATACTTGCTCAACTGGGCACATGTGATAATATTGTCTCCCTTTAATTTAGAACTCGGAACTGAACTATGAAGGGAAAATGTATCTGGTACAAATGAGAGCCTTCGTTGTGATAGCACCTAACTGCTGTACTGTAAAGCGCATAATTACAATTCCTAGTTCACAAAAAAGGAAGCTAAAGGCCCTGGCAAGGTGGCTCTGGGGGTTAAAGGCACCACACACACACCTGGCAACTTGAGTTCAATCTCTGAAGCCTACATAATGGAAGGAGAGAACTGATTCCCCAAAGTCGTCCTCTGTCTTACACAGGCATGCACCTCTATTTTGCTAGTAAATAAAACATGTAAAAAATAATAGGAAGCTCAAGCTCCTTAATATTGAATCTTTGTCTCCCAAGGTTCACAAATACAGTTAGTGGCAAGGTTGGAATCCCATCTCAGGAGCAGCTGACTAACAAAACATCAAGACATTTCCAATTTCCTTATGCAGCAAAAGTGTTTCCAAGTCACCTTGGCAATCCCAGCTGAGAACTTTTTTTCCATATGGTTCCATATTTTTCTGGAGGGAAGAAAGAAGTTTCTTCCCCATCCTGTGGAAATTAAGCTAAAAATTGGTTTTTGTGCCAGGGAGATCTAGATTTCTAGAGGAACATAGGTCATTGTATTACAAAGATAAAACTGTCATCTTCTTAGCACAGTTCCCTTGAGGCTAGGAATTTCTGCAAGTCCAGAGTGGGTGGGAGATGTCTGAAGGAATTGTGACAGACAGGTCCTCTGGGACGACAAATCACAATAGAGGGGAGGAGAGGGGGATCTCTGTTCAAATGCCTGTTCTCTGTCCTTCCTGTTGTAAACCCAACATGTTTTTCATTATTATTTTGGGAGAATGCCTGTGTTTCTAGTATTCCACAGAGGAATAACTTCAAAATTAGATCAATAGATGCCCTGGCAGACAAGTAAACATGAGAAAGATGTCGGAGAGTTGAGACAGACATAGTGGCATTTCTCGGTGCAGAGAGCTCGGCCTCCCGAAGACAAGGGAACGTGGAAGATGTGCGTCTCACCTGGTCCAGGAGCATCACTGAGGATTTGATGATCTCCCTCCACTTTTGGAGCTCAGTATCGTGGTACTTTTGTTGGGACTCTAAGAGCTGGGCCCATTCTGTCTGAGACTGGGGTAACCTGTGGGGTAGAAGAAGGGGTACCCCAGCAGCTGGAGTTATGCTCAGCGGGCTGGTCTGTGCTCCCAGACCCCTAAAGGACAGAGAGTCACATCAGAGTGCTTTATCATCTGCTCAGTGCCCCCTGGATCCCCAGCACCCCCAAAACAGAAGTAGGTATAGAAGCTCTAAGCCAGACGATGTTTTCATCCAAAAAGGTTGTCCCTAGGCAAGGGCAATGGGGTGTCCCAGGGAACCAGAGGCAAGAGCCGGAATTCAGCCATGGGTGGGGAGGAAGCAGGGCAAAGAGGCAAGGCCAGGATTACCTTTCTTGGAGCCTGAGCCCCTGCCAGGCAGTGAGGGTCTGGGTAGTGTATTCCAGCATCCACAGCTTGTAGAAGAGCATCATGTTAAGAATGACCAGCAGCACCAGACTGGGAGGGAGACAGGGAGCAATCCGTCAGCAATGAGATGGAATCTGGGCCAAGGATCTCCCCTCCCCCGGAGCCGGAGCGCCTGCCCACAGGACCACCTGAAGCATTGCAGTGATGGAGACAGAAGGATGCGTCGGAAAAATGGAGAGGCAGAGACAGAGAAGCAGCCTTGTCTGCAGGGGTCGGGACACGGCAGGAGAGTGTGGAGAAGGGGTGTGAGCAAAGGTATCAGAGGCACTGGCAAGGGAGACGCAGGTACCTGAATCTGGGTGTCTGGGGGAAAAGAGGGCTGGTGGAAAGGAAGCAACGAGGGAAGCCATGAGGGAGCAATCAGAGCCGGTACCTGAAACAGATCCTAATGGGAGCCATGAAGAAAAATGGGGAGGAGGCAGAGGTTAGAAACAGGAATGCAGGGAAGGGAGAAACTGCATTTCACTGGTTCCAGAGAGCCAGGGAGCATCGATGAGAAAGAAATGACCAGAAGCGAAAACAATGGATGAAGAGACCATGCAAGGAAGGAACGAGGACAGCTCAGCTGCAGACAGACTCTTGGTTTTTCCTGGAGAAGATTTCTTCCTACTGATATGCATCAGGACCTTTCTGAAGGCTAAAACAATTCCATGTCTTAGAGATGTTGGTAGAATGTTCCTGAAGCTGGCAAGTCCTCTCCCTCCACTGGCTACTGTCAGGGATCATGGGGACAAGCTGAGGTCTGGGGTCTGGGGTAAAATGTGATCAGAAGCAGGGAGGGGCAAAGATCATCTGGGAGTGGGAGGCCCAGGGATCCCTAAGGGAAGTGGAGAGTCAAGAGAGACAGGCAACTCTTTTCTCTCGGCCCCGGTGTCTGTCTGGGTCATTCTGTGGCAGGGACAGGCAGAAAGGCAGGGAGGACTGGACTCAGGGGCAAGTGGAATCCGGTATGGATGTTAGTGCACAACTTAAAAAACCTCTTAACTTTGGTTATGTTTCTCACTTTTTGCTCCACAGGAACATAATAGCAAACCAACTGGAGTTGCTTACATGGGTGAGAAGGAAGGTGCGTAAATCATGGCAGGCACTAGGCCCACCTCAGGGCTGGTTCTCAGCATGAAAGGGGAGCGCGTAGACACACAGGAAGAGAGAAGACAGCAAAATTGGGAAGGGAAAACAGGAATGCAACAGGACTACCGAAGGTCTCTGTGTCTCCACCGTGGTGGTGGAAGGAAGCCTTCTTTCACTGCCAGCCACAGGATCCTTAAGGCTACGCTGACTTCTCTGTGAGAATGTTTAGCTTTTGAGTTGAATTTCAACGTCGAACTACACCAGCCCACACCAGATCATCTAATCGCCCACGTCTTCAGCACAAGCTGCACACCACCTCCCTGGCCTGCACTTGGGTTTCTGTTTACAATTCCGACTGTGCCAAGCGAAGGTCAGGGGACACTCCCGTGTGCTTCTGAGGGAAGACTCCTCAAAGCCTCCAAACAGAGCAAAGAGGCGGGAGGGTGAGTCACCACGCTGAGGGCGGAGGGTGGCAAGAGCCTGGCAGACACGGGCAGGCTGTGCTGGGTGTCAGTTTGTTCTACATGCGGGCTGTTGGCAGAATGTCAGCCTGGATCCTTTGTTGAATCAGAGGGTCTGATGATGCTAAATTTACAAAGCCCCAGCAGATACCTCCTGTAGAATTTGCTCAGGAGAGAGAGCAGGCCTTCTCTACTTAAGCAAAAACTCAAATGCAGAGAGTTTAAATACAGGACCAAACCAAGGTTATAGTCCTATTTACCAACATCCTGTAGTTTAAATGCACTTCCAACAGAACGGCACCATGAATTACATTACAAGGACATGATCTTTGTTCTTGATTTCATAATATCTTGATTTCTTACGCTATAATCATTAAAATTGTGCATCTACTCTCACGTTATGCTTTCATACTAGTAAGGAACCTTATCTTTATTCAAACTCTTCTCTTACGAGGTGTCACCAGAGTGTAGAGTGTGGTGACACTCTATACGCTGCATAGAGGGTCTCATTCACGCTCATGAATCTACACTATCTCCTAAGTACAGGTCCATATTAATGAAGACCTTTCCCTTTCCAATGGATGATGGGTTGACTGAGACACACCTGGAGTTTGACATGTCTTCTCTGCCAGCTTACCATTAATGACACAACCTATAGCCTGCGGAGCCACTAGCTGACCTTCCCTTGTAATGTAATCAGAAGTCCCTGGGTCTTTCTGCCTTAGACCACTCAGCTCCACTTCCTCATCTCAGTCTGCCACCCTCTCCCAAATGGATCATTCCAGATACCCTAGCTGCCTGCATTCTTCTGCAATCAATTCACCACACTGCCACGATGCTAATCGATTAGGTCACTCGTAAGCCTCCCACAGAGTTTGCTGGAGTAAGGCCGTGTCCTTGTTCTGTCTGAAGATGCTCTAAGGAGGGTTAGAGAGTTCACAGGAACAATGATCACAGGAACAGAAGGAACGGGCCCTATGTGGGTAGCAATATGCTTCCCATCCACCTGTGCACCTGCACATTCCCAGCTCACCTCCATCTGAGGAAGGGGTGGAATGCTAAGCAGCAGACTGAGATAAGCAGGGGAGCTGTCCTTAGCTGTTCCAGCTGCCTCTACTGAATGTTTTAGTACATCCCGGGCTGTTGATATCATGGACTCACATACTGGACAGCACCCTGTATTCTTCTACTTTTGTCTCCATTTCTTCCGACTGCACATCTCTCCAGCTCAGCTTTCTGTAGGAGCTACTGAACTTATGGCTTCATGCTGTCATGTCAATTATAAGAGTCATCTGCATCAAAGCAAGCATCTGTTCTCCCTGGACTACAGCTATTGATTTTGTCTGGCGACCCTGCCATAGTGGGTCTGTGCACTGGGCACAGAGCAGAGCAATTGGAGCATCTCCTGCAAATGAACGGACCCTTAAAATGCCCGGTTGTGTCTCTATTCAGCATTTATCCTACTGAAAAAGAACGTGGAATGTCCTGTCTCTCTTACCCACTTGATGTTTGGTCTCTGAAAGGCATAGATGCTGTGTGCAGCATTTTTTCTAGAAGGTTAGCAAAAATAGTAAGCAAAACACACACACATACATACACATAGAGGTGAAGTAACAAATGACAGACAGAGCAACTGATCCACAGTTCAGAGCACAGAGGATCAAAGGGAGGAAGGAGGACAAAGAAGGGGATCACGTGCTTGAGAGATGAGGATGCTTTTCCTGAACTGGGCAGTAGAGGGAAGGCGATGGGGTGCCAGGGGAGCCTGGAGTGCCTTACACACAGCTGATAACCAGCAGCAGCTTGGACACGCTTTGCAGATGGAAACCACTGGGAGTGTCCTCGGGGATATGCCGTGTCTGCGTGGAACCTGTGGAGGAATAATTGTCCATCATTATCATCATGGTCCACAAGTCCACTGACCATTGACAGGACAGTGGCCAAGCAATGAAGATGGGGCAGTAACATGATGGAGAGTTTTAACCATGCAACAGGAGGAGGTAAGCTCTACAAGGTCTAAGGGTGAGTCAGGTGATCACTGAACAAGCTGTCTTGGTAGCTAGGCCAGGGAAGTGTGCAGCAAAGTGGTGTTGGCTAAGGCAGAGGACTAGGCTGAAGGCAGCTGGCTTCCAGCCCTGGGTTTATCTATAGTCAGCTCCATGATGTTTGACAAGTCATGTAAACTCTCCCAAGAGTCGGTTTACTTAAATACCACATTAGTCGCAATTGTCAGGTGTAAATTGTAGCAATGGAGAGATCCGTTGAGGCTGGAGGGGTGAGCACAGAAGACAGAGCTCTCCCCCAGTCCCTATGGACTCACAGGGATGTGCACTGCACAATTTGTGACACACTGGATTCTGTAGTCTCTGGGGCCCTTAGCACCCTAGGGATTCTACATGACTGAACATGAGGCTGGGAATTGCAGGATGAGAAAAGAAGAAGTACAGTCTGGACAGGCAGTCGTAGCCTGCGGTGGCCTTTTGCATCGAGTTAATCTCTGGGTTTTGGGTTTCAACTTGTCCTTCCCGTGCATTTCCAAAGAACAGGAACGCTGAACCCTCGCTATGCAGATGGCTGAGGAGCTTAGGTGGCAAACTCAGGGGTGCCTTCTGTTATGTAGAGTACATACAAAGTTCAGCAGGCACAAAGGGGGAATCAACAGAGCTTCGGGAGCCCCAGATTTAGTGAGTTACATTCAAATCATGCACAAATTACAACATGCAAAGATGAAAAATGGGTGTGCATGTATGTGCCATGAGAGCATGTAACACCAACCCACAGCCATATTCCACATCGCCATCCCCACCTGGAACACACCTGCTACGTGCTTGATCCTGTGTCCCACATCTTCATCAGTGGGTGTGGTGACCGGGCTCATCACCTCTTCCAGATGGGGTACCCGCAGATGGGCATGGGGGCGCTTCCTTCTTCGTACTGTCGAGGCTTTGCTGGCCTTCTCCTTAGGAGACTGTCTGTGTATCTCAGCCAGGTAGGTGCTCTCCGTTTTGGTTAGTTCACTCTCTATCAAACATAAGACGGTCCCATCAGAGGCCATCGTGCCGTACCTTCACCCAACACGTTGGTCTGAGAAGCAGCTTTCTGCTCAGACCAGCCTGTACCGACCTTGAGAAGACGGCTTGGTGGGAAGAAGACCTTCAGGGATGCCCAGGACAAGTACTTCTTTTTTTAAGTTATTTTTATAGTTTTACAAGCATACTGAGTTCTTTTTTAAATTTTTTTTATTATTATTTGTTCAATTGTGGGTGTGTGCATATGTATGTGCGCGCACGTGTGTGTGTGTGTGTGTGTGTGTGTGTGTGTGTGTGTGTGTGTGTGTAGAACCACGGACGCCTCCACCTCCTCCTTGTTCACTCTGCCCTGGGATTCACAGGCTCCGCCCTACCAGGACCAGAAGCACAGGCCGCCCCTGCTTCTGCCCGGCGTCTATACGTGGGATCTGGGATCCGAACTCAGGACCTTCTGCCTGCAAGGCAGAGACTTAACCCCTGAGCCACCTCTCCAGCCCCAGCATACTGAGTTCTTATCCCGGCCTCCCTCCATTCCCCCCTCCCCACCCACCTCTTTTCCCTTTCTTCTTCAATCCATCCCACTTCTTCCCATCCTCCCGCCCTTCTGCCTTTATGGACCCCAGGGTTCCCTCTGGCCTCTCTACTCTTTTTTTTTGTTGTTGCTATTTTGATTTTTCTACTTTTACAAGCATATTGAGTATTTATCCCTGCTTCCCTCCATCATTTTTCCTTCCTATCCCTCCATCAATTCCATTTTCCTGCCTGTCTGCTTCTATGGATCCCAGGGTTGCCCCTGGCCCACCAAGACAAGTATTTCTGAGACCCAATCTTGCCTAACCCCCTCCTCTAGGTTTTTGTCATGGTTTGAAATGGTCCCCCTACAGTCTCATGTGTTGAGAAGTGGAGCCTGCTGGAGGTAGGTAATCACAAGAGGTGGGCCTTGAGGTGGATTAGTCCCACCCTACCTCCAGGAGAAGTCTACTTTTGCAGAAGGAGACTTGTAGCTCTCAGCTTCCAAGATGTCTGCAGTGACATAGCCTTCTCCAGCTTTGACCAGCCAGCCATGCCGCCTCTGCTTTAAGAGACTGTATCTCCCCTCTGGAACTGTAACCTGAATAAATCTCTCTTTCTCCCTTAAGCTGATTGACTTTGAGTGCTCTCTCACAGCAATAGTTAAGAGTAACCATTACAGTTGTTCAACATTGCTAGTTCCCTATCTCTCTACCATCTGCACCCTCATGTATATAATTAAAACCCACACCTCCTACATAAAGGCATCCAGATCCTTCTCATAACAAATGGCACAATGTCAATATCACTAGATGTGACTTCTAATTGAAAGTAGGGAAAATTTCAGTAATCTCATAAAGTTATGGACACAATCTCTGGATAGAAGTGCATACCCACCTAATGTACCAAACTTGATTCATTTCTCGGACAGAATTAAGCTCTCCCTAAAAGCACTTTCTCAACTCAGGGACTGCTTTGCTCTTCACGCTTCCCATTCCCCTGAATGCTGACAGACAGCTTCTCAGTTGTCATTAGACATCGAGAGGACAGGTGGACCCACCTAAGTGGCGGAAGTAGTCCTCCAACCCGCTCCAGAAGTTCTTCTCGATGAAGGTTTTTACTAACCCCCAAGGCTGTTTTCGATAGCGTAGCTCTGTGGAGACCCTGAGAAACAAACCAGAAACATCACCAGTTATTTCCCAGGGCTGGACCCACCTCTGCTGTGAAAAGGGAAATTCACATTTAAGATCAAGGTAGCTTCATATCCGCACTGTACTGTACAAGTTCAAATTGTCTGATCTCCCTGGACCCCCTCCAGGGTCTGTCCTCATTCTGCTGTTGAGAGAGCAGATCAAGGATATCTAAGCCCACTGAAGGATGGATGTGATTCTAGGCGTCCTCTGCCTGAGTCTCTGGTTAAAGCCTGCTGTCATCCAGCCAGCCCAGGTGAGCCTGCAACTAAGAGTATCTTGTCACTTCCACCTTGACGTGTCATCAGCTCCTGGTCTTGGTCCTCTCTGAGTATTCTCTCCCTAAATCATTCACTGGCCAATCTTCTTGATGTGCCATCTCCTCCTATTCTGCTCGTCCTGCACAGTAGCTTTGCTCTGCCTCCCCCTTAAGTGCATGGGCACCTGCCAGCAGATTCTCCCAGCCTGTGTGCCTCACATTATGGCCACCTTCCCTGGTCTTCCCCCTGCCCCAGGGGCGAGACCTGTACCCAAGCCGGATGGGAGAATGGCCACACTTGGAGGCACCTCACAGTGTCACCCAGGCGCATGGTCACTAGATAGAGGTGGGTGGCTTTGTCCCTGTAACAGCAGGTGTAGCAGCAGTGCACCCAGCTGCATGGCCTGCATAGAAAAGTGACACAGCTGGAGCACCATCTGAGGAATGGAAAGGTACAAAATCTAGACACTGTAAGGTAAAGGACAGGAGGAACAGAAAGGAGGGGGTGAGGATGAGGAAGATATGAGGAGAGACACGTGCTCAGAAAGCTGTACGACAGTCCTGCCCCACAAAAACATTCTAAAAGGACGAGGAAGGTGCACTTCACAATTCCCAGGAGACCAGCTGGACCGTGTGCCAAACTATTTTATTTGTGCTACCTGACTGAGCTTCTTGTTCTTTATAACCAAAAGGCTTTGGTCTATGGGACAGGTATAAACGATATGTTTTTCTCAAGTAGGTGTGCATATTGATTTGACATGCTTCTTCAAATGGCAGTGCCCAAATTTTTCCATCCTTTCAACAGGCATCACAGTGCCCAGTATGGAGAGTCCAGAGAAAGAGAGAGAGAGAGAGAGACTGCATGCATCCCACCACGCCAACTCCCCAGGAGCCTGCTGACCACCAAAGAAGGTAACAGAAAATCCCAACATACTGGGACCCAACCAATGTGGGACGAGGGGCACGCGTTCTGATTTCTAAGAGCTGACTTCAGTACATACTGGGGCATTACTCTCGGTAAAGGTACTTTTTCTTTTTTTTTTTTTTTAAAAAAATCTCATCTTTTTTTTTTTAAATTCAATTGTGCATGCGTAGCCGCCCTCACTTCCGCTCGGCGTCTATACGTGGGGTCTAGGATCCGAACTCAGGACCTTCTGCCTGCAAGGCAGAGGCTTAACCCTTGAGCCACCTCTCCAGCCCTGTAAAGGTACTATTCTGAAAAGTCCTGCTCCTTGTAAAGATTCCAGTGAATGCAGCCACCACAATGAACCAAAGAAACCAAGGAGGACCAATAAGGTAGCCATGGCAGTCTTCCTGAGGGATGTAGACTAGTTAAGGAGACTCGTGGTGAAGAATAATGTTTGTCAGGAAGGGAAGAGAGAAGTCTTGGAAGGCTTCAGAGTGGAGGAAGAACAGCAAGCATTACCCAAGCTCAGGAGGCTTCCTGAGAAGCAAGCGAACAAACAAGCTCTAATGTGAAGACCCCGACCTGCATCCATGGGGGCCCTCACACCGCACCTGAGTCGACTCTTGTTCCGGGCCACACGGGTGAGTGTGTAGCGATTGATGGTGTAGAAGTAGTCATGGTAGGGCACATCGTGGGTCAGGACTTCCGCATCTATCACATAGCATTCACTCTCCTGACTTGCTTTGTACATGGTCTGGGGGCAGGAAAAAGTCCATTGAATAGAAACTCTAAGCAATTCAGGAAAAGCACCTTCTTGGATCTCCTTGCCCAGGACTCCTGAATGGAAGGCATAAGAACACTGGAGAGTGGAGGAGGAGGTATCTTGGCTAGCAGGCTGCTGCCAACTCTAATGACGCATCCTGCTTACACCAGCCTTCGCCCTTCATGATGCAACAGGCCTTCCCCCCGACCCTCATTTGCCTCTGCTCTGTGCCTGCTCACCTGTGTCTCCCTGACTGTGGCAGTTTTGGGAGCCAGAGGATTGGTGAGTGTAATAGTGTAGAGGATCACTCGGCTCTGGTTTCCATTCTCCTCCTTTTTCCATGGGTGGAAGATGATGTCTGGGGAAGGGGGGGATAAAGAAGAGCCCGAGATTGAAGGAGAGAAAGCAGCGTGAGCCCCCACGACTGTGTCTACTCATCAATGAATTGGTCCCATGCTGATGACCGACAGCCCCCTCCCTCAGATGCCAGTGGGAGATTGTGGGGTGAGGGAGGAGGTCAGGAGGAGGGGGACTCAAGAGCAGAAAGAGGTTCATTGTGGCATTGCCGAAATTCTACACGGCTCCAGAATGCTGATTGTTCATGGGCCGGGACAGGAGGTCTCGGGGCCACCTGCGGGGGTGCTGGCAACACTGGAGTTACTGTGGCAAGGGCTTTGGGATCCCCTGGGAACAATCCTCTCCTGTAGGGCATGACTGCCCCCATGTTCCTCAACGTGTCTTCTGCTCACAGAGGGCAGAGTCCTGCTGCCCAGAGCTCCCTCCCCCCAGGCTAGATATTCAGCTGCTCTGTCAGGCAATGCTGTATCTTTGAGGAGGGAAAAACCTGGGGTTTGAGGCAGAAGCATGAGCCCCCAGGGTGCCGGCTGAGTCCTCCTCTCAGCCCTCCTTAGCTGTACTGTATGGGTACACAGCTGCTTGGAATCTCAGTGTAGAGGATCCCAAGGTCTGCACGTGGCAGTGCCGTGAGACTGAATAAGCTGATGCTATAGAATAGGAGGTGCTTCCCAACGAAAAGTCGGCAGGACCTGAATAACGGGGGCGGTGTGTGTGGAGGACAGAAGGCATATGACAAGCAGCAATTCTTGGGTTAGAGAGCCGCCCCCACTCTAGCATCTAAGGACCACTAGAGCTCTGGAAAAGGAAGGTATGCAGAGACACAAGGGGGAGAGAAGAACTGTTCAAGGAGGAAGGAAGGGACGGTTGGGGAGGGGCCAGAGGATCAGACCAGAGAAGCGCCGCTGCTCCATGAAGTCCCGCAGGAAGGGGGAGGTGGTGAAGAGCAGGTCGTAGAGTTTGTCCACGCTGAAGTTGAAGACCTCATTCACATACTGCCGGCCACTCAGGTCCTCATAGAAGGCCTGGACCTCACCTGCACAGAAGGTGGAGAAGTAGACAGTGGGGGAGAAAACAGGGGGCCTGAGGGCATGCCCAGAGCTCTGAGAACTCAAGCTAATGCAGATACCCAGGATGGGCCTATGGACTGCTGTTACTCCTGTGCATTCATCTCATCCCTTAACTGGGCTATACAGTTTGCTCTGATGCCTACTCCGGCCATTCATCCTTTATAAGTGTGTAGCACTATACTCCCAAGTCATTGAATTATAGATGTTCCCTTAACAAGCTGCTGGGCGATTTCAGCCTTTTCAGATATTATGTATTTTTGACTAAGAGGCTCCAAAGTCTCCAGATGATGTGACCTCGTGGGAATGCCTTCCTACAAGCATCCTGGGGTCATTATGGGGTGCATGGTTGTGTACCCTTTCAAGATTCCCTAATAAAGTTGATCTCAGGCTAAACAAATGGCTACTTGTAAAGTTGCCTGGGTCCCACAGGCTAGGTTAGGGAGGGTCTAAGCCACAAACAACAGAGGCATTGTTACCAGGTAGGTTCAAAAACGCTCCAACAAATCTAGAATCCTCCACCCAATGGGCTGTGACTCCTAATTCCCAGGGCAGCTTATTTCTCCATGATTCCTATAACCTCCTGTCTTTACAAAAGTTATGATTACATTGGAAAACATCAATGAGTAATGTGTAAAAGAAGAGTACTCATGGAAAAGTCTGGAAGGATGCCAAAGCGAAGCTGCCTTCATTCTCAGAAATGCCGTACCCACCTGGCACACTGACATGTGACCTGATAACCAGGCATGTCACTTGTCATTGTCCAAGTTTTCTTTCTATGCAAGAATACAAGAATGTGACTATGACTCATAGCTCCCCAAGTCTTAGCGCTCACCATCCCGATGACTGTACCTGCATGAACTGATATGTGACCCCCAATGTGACATGCCTGGCCTCTCTGGGGTCATTTTACAGGCGTAAAACTGTAGCAGTTATTATGCATCAATCGACAAATTGGAGATTGGGCCTCTGGGCACGCCTGTTTGGGAGTGTTTGGTTGAGGTGGCTCTTTAAATAAGCCAGAGGGAGATTTACTGTTGCAGAAAGCCCCAGTCCATAATGGGGGGATCATTCCCTGAGCAGGAGGATGAGACAGAGAGAGAATTAGTTGACAGGTAGATGTGGTGTGGTCAGTTCCCTCGGCTCCTGATTCTGGTATGAATTCTCTTGCCATCATAATGGACGATAACCCAGAGAACCACGAACATGAATAAGTTCTTGATCCCCTAAATTGTTTGGGTTGCATATTATTTACAGCCACTGAAGGTGGAAGTAAGGCAATGCCTAAAACTACAGGGGCACTGTCTTTCAGTTTACGTAAATGGAACCCCCGCACTAGGCGGTGCCTAGCCCAGTAGAGAAGGGCAATTCAAGACTAGACCACGACAGATGACCCTAGGGAGAGACTATGCACCGACGAGCCAGTGGAAAAGTCTGAAATACCCACAACCCATTCAATGGAGGACAACCAGCAGCTCAGTCCAGGATGCTAAGAATCTGGCTTCCTGCACGGAACACCAGCGACATGTTGCTGAGCAAGGTGCTGGAGGAGCACTGTGTGCAGGAGTACAGTAAGAAACATAAGTGAGTAGAGAGGAGGTGAGTTTCCAACATTCAGTTGACCAGAAAGCCCTTCCTCCCCTGCTCAAGTCAGTATCAGATCGTCATCTTGAGACTGTTTCTATCAGAAACTAATTCTTTCCATGAAGCAGTCCGTGAAGGAAGAAGAAAGGCAAAAGCAAGCTGGCGTCTACAGGAGGGCAGGTTCAGTGGCGAGAATGAAAGGCAGGACAATACAGTCTCTGTTGAGCAACAAAGGCACATCTAATGACCGTGAGTCTTGGCGTGAGCACGAAAGGTATGCACGCTAACCATCAACGTGCCATATGTTAAAGGCCTCTGCTCCTGACCCATTACGAACCTGGGTACTAACTCAAGGTCCCATGTAGAAACTTGCTCTATGCCTTCAAAATGGAGAGAGGAAAGGTTGTTTTAGACTCTGAGATACTCAGACACTCACCTTCATCGTGGGTGTCTGAGGAATCGCTGAGCTCTGTGGGGATATCCTCATTGTCATTGAAGTCCAGTGAAGGGGAAGTGACGGGGGCGATCATGTCAATCTTTTCCCCTATGATGTTATCGATGGCGAGTTCCTTCTCCAAGGGGCCATCACCCTCCAACGCCTCCTCCTCCAGCGGTAGGCCGTCAAACTGCAGAGAAGCCCAACAGTCACCCACCAGGGCCTTCCCAAGGGAGACCAGAGAATGGCGGGAGAAGCCGTCGCATTCCCAGCACAGCCGCTCAGATCTGGGCTGGGGTCGGGTGCCAGGACTGTGCCAAGCTGTGTGGGAGACGAGGGAACACAGAGCAGGGCTTTCGTCGTCCTTGTGTCTGCCATTCACAAGCACACTGACCATAGGCCACGCGGTCACTTCTCCAGTTCCAGACCTTTCCCAGGTCTATATCTCATGATGCTATCACAATGCCGGCATGCCTCTAGGAAGTGTCCTTCTCCTCAGAAGCTTTTTTCTAGGGGTATTTTAAAATTTATTTTCCACTGGCACTAAATGGGAATCTGTATTACATTTTAAAGGCAACCTCAGACACAGAAAATAAAGATTAGGCATCAAATGAATGAGGTGTTCATTTTAAGCCACCAGAATACAAACCTCACACCTTCTTTCCATAAATGTGTACCCTGACCCTTTTGTTTTGAGGTCCTTGCTTCTCTTTAACAGTGTCGCCCCAGGAAAGAGCCTTTTATGGACATATTTTGTAACATCTACTACAGTGAGAAAATTAATTGCAGAAGAATCCAATTGAATACAAATCAAATGGGCAAAAAAAGTCCTACAGTTTTATGTGCATTTGTGATTTTGACCTTGGGTCATGGTAGTGAAGGCAGAAAAAAAAAAAAAAAAAAAGGATCCATGATAGTTCTGTAACAGTGGGGCTAATCTGGAGCAGTTCACCAAGAACCATGCTTAGAGCAGACATTGACTACTTTTCACTGCCTCCTAAGTCAAACCAAAACATGTACCCAGGCCCTGAAAAGCCAGTTCTGGACCCTGAGACCACACCCTAGAGTCCTGGGCCCATGCACCCCATGATATCTCTTTAAATTTCAATGATCGCGATGGAATCCCCCTCCCACTTCCCTGTTCCCAGATAGGACTTGGGTGAGGTGGATTACACTAGGAGATGCCGATTGCTGACCACAGGGCAGATGCCCAGAGTCTACTGCCCATACCGAGACGGGAGCTTCGCTGCTCCCTGTGGACGTGAGTGTGCTGTTGGTGATGGACTTCTTGGGAAGCTGTGGGCTGGCATCCGGCTTGGTCTCTATGCTGCTTTTGGATGAGCTGTCATTCACTTCGTTCTCTTCTACAGGGATCTCCTCGCAGTAGCTGGAGAAGATACCAGCAGGCCCATGTTAGTCTCAGCGGTCCAGATCACCTGCTGTTCTAGGAATCTCGGCCATGTATACCCATCTGCAACTGGGCTTTCCGGCTTCAGTGACAACCATACACCTGCCCACTTCATTGCTCTCCTGAAGCTTCCTCCTCTCCTTACTCCATCTCTCCTTACCCTGCTCTAGACAACTTTTCTAGACAACCTTCTTGGCTTTATCCTTACTGAAATATAACCAATTTCCATCTCACTCTGTTTCTTTTCCTTCTGTTGAATATCATTCTGTCCTGAGGGTTTGAATCCAACACCTAGGTTCTGTGCGTATATTTTAATTTCCCAAGCATTAATTAAGTCAGGACTTTGAATCTACTACCCCCTCAGTAGTATTGCTCAAATTCCAGATCATAGCTAATGGACACTGTACACCTAACAGTAAAATCTTGGATGGAGAGAGGCTTCTTTATAGAGACACTTCAAGGTATCTGTGTAACAATCATAATTCATACTGTCATCACAGGCAGCAGCATATGACTCATATATTACACATCATCTGGATGCTTAAGAGCTGAGTAATGTGGGGCTGGAGAGGTGGCTCAGGGGTTAAGCCTCTGCCTTGCAGGCAGAAGGTCCTGAGTTCAGATCCTAGACCCCACGTATAGACGCCAGGCAGAAGCCAGGGTGGCCTGCGTTTCTGGTCCTGGTAGGGCGGAGCCTGTGAATCCCGGGGCAGAGTAAACAAGGAGGAGGTGGAGGCGGTCCATGGTGGTTTCCAAATTCGTCTGTGGTTCTACACATACACACACACACACACACACACACACACACACACACACACATACACACATGCGCACACACGTACACATGCACAATTGAATAAATAAAAAATGTTTAAAAAAAAAGAGCTGAGTAATGTATTATGTGCACTTCGGAGATCATCAAAGAGGATCTGACACCAATAATAAATGTCCACATTTGTCATTAAGTCCAGGTCCAAGTACTACAGAACGTCCTCATCTTGTTTGCTATTCCTTAAGTCTGCTACAAAACCAGTTTCTACATACCTTACTGGCATCATGCACAAATAATATCTTTCACCTCACTGTCCCATCTATCCAATCGCCTGATGTGAGGCAGCAAGTGATCCCCTCTGCTTAATTTCCTGCCTTAACCTTCCAGTAGAGTCCTCTGGCCCTATTGTATATTCTCTCTAGATTTTTTTTCTGCTTCTCTCTCCTCTTGCTCAATGATTCCATGTCCAGGCGATAAAGATCCTTTGATGTTCAGTCACTTGAAGGATGAGGACAACCATGGATATCTACTAGTGACTATCAAGCTGTACACTTCCCCAGCAACTCCAAGGAAATCTTTAAAGCCCTGCTTGATTTCTGCACTTGGCTAACAGTTGTCTCAATCTTCACCTGAACTTGCTAAAACCAATCTTCTAATCTTCCTCCCAAACTCTTCTACCTCCAGAATTTCTCTCTCTCTCTACTTGGAACCACTCCACCCTTCCAAATAGCAAAACTAACAACAAACCTTGGGCTCCTTTCTGATCCATCAGCAAGTCTTTCAAAACACATTATGAAACTACCCACTTGTGGCCATATCCTCTGCAAGCTTCCTGGTCCAAAACATCAGCATCTTAAATCTAAATCACTTCAATTATTCAGCAGCCTCTGAACAGCTGTCCTGCCTCTGCTCCTATTCCTTGCTTCAGTGTATTTCCAACACAGAAGCCAGAGTGATCCTGTTAAGATGTGAAATCATGCCTTATCAACTACCTATTCTAAATCTTTCCATCCAAGTGTAAAAAAAAACAAATCACACTAGAGACTTGTTACCAACCCTAACCCGCTACCACCACCATCCTGGGACCACCCCAAGTTCCTGGCCAATTCTTCCTGATGCTCTGTGGCCACACGTGCGGCCTGCCTGCTCTTCCCTCTGTCTCAGGCACTCTTGCCACGGGCCTTTGATCCCCCCAGGGCTTTACTCAGATACCATTTTCCAAGCGATGTCTTTACTACTGCCAGACCACCCAAGTCTTGTGGGCAACCCACCCAGAGCCTCAGTCACTTACCCCATGGTGTTGAAGTCATCATCAGGGGGCACATAGTCCTCGTCGTCACTGGTCAGGCCCAGCTCGTTCCCGTAGCACTGGTGGACAAAGTGCCAGAGTTCTTTGGGGCACAGGGGCTGCAGGGAGAAGAACCGCGACTCTCATCCTCCTGCCCACAGGCCCTGGCCACTCTGCCCACAGGCACTGAGCCACAGTGGCTCCCCTAGGCCAAACTGCTCTTTCGCCCCCTGAACTAGATGGCAGCCACCTCCATGGCACCCCCATCCTCCCTGGCAACCTCAGCCAGCTGTTACAATCTTGCTCAGGAATGTGGATTTCAGCAAAGCTCAGAATGTGGCCCTCTGGTGCCTGCTTCAACAGAGCTTCACAGAATGGGATAGACTGATCCCTGAGGATGGCAGTCACAATGTCTGGTGATCCCATTGATCCCATGAAGTGAAATAGCCTTGTGTTACTTTAGGGACAGGGAGCGCTCAGAGCTCCTGATTTGGATTCCAAACAACAACACATCTCCTGACTCAGTCTTGTGCTCACCACAGAAATAATTTGTAGTAACTGGCCATGCAGGCCAAATCCCGAGGGTGATTTGACGTCAGAGGTGGCCTGCTGTTTAAGTAGACCATTCTGTGCTTGGCAAGAATCCTACTTCTCACAGTTTCAGGAGACTTACAGGTCATCTCATTCCACTCTCTCTGGACCATCTGAATATTTTCTTCTTTATTCCAAAAGACAATCTGCATATAGTTCTAAACATTAGTTTCAGTGTTTGCTTATTTTATGGGTATCTGTTATGTCTTTCTTTAAAAGCACTGACTTAAGATAAGCTAGTTTTCAAAGTTTGCAAAGAAGGGCAAAGAAATGTCAGAGAAAATTATTTTTGATAATTAAGATTGGGGTGAAGAACAAGCATGAACCAAAGAAGGAAAAAAAAGGAGACAGGGAAGGGAGGAGAGAAGAAGGGAAAGAAGGAAGAAGGAAAGAGAGTGGTAGTGACGAATATGAGGAAAAGAAAAAAAAAGAACCAGAGAGAACAGATGAAGTGAGTCAGAAAAACAAAATGTACAGAATATGTGGATGAATAGCCTTCATAATGAATGAGAACTTTCCTAACCCTCGCTTCCAGGTGTAGTCTTCGAAACAGGCACCTGGCAGGACGCCATGAGCCAGAATCCAGTTTCTGACCCAGGAGAACCACCTGGAAGGGCAGAAGCCCTGTCTCTGCACCAGGTAAGTGGCACTCTCAGGGTGAAGAGGGAAGTGGCCCTTCCTCGCTACCTCTGGCGTTGATGGACACCCTTCCTCTTGCCTGGGTGGTCCTCATCTGCTTTCCACCAAACCCTGTCCTAGCCCGTGTCACTATTTACCTTTCCGTGGTCTCTTCCCTGACCGGTCAGCCAAAACTCCTGCAGTCAGAATTCCTACTAATTACTGGGGGGAGGCACCCGAAGTCTCATGGGTTGCCACAACTGCGAACCGGGAAATCAAACCTACTAGTGGAGTTTCAAACACATTATCATTTTACCATTACTGACGGCTAATAAGGGTGGGAAATTTCAGCTCGAAAAAGGCTACCAGTATTTATACTGCTACTGCAGAGTCTCAAATTAGAAGAAACTGCAATTAATTAATATACTCAGTTTTATTCACATTACATAGTAATTAGTTAGCTTAGAGTTGAGACAGATACATAAATTTATGTGTGTATACATATTAAGATATATAAATGTCAACCATGTTTAAATAGCAACCTAGGTATAGGTAGAAGACATTTCTATAAGGGTTTTTTTTCCCTTTAAGTTATTTTGTCTAGTCTGAAGAGTTTCTCAGCCTCCAACAGCCTCTGAGTGGGGAGTCTCTAAGGGCATAGTCTGGGACCCACCATCTGTGTCTCCTGGGGTAATCTGAACACCCCAGAAGTGTAATGTTAACTGAATTTTCTTATTTCTCTTATTTGTGGTGCTCTAGTGTCTGGAACCTTCCCCCTTTCTCTAGTTCAGCGAGGTGGTAAGTGAAAATATGAGGAAAAGAAGTTCAGCTAGATTTCTCTTCCACGGCTGGGTGAGGGGAAATAGCTCCTAGACTATAGGGCCTGTCAAGACTATTACCACTCTATAGTCTTAAGGGCCATTCAAGTGCTTTCCCCACTGATCTCACAAGGATACCCTAAAGGCTCTTGCCCATTGTCCCTGCCTGACCTCTGGCTCCTGACCGATCCCAGTATTTCTCCCTGTGGCCTGGCACATGGCAGGAGATCTTGTTTGTGATCATTGAAAGGGGTACACTGCTTCCCTCAAGGCAGTCACTTCTATATTACAGCCTAGCCACATCTGGCTGACCCAAACCCTGGTGCCATTTAAAAATGATGGTACTGAAGGAAGTGCCCGAAGTCATAGATGCCTCACTCCTGGCCATGCTGGGGACAGTTTCACAAGGCACGGTTCTGTTCAGGCCTCACGTCAAGATTACCAGTGGGAGATCTCCAGAGAGAGGTGGGCTCCTAAGGAGCTGACCCATGCCACGATGAAAGCAAGCACCCCCCCAGGGGGACGACATCCAAGTGATATCTTGGGCAGATGACCATTGCAGGCTGGGGGACACGGCCAAACAATACTCACCTTTTCAAGGAGGGCATTCTGCCAGAGCCGGAACATCATCATATACGTCCTGTCCCGGGCTCCGAATGAGGTGAAAAAGTGCTAGATGGGAAGAGAAACATGCGTTGAAACTTACGGTGAATGGAAACATGCCCTCCGCTTTTAAGTTCAAGACACTCATTTCATCCTCAAACATGGATTCTCAGTAACCCAGAATCATAATGAAGACAATTCCATGATGGAGGGCCAGTATATGGGGGTTTACTTGCCTGAAATTCTGAGACCCCCACTATGATCAATCCTTGAATGTTTTTGCCTAGAATTACTTCCCTGTTTTTCTCTTTTGTTTGAAATTGTCATCTCCAAAAATTCCCTTTGTCCTCTAGAAGGGATGAGCTGGGGTGGAGTAAACAGGAGAGATAAACCCACTCACTGTCCAACCCTTCGATTCGTTTAACTGTTTGAATGTTAGTATGCGCCAGACACTATTCTGCCTGTTTGGGGTTTAACGAGATATGAAACAGAAAAAGGCCCTGTATTTGTAGAGTGTTCTCATTAGCAAGGATCCCCAGTTACATGGAGAAAGAAAGGGACCAAAAATTTTACTGCACACCTACTGGGTGTGTAACAAATGATGTTTCATTTAAACCAGACAAAAAGCCTTAGATGTGAACAAAATACAAATATCAGTTTGGTGAAGTTAAGCAACTTGTAGGTTCATAAAACTAGTTAGTGCCAGAATGGCAACATGCTACTACATGCATCATGGTAATGTGAACTGTAGTTACAGCACACAACTCTAGCCTTGAATCTATTTGTCTTTAGGCTCTGGTTAAGGGTCAAAGATCACAGGAGTCCCTGTATCAAATTTTTTCCCATGTTCTCCCCATATCAAGAAAGACAAACTATTTCCAGTCACACTCCTTATTTTCTTCAGCCACAGTCACACTTCTTAGATACATGCAGTATCATAACTAGGCACAGGTGTCAACTTGACTGTTGAGGGTTTGAGCTCTGGGCACATTTGTAGAGAATTAATGGTTGAGTTAGGCCCAGAGCAAACTTGCGGGAGATTGTCTAGCTGATGAGCAAAGCCCAGCCTGTGGTGGGTGGGACTAGGCCATGAACAGATGAATAAAATACTGAGAGCTAGTTGAGGAAGTTGGCATACTGTATACTTGGCCAGACATGCTGGTCTGGCAAGTAAGGATCATCTCTCTCTCAACTGTTGTGCAGAGATGGTGTGGCCAGTTCCCTCACCCTGGTATTGGTGCATGCTCTTCTGTCAAGCTGGACTATGAACTGTAACCAGACTGTTGTAAGGAAATAAACCCTTTGTTCCCTTAAGCTTTTTGATGGTCAGCAACTATAACATACAGTTATTCATAATTCAGTATTTTTAAATATGTGATGCTATTTCAAGATTCTAAATGGGTACTATTAGGTCCATTTTTCTCAGAGAAGTGAACCAACATTTTCTACAGTCACACGACTCAAAATCAGGCTTTCTGGTTCCAAGTTCTCCCGACTCACATACTCCCATTTCACCCTTCTCCCTGTTCAACTTCCAACCACCAGGCACACCCAGAAAGTGGCTTCTGGACTTGCACCCTGCTTACTGCCTGTCATTTCAGCCTGCAGACTCATGCAATTTAAGTGCAAGAATCCAGAAGCAGGGGAAGTGGGAAATGCAGTGTGGTGGACAGGCAGGAGGAAAGATCTATATTGGATAACACTTACCTTTTCTGAATCAGTGCAAACTTGGATGGCATTGGGAATGAGGCGAGCTGTCTTCTCTTTTGTCATGGAGCAGATGTCTTTCAAACGAACTGTCAGCTGCCATCCCCACAGAGTCAGAGAGTAGGTAACAAGCAAGAGAAGGTATTTAGTAGAAACAGACATAGAGGGTCTATATATCATCAGTGTAGTTACACGAAACCAGACCACAGTTCACATATCACTAGCTCTGGAAGGGCCCGCCTTAAAGATGGTCTGACTTACAGCCTATATCAGAGAGGCCACATACTGAAGAGCTTCATTTAAAGCCATGGGTACTTGGATCTTTGGCCTAGGAGGCTTTCTTTCTCATCGCTGTAGTTTAATAATGTGTAGGGTATAGGGGTCCTGCCATTTTGCCACTGACTGATGCACAGGAGACTGATGCTGGGTGGGCTCATAAAACTCATGCAGGTAATCTTCCCCTGCCTGATTCCAAAAGATGAAATAACGAAAACAAAGTAACTAATCTAAAATCAGTTATTACAAAGTAAAACCCAGAAAGTATGCACAGTCAACGTCCTTTCTGCCCTACTCTGCCTCTTCCTGCAGTGAAGGGTGCTGCCCGCATTTGGCAAATGCCCTTCACTCATGTGGCAGAGGAGGTCTCATAACTAGAACTTGGAATTGGGTAGACATCAGGACTCAGGCATGAGTTTGTGTTCACTCTGAAGGGAAGAAAGTGCAGCAACTTGCTCAGTTATGGCCAAGCAAGTCCCAGGGTCAATTCTTTCTGCAGTATTGGGTACCAAACCCAGAGACTTATGTATGCTCTCCAAGTGCTCTATCACTGAGTTATAGCACCTTTGCCTCCCATCTTCCTCCAGCACGTGCACGCGCGCAAACACACACACACACACACACACACACACACACACACACACACACACACACACCGCCTGTGTCCCAGGTCTTTACCAGAGTTTCCCAACGGAAGATGTTGCTGTAGAAGCAGATCCAATTTTCTGAGAGGTAGAGTCGGCCCTGAAGAAGAATGTCTCTTTGGAGTGCACATGAGTAATCTGTGTAGGAATCAGGACGTGGAAACTCAGAGGCAGGAAGTGTTTCCAGTGTGTTACCCTCCCTTAGCACAGGGGATTTCCAGTTGTCTCCTGCTGACTAGATATGCAAGCCACCTGCATAGCAGCCAAGGACTCTCCTGACATCTTATTGGACCACAGGGAAGGTAAAATATCCTATATTCCCAGAGACAGGAATGAGTGTGATAGCTGAAGGGCCCCAAAATAGCAGAGTTAAAAAGGCATCAGGACACCAAGTTCCACCAAGTGGCCATCTGCAGAGTACATATGCCTGTGATTCCCCGTCTCCACCGCTCTCCACTGTGGGTTCCCAAGGTGTGCTGCCTGATCCTCAGATCTGGGACCTGTGTTCTGAACATCATCTATCAGTCCTGTTCCCAAATCAACAAGTTTGCTTGTTGCACCAGTCTCTGGACAGAAACAGCCTGAGTGCTCTCCCTGAGCCTCCCAGACTTCCTGCTTGCCCCCTCCGGGGGGGGGGGTCAACAGCTTACCAACAATGAGGCGCTCCGTGTCTGGAAGTTGTTTAAAGAGCTTTCTGAAGTCTTCATTTCTCTGCTTGTAAGTGGGACTTAACACCTGCATGACAATGGTCAGGGTTAGCACGATCTGTACAGGTTCTGTAGGAACATAGAGGGTAGATGCGGGTAGCGGGATGGAGCGGGGGGGGGGGGGGGGGGGTGGAGACAAGTCTCTGTATTCATAGTCCCTGAGGGACCAGGTTAGGAAAGCCTTGGCAAGGAAAAATACCAGCTCTGATCCTACAGAACTCTATCCAGCATCCACCAATGAAAAAACTTCAAGGTATAAAATTCTTGTCAGCAGTCAACTGCTAAGCTTTTAAAAGCTACACTGTATAGTGAAGCAGGGATCTGAGAGGCAAACCCACCCCAGCAGAATTCAGAAGACACAGAGCCCTGGGCACCACTCAGAAGAAGCTGTCCTAATCGAAACAATGAGCACTTGGCAGCATGGGACAAAATTCACAATTTTTTTAAACCATAAAACATGGGGATAAAACAAAAGCCATAAAACCAAAGCTAGGAAAAGCATGCGCTATGAATTTAAAAGCCCATCTGGCATGCAGGCCTGGAACTTCTCTCCCAATCCTTACTTCATGATTTACCAGGACCTACTGATCCTTGTGGTGCCCATGAGGAAACTGAGAAGCCCCCTGACAGAGGACACCCACGTGTCAATCAGTGTCAGAAATCCAACGCGAGGCTCTGCTTGCCACAAGCACTGGAGGGCAGGAGAGGAACAGGGGCTTGGCGGTGGGAAAATAGTTCAGAGGCTCTGACTCCTCAACATACTGTGTACCTCTTACTCACCTACCCCTCACCACCACCACTTATGCCACCAGCTGCTCCGTCACCCACCTAGCTTTCACAGAAGGCATGGCACGGGTTCATTCACACAGAACAGCTTAGCAAATCCTCTTTGAAATTCTACAGCCTGTCGCACAGTCGGGAATCCTGCCCTTTCAGAGCTTACAATCTTAAAAATAAAGAAAGAAAGATGGGTGCCCATAGATGCGAGACAGGCCTTTCATAGACAAAGGACACTCACGGATGATACATAAAGCACATAACCCAGGGAGAGACACAGACACAGCTGCACTCCAGGAGCGTGGGCTTAAGGGACAGACTGCCCTGCTGGTGGAGACATGGTCTCCTATCCTCTCACCCACTTTCCTGGGAATCCTCGAGCACACAGCTGTGAGGGACCAACCCATCGGCTGTTCATGTTTTGACTTTCTTTATGAAGCTACACGATCATGTTGGAGAGCCACATCTCTACCCAGAACCCATCTCCTGAGCTGAGGCCCGGTGTTTTTCTGGCAAAGGGACAGTAAGTCAGAGAGCTGGGAGACGAGAAAATGGTATGACTTCAATTTGCAGAGGTTCTCCAAGCCAGAGAAGCCAGAGAAGAGATGAAGAAAGTGTGCAATCTACCAGCTTGCCTACGATGTTTCTGTCAAGCTTCTGATCCTCCCTTATTTACAAAACAAGTTTCATTGGCGATATAAGGTGCCCAGTTCAAACTTCCAAAATCACCTGCAGGCGTTTGGAGAAGGTTTGTGGACCAGTAAAGAAGCCTGTTTGTCCTGTGGTTTCTATGGCTAGAAAAGACCAGATACAACAGTCCTCTATGCCTGAACCATATCTGCACGTCCCCTGGTCCCTCAGAACAGAGTCCATGCAGTGGAAACCCTTGCTTGACTACCTGGTCGCTTGTATGTGCCTCATTGTGCCTTCTAGAGCTGCTATTAAGCTGGTGGAGAAGGAGTGAGGCCCCCACAGCAAGCACAAGCAATCATCAGCCATCACCGTGCCATTTTTATTATCTTGTTCCACACATAGGGAAACTGAGGCACAGGGAGATTTTTTTTTCGAGGAACAAAGTAACCAGGCAAGAATAGAAAGTGAACCATGTGCATGTGTCTAAAGGGAAACAATGCGCTTCCTCACTCTCTTGGGAGGAGACATTCACCTGCTCTGGGGCCCCAATAGCTTCTCACCTCCCTGGCTGAGTCTTAAGTTTTGATATCCGCTTGAGGAGCAGCTTGTTCAGGGCTCCGTAAAATACCTTCGGGGGAAACGGACACCTGACATCCGGTTAATTGATGCCTAAAAGTCCTATTTCTAGCTTCTCATCCGCAAAGTCCTCTTCCCTTGGCTTCCATCAGTTTCAGAGAGAGCTCAGTCAGACCCGGAGATGGAAGTCTGGTCACAATCTTACAGTGGTAGAAAGAGACAAGGCACAGGCTCTTTCTGTGCTGGGGGCAGTGGGAGAAGCAAAGTAAATAAGCCTCTGAAAGACTCCACTTCTGCACCTGAAGGTCCTTATCTACTGTTGATGTGGATGGCGGGCAAGCCTCTCCCTACTGGAGTACGAAATGCATGGACACACTGGGTGGGCAGACTTGACCTAGGACTACATACCCTTTCAATGCCAGGGAACCCGGCCTCTCCCTCCATATCTATGAATTCTTAAAACAGCCACAGGAAGGCAGGAGAGGAACAAGGGCCCAGAGCTGGAAAATCTGACCCCATAACATGTTATGTACTCCTTGCCCACCTACCCTCTCTGCCTACCAGCTGCTCCTCTGACCACCTAGCTTTCACAGAAGGCAAGGCATTTAGGCTCATTGCCATAGAATAGGTTAGCAAAGCCCCTTGGAAATTCCTCCAGCCAGGCACAAAGTCAGGAATCCTGCCCTGTCAGAACTGTGGATCTTAAACAGAAAAAGATAGCTGCCCATAGATGCAAGGTAGACCCTTCATAGATGAAGGACACTCAGGGATGATACATAAAGCACATGCATAACCCAGGGAGAGTCACCTATAGGGGCAGAGACACATCTGCATTCCACCTGGTTAAGTACTGATCTGTCACACACACAAGGTTGCTGATCTGCCAATTCCCCCCCCCCCAAAGGTGAGACATGGCTCACCTGTTTAAAATGTCCCAAGAATTCAGAGTTTTCAAATCTGAGCCCCTTGGGTAGCAGAGCCAAGTGGGGCATGTGAGGGTGAGCAGAATGATCACAGAGAGAAGGGAATTGGGTCACACACTCACGGCAGGGATTTCCTCAGATCCATGCCAGCAGTAGCATTCGGCGTAAACAGGTGCATCCGAAAACCTCTTCAAGTACCACAGCAGCAGAGACCGGCTGTCCTGCTCCAACATGAGGCTCCAGAGCACCCCAGATTCCGTCAGAGAGTCCATCCCTCCCCTCCACCCCCCGTAGCTGCCCCTGCCAAAGCAGCTCCGGTCTTTCCACTTATTCTTTGCCGTCTCCTTGGGATGATGAAACCAGTGAGCTTTGTCTGGATGGAACACGGCTTCAGGATACGATCTTCGTGACCAGGCTGATGGTCCCGTTCTCTCTCAGAGCTGTGTTCCTAGCACGAAGCCTCGCGAGTGAGAAGATGCACTGACATCGTTCTCCAGACAGGCTAGCTGACTGGTCTCCCACAGCTGGACTTCCCACAGTTTGCTTCGTCCTTCCTGGTCTTTGGGCTGGGGGCAGCCCAGAGTGGGTGTGGTCAGGTACCACTCCCTGGCTGGTCCAGTCACTCAAGAGTCCAGGTAAAGCCAGAAGACATAGACACAGGAGATTCACAGTGTTGACTGAGGGCTGTGAAGGGCCACAGGCAAACTTTGCAGAAGAAAAATGACCCACGGCTGAGTCCAGAGGTCCTGCAGGCTACTTACACTTCTCAGTGGAGTGACTCGCTGTCAGTCAGGAGCTCCAGAGAGGCCCTTGATGGCCCAGTTCCCCAGTCCCGATCTGCCCCATAGAGTGGGCCACCTGATAATAATCAGCCTGCACTTTCCACCCCTAGGCAGGCAGGACATCGGTGACTCACATCCCTCACCCAGGCAGAGCCGCCACCACTTAGCTGCAGCAAAGGCCTGTTCTCATCCCCACCCCTGCACACACCCCTTTTTCCCTCCAAGCCCTGCTCCTTTCAGCTGGTCAGCAAATGACTTCTTTGTTAAGAGTCGCTGGGGCCTGAGGGAGGCAAGCAGAGAGGGTGGGCGGGCAGGGCCTGAGCCCCGCACATGCTTCAAGTTACAGGATCTGGGTGATGGGCCTGGCCAGCGTCCTGCAGTAACCCCAGGCAAAGCCTGGCCTGCCAGCAGATGTTTCCTGCAATGGAAAGTTGTTGGCCAAGGCTCCCAGTGGGGGGAGGGAAAGGGGAGGTGCCAAGGGCACCGCTGCTATGAAGAAATCTGAAATTTGAGACTTGATCGGCCAGGGACTTCTTGGAGACAACTCTCCTCTCTGACCTGTCCATCCAGCAACTTGGTAGTATCAGCAGCAGCAGGAGCAGCAGATTTGGGAACTTAAATAATCTACTCTCTTATGTGTGGGTCAGGGAGAAGGTTGACAGAAACCTTGGCATAGATGAGGGCTATGTGGGACATCTCCTTTCTCTCCAGGGACCTAGTCCCATCTCCAGTACTGACAGAATTAGCCAAATGGACTGGCAGACTGCTGCTCATCCCTTGAGGGAAAAATCAATGCCATGAGCAGAACCCTGGTCAGAAGGAGGGAGAAGGCAGCCAGGTGACCAAGGGATGCAAGAAAGGATCTAGGCAGGAAAGTCAAGATAGGTTAGAGCCAGTAGTGGAGTTGAGAAGACAAGGACTCGCAGAATACACAGGGTCCTTGTTGAAACAGAGAGGGCAGCTCCCTTGCTCTCCCTGGCTAGACCACCCCTTGGGTCTGTGCGTCATGAATAATGGCCCCTTGTCTCAGAAACCCTATTGACTAGGTATGGCAGCACTCACACTCAAACATACTTATAAATGACCCAGTGAATAGAATTTTGGACCCCAGACCCAAAGTTGTAAGTTAAGGGGGACTGTGGTTGCCACTGTTAGGCCACGTGGAGGAAGAAGGTGCTGAATCCGTGGCTCAGCCCTCTCCTCATATTCTCCCTCCCCCTCTCTCAATGGATATCATTTCCATCCATGCCACAGGACACCCAAGTCCACTGGATAACATCTGTCCAGGAAGGATCCACATCTTCTACAGCATTTAGCATAATGTGCTCCAAAACTCGGGTGTTCAAACAATTACTTGCAACACTGAATACAAGCTTTATCACCCTCTCAAAGTCTTCCTATTGATGTCTTGCATGTGCACATGCATGCAGACATTCCCGGTTCATATGCTTGGCTTCTTGGAGCCCGGTTCCTGCCCATGCTCAGTCTAGCACAAAGTCAAGTTCTCTCTGCCCTGTGTGTCATCTCCGTCCTCAGCAGCTGTGACAGGTGGAGGCAGCAATACATTTTCCAGGGTGATCTTAAACCCTCTCTTTAGACCCACACTACATCCAAGATATAGACAGTTATAACTAGCTCTGGGAAAATTCCCCGGAAACAATAAATTTGAGTCACTGATATAAGCCCAAGGCGATGGTGACTGTTTGGGTGAGACAGGGACAGTTTCTGCCCAGAGAGATAATGCTCCAGGAGATGAGTGGCAGTCCACTCAGCATTGGTCTCCTCCACTCCCTCATCAAAAGCTGGGCATGGCATACCAGAGCCTGGAGAACAGGAATTAGCCCTGGGCTAAACATTAACTCTATGGTAAACACTGGGTGCTGGGACCAACTGGTACCCTCTTTCCAGGTTCAGCAGGAAGAAGGGGGCAGGAAAGCTCTGGAGAAGGAAAAAAAAAATTAACCAAATGCAATTTCGTTCAGCCCTGACCTCACCTAGGAAGAAATCAGTTGAGATCCACGAAGGAAATCCTGGTGTTACAACTGAATCTGGCAGTCAGAAGTCAGATGTGAGTGGGACAAGGGGGGAAGGGGAAAGTGACTAAGCATGGCTTGGGTGCGGCAGAAAGGCAAGAAAAGGAAGAGGGTCTCATGAGGGGAGACAGGACTATAGGAAAGTTAGGAATGGAGAGTCATCAGCTGGTGGGAGTCAGAGGTGAGAGACGAACGGAGGCAAAGGAGCAGGCGCCGAGGATGTTATTTTGGCTGTCCTTACCCCAACACCCACGATTCCATCCCTATAAAACTCTTTCTATAGTGCCCACCAGACTTGACTGCTCCTTCCATAGGATTGGCTCCAGTCCCTCACTCCTCCACAAAACCAGCTTCCTTATAACAGGGGACAGTGTCAGACATTGCGGGGTCCTGTCTCCCTGGCAGCTCCTCTAATCAAGACTTTATCCCTAAACTTCCATAAAGACAGCTGACATCCCAGGAACGAGACATAAGACAGGTATATTGCCCATCGGAGGCACAGCAAGATCCCATTCACTATGCTTAAGACAGTAAACATGGGGGGGGAGAATGTAATTATATCTCTACCACCCTGTGTTGGCCTAGTGACCCTTAACGCTGCTTACAGTTCTTTGCTGAAGATGAAACCTTGCTGCTGACCTCGGGGGCTCCTGCCTACTGGGTCTACAAATCTCACCCCAGAGCTGGAGGTTCTAGTGAATGCAACTGAGTTGGTATACCAAGGGCAAGGGGCAAAGAAGGAAAGGGGTAACTTGGCTCCAGGACAGCTACATGTGACAAGGTCTTCACACCACATCCTGGACCCCATTATGTCTTACTGCCTCTCCAAGTGTTATTGGGGTCCAAACATTTTCCTTCATGTGACTCGCTCTTTAGACCAAGTTTGTCTGTCATTCTGCTGACAGGTCCTCCCTGGCTAGCCATGGGCGGATGAGCTGATTTGACCTCTCCGGGCAGGTGGCAGTGAAGGAGGGGATGAGGGAAAGGATGGGGGAGGCCGCTTCCTTTCACATCACAGTTCAGGCCACTAGAGCAGGTCTCGGGGGCGTACTTCAACAATTCTGCAGAGCACTGTCTCTACCAGACGTATTTCACTGCCCTCCCATAAATGAGAATAATAACATTTATGTCTATCTGAAGGATTCCTAGTGCCAGGAATGCAAAGCATCAGAATAGTTGGGGTGCTGACACCAACAGAAGAGAGATTAGAAAAAGCACTGTCGGCAGAGTTAAGAACAGAAGGCCTCGATCCTCCCCCCAGGACAGATTCCAACGAGGCGAGAACAATGCGGGTGAAAGGTAGGGAACCGCTGTAGACTAACAGAAAGCAGGTCAAGGCAACAAGGTGAGACCAGAGGCCTGCGGGTGATGGGCAAGTGGGTGATGAGGTAAGGTGGGGGTGTTCAAATGAGGCTTCCTCTGATGACGTGTCTGAACATAGGTGTGTAGCGCGCACCCAAGGCACTCAAATAGGAAGTGCCCAGCTGCCCAGTGCTCAAGCATTCAAGTAACTGCCTCAAACCTTTGCCCATGAAGTGACTCTAAAAAACCTAGGTTACAGCTTCCTCTTCCAGCCAAAGTAGCTGGTCCAGTGTCTAAGAGTAAAAGCATGCGAGAGAGAGAGAAAAAAAGGGTAGACTTCTGTGGTGTTGAACAAGCAGCATCCTCCTGACTGAGCTAGTACCCAGCCTTGCAAATGTCTGAGCTCAGACACCTGTCTCGGCTGCAGACAGAGCTGACTCTTATCTGGGGAAGGAGGGTGACAAATCCCACCCAGCAGCCAATTTCTTGTGCTTCGTGGCACAGGTCTCTCCATGATAGTCACTTCGAATCACCCTCCAGAGAAACTGGTTCTCATGATGGAAAGGCAGAAGGAAGTGGAAGCAGAGACTACTTTGCTGCAAGCCCTGTGCACGCCTTCTGGATCCAGACTGCTTGCCCCCCTCTCGACTTCTAGCCACTTGACGTTTTGATTTCTCTCCTCCACGTTTGTTTCCTTGTAGATTCCTGCACCAGCTTGGAGTCTGGACGGATGGGTTACAGTATCAGGATAAGGGCGAGGGCAGACATCCCGGCTCTGAGCAGGCAGAGAAGGGTGCTGGGGGTGATCCTCCTAAAAGATGGCTGGAAAAGTCAGAGAATCGACTGCTACAGGTAGATTCAGTCAGAAGTCTGGATGCCTGTCTGCCTGATGACCGCTGCTGTGGGAACCCCTGCCTTCAGGGTCCCCTGAGGTCAGCTGGCCTCCCTCATTCTCTATCAAGAGACAACACACTCAAATGTACAGCTTGTATTGGGACAAGGGAGGAGATGCAAGGAGAAAGGATTGGGGTGGGAGGGGATTTAAATTTTGTTATTATTAGGAGAAAGGGGAAAAAAAATCTAAGCTTGGAAATCAGAAAACAGAACATAGAGAGGAAGGAAAAGGAAGGAGGGTCAGAGAGCAAAGAGAATAATGCAAAGAAATGGAAAACAAGACAAAAACTAAATAGCGAAATGGACAGTTAAGAGCAAGGAGCTTCAAAACAAGGCCAAGCACTTTCTTGTCCAAATTCAGATACTGTAAATGCCCAGCAGCTCTGTGATCGCGTGTTTCCTCTTTGAAGACAATAATCTGTGCAGTGTCACTTGAAAGGAGATTGTTGGATGAAAGAGGCCGGCGCACTGAGCAAGAACTGGGAGGCTCCCCGGAAAGACAGTCCACTGCCCTCTTCCCTCCTGCACATGAAAGGAAGGGGCAGCACGGGAGGCAGGAGGCTAGTGCAGACCAGTGACAGTCAGTGAAGGAGGCAGCCAGGAGAGGGCAGAGTGCAGCTCTGTCCACTCCTGGCTCCTCTCAACCCTGAGCTCACATCAGCACATACCATGGGGTGCCAGGTGGGGGGCTAGGGCTGGCAGATCACTCAAGAGCACCTAGAATAGGCAGACACAGAGCAGCTGGTGGGCAGCCACGGGGTTAGCTGGTATGGGATAAGTCTGAAGAATAGCTGAACACCATGTAGGAAAACACCGTCGACAGGAGTGACCTGGACCAGCCGGCTCCACGTTAAGCAAGAGTCTCTCCCAAGTCTCTCCGTGAGACCCTCCCCATTCTCCCTCCGACCCTGTTGTCCCGTGCTATCCTCCCTTCTACAGACTCCTCTAGAACTGGGCCTCCCACAGGAGGAAAACTGGGACCAAGTGGGGTAAATGTGGCATTGACAGGATCCCAGACAAGTGTGGAAATAGGCAAGACTTGGAGCAGCAAAGCCAAGTGACTTAGCCAGGCCACAGGGTACACAGACTCTTCCACTGGGCAGTTTTCCAGAGGGTAGAGTGTGCAGCTGGGCAGCTTGAGAAACTTTAGCCAAGCGTTCTTCAGGGGTGAGAGTTCAAAGTCTCAAAACCAAGTGTATACAACCAAGACCACGGGGCCTTTTCAGGGCCTGCTCATTCCACAAACACTCTCAGGGTACGGAGTCAGATGAAGGAGTACCAAGGGAGACCCCATTCTCAACCCATGCCACAGACCCAACAGCAGCCAAGCTCTTCTAGAAGGAACGAGCATGTTTTATGGGACAACTGGGAGATGTCTGGGAGAAAAGTCAAATTCCATCACATAGCACAACCTTTGCCTTTTGGCTCCATCTTTCCCAAGATGGCTTGGTAAAGGGATGGAAGCTTTGGCCCTAAATTCACACACAAGGTTTCCCTGTTCTGGGCTGTTCTCTAAAAGCCGGACCTCACGCAGGGCACTAGGTGAGATGGGATATTAGATCTTCATTCTATACTGGTCCCTGAAGCAAATTCTCCCTCTGCAGGGCTGACCCATACCATTAAAGAGGATAACTGCAGAATCTGTTTGGGGAAGGGAGGAGGCATTAAGGACAGAATCCCATGGGGACCCAAGTGACACTCAATACTTCTTCCTCCCCTTGCCCCGTTCCACCCCCAGACATTTCTCATGTACCCAGGCAACAACAACAACAAAAAACAAACAAACAAATAAACAAAAACTACTTACATTGTACCAACTCTGGCTTTTCTGAAAAGACAAAAAAGAGAGAAGGAAATTAGTTAAGGGAGCCATGCTGGGAAGGGGCCAGAGCGTTCCTGGCGCCGGAGGAAGGTGACACGGACAGCGCAGGACGGGCAAGGCAGAGGATTCCGAATGCAGCTGATGCTTCCCATGTTGCTGCTCAGAGGGCTCCTCCTTTCTCAGGACAGTGCAGAAAGGAGGCCCCCGGGGAGCAGTCCATGCTGGAAGCTCCGCCGCAGCTGGGGCGGGTGGGGAGGCAGGCAGCGAGCGGCGGCACCAGCTAGCTAGCGCTCAACCCCAGGGGAGTCAGAGCCCCATCACCAGATGGGGGTGTAGGATGCACCGGAGGCATCCGAGACCGGGTCCCCAAAAGGGACCTGACCGGAAGCAAAGTACGGATGGAACCTGACCAAGCCTTCTGCTCCAAATCAGCCCTTCTGGAGACGGTGGGGTGGATCTCTTTGGAGACGAGGGAAAATCACCCTTCTATTTTCTCTCAGTTTAATTCCAGAATCATTCTCTATACCCTCCCTGCAGAACGAGGCTTTCTTAAGGAAAGAAGAGAGTTGTCTGACTTGGGCCTTGTCTGTCTCGAAGTTTTACAGAAGTCCTGTATAGTACTTCTCTGGATGTTGGGTAGATACTTCACCTATCGATCAAAGCCTCAGCCAGACCCGAGGTGTGTGGATCCTGTGTACTGTCAGCCATCCTCATTTCCTGGAGATGGTGTCAAGAGAGCTCAACCCACAAGGGCAGAAGTGAACAGCCACTGTCTCAGCTGTGTGTGTGTGTGTGTGTGTGTGTGTGTGTGGTGTGTGCACCTGTGCGTGTGGTAGGGCAGAGGTGACGGGGACCACAGCGACTGGAACCAGGTGGCCAAGGGAACTCTCTCCTCACTCTTCTGCTCTTGATCAGAACAACGCTGTCCCATATATTGTCCCTTGTCATGTGACTTGTCCCCCCACAGGCTTATGTGCCTGAATCTTTAGCTGTGCAAATGTGGTACCTTTAGAAGGTAGAGCCTTGCTGAGGGAGACAGGTCGTAAGAAGTGGACCTTGAGGTCTGGTGACATAGTCCTGCCTGCTCTCAGTTTCGCTCTTGCTCTCTCTGCTCCCTCCCCCACCCATGGCTGCAGGGATCTGAACTGGCCTCCTGCTCCTGCTTCCAGCCAGGCCTCCTGCTATGCAACCTCCACCATAACGCACTATATCATCTCTGGAACCATAAGCCAAATAAATCTTTCTTTCATAACGACAACAACAAAATGCCCTTTATTTTGACACAAGTCAGCACAGTGGCTGGAGGTGGGCAGGTGGACACTGATGTCACCCGGCAGGGAGCAGCAGGAAGTAAGGCTCGCCTTCTCTGCATGCTTCGAGGTCACCCCCTAAAAGGCTGCCACTGTGGTCAAACCTGAAAGTCGAAGCCTTTTACCATGGGTGCTATCCCGTCCTCCAATCCAGAGGTCCAACAAAGGTCAAACCCAAATACTTGGGACTCCTGCCTCATGGGAGAAGCACCACGTAGGAATCTTGAAAACACCATGGAAGCCCTTCTGCTACAGTGACCGAGGGCCTGGACAAGGGCAGGCAAAGCAACCGAGCTGCAGCGAACTAGACCTGTCCCTTCATGGCTTCCTGGTGCTCACAAAGACTTCTGAGTTTCAGATCTCAAGCAGGGGGTCAAGCAGTTCATTAACCACCCCCCCCCCATGAAAGCAGGGTGTCCTCTTAGCTTCCAGCCCACAGCTTCCTTATACTTCACTGACCCTAACCCAGGCCATCAGACAACTACTTCATAGCTTAGGGGAAAAAAAATCTATTATCCACACCCAACCACTTCGTCCCTTATGCAAGACCCCGGGAGAGAGGATGGGACAGGACCGGGATCCTGTGAGCCTCAAACACGGTGTCCGCCCACCTGCTCCATGGAGACAGCAGCAGATCTTCCCTTTCCATGTAATAGCAGCAGATGGCATAGCAGCACAAACAGCTTCGGGGTCCCAAGAGCCTCAAACAAGAAGTTCTGTCCCAACTCTAACTAGGCTGTGACACCTTTGTGTCTGATACTTGCTTTTTTATAACAGTGTGGGGGTGAGGTGGGGGGTACAAATGCATACTCAAGAACTCAAAAGAAACAAGAAACACAACAGTTAAGCAAAACTTCAGAAGCTCCGTCCTTGCGTCCTTGGCCAGCTAGCACAAGGCGGCTAGCTTTATCTGTCACCAGTGAGGGTGCCTTGGGAACAAGGGACTCCTACACTTCTCCTGAGGCTCACATTAGCCCCCACGTTGCCAACTGGGTGGAGGAGGAGTTCCTACCCTTTGCCCTGCCTTCTGGAGGTGAATCACCTCCTCATGATTCTACATTCCTGGGTCAAGTGTTGGACAGACCACCACACGAGGAAGTCCGGGAATCTGAAGATCAGGGAGTGACAGGAGTGTGGGTGCAGGACAATGAATGGCCTGTCTGGGGAAGGTTTGTTATTGCAGATCCCCTGTCAGAAGGAAAGAAAGCCCAGAACTTGGGAGGTAGGGTGAGGGTTCTAGAAGCTTGAAATGGATTGGGCTCAAGGAGAGGAAGGACAGAGAAAGAATAGAGTTGTCAGAGGTAGGAACTGTGCCAGGCTTGTTTCTGGTTTTCTTATTTTATCTTTTGCTTTTCCTAGGGGAGGCTGAGGAGCAACAGGAAGGAATTCAAGGCCCTGGAAACAGATTCAGGTCACCTCGGGGCACTTTCCTGCCTTTACACAGGAAAGCCCCTCCCAACAGGGGAAAAATAAAGCTCAAGGAGTGGGGAGGTGGGCTAGATAGGTGAAGGGGAAAACAAACTGAGATCTCTACATCTAGCACAAGTTGAGAGTGGGGAATGGGGGATGGGGGATGGGGCAACTTCTTACTTTGATCAGGTTAAGTCTGTCATACTGAAAAGAAAACCACAAAGATTAGAACTGAAACAAATGAAACCAAAATGGTGAAAGGTCCACCAGGGAGCTGCAGAGCAGAGGCTGCAGATTGGTAGGTCCTATCAGCTTGGTAGATGGTGCAGGGCCTGTGGGAGTAAGAAAGCAGGCCCTGGCTCCCTCTGGTGGCCACAGGCGTTCATTGCCACGAGCAGGTGGACAGTGGGTTAAACACCGGGACTTCTGGGAGAGAAGTTAGCCTTTGAAGGCCCTTCCTGCAAACATTAGCCAGGACTAGAGAGTCAAAGATCGAGAAGGCGGGTCCATAGGGATTGCCGTTTGTGCATGCAACATACAAAGAAAGGGGGTCAGTAAAGGAGAGAGAGAGGTACTACATCAATCCTCATTCCTTGGAGGAGAGACCTTTTGCAACTTTCTTAAAAAACAGTGGTGTCTTCATAGGAGGTCATCAAAGGAGGAGAGGAGATAGGGGGAAAAGGTGCCTCAGCTGTGACTTTGGTGACAACGCTGGCTTGCAGATGCTCTGTGTATCTCTGTTGACTCTGGGGGTTTGGCTATACTCAGCACTCTAGCATAAAAAAAAAAAAAAAAATTGGACCCACCCCAGCAGCACCTTCTCCCTGTTCTCTACCCTGGCCTGCATGGAATCCTCTTCTGGCCCTGACTCTCATGTGTCCTGCACACACATGCCCCCATATGACCACAGCTGTTCCCAAGTCCAGTGGACAGGAGGTCCTCCTCACACGAGCTGCCCGTCAGCATCGTGTTGCTCGCTGACCTGGAGCAAAGAACTCTGCCCTCCACTTTAGGATGGAAAGAGGCTTTGAACACTCAGAGAGGAAGCAGAGAGAAGGGATGACCTGATGCCCACATCCAGTCACATCTCACCGGGACCTAGAGCACTCCAATGTCAGCATCAACCAAGCCAGAGAGGTGGGCCCTAAGAAAGGCCATGTACAATGGCTGACTGCAGACATCTGACATGCCTGCACCTGCCCAGCCCCCAAACACCATGGAGGACCCCCCACTGCTCCCTCATATCGGGTCTCCCTGCCCATTGCTGCTGCGGCTGGGTAAGATCCAGAGCCACAATGGTGTGCCTTTTCGTGCTACTCTCTCCCGACTGCTCTCCAGAGCCTGCTGGGGTGACCATAGCATTCAACAACAAACAGGTGCTGGCACCCCGCACCATCTTTGGTCAAAATTTGGGATCTAGGAGTATGGCAGCAAGAGCATAGGTAGGTAGCCAAAGACAGAGAGGACTATCCTGGCCAAGCAGCTGCCCGAGGCTGGAAGGATGTGCTAGAAAGAGGCTCTAAGATCACCTTAGTAACCCTGACTGTCCCTCAGTGGTCCTTCCAACCCATCTCCAATCAGTCCTGCCAGGGAATCCAGACTCACCCAGCCAGAGGGCACAGGGACCTGTAGTTATGACCAGACAGGGCTTCTCAACACCTAGAGAAATGAAACTACCCCAGTACGACTCTGCTTCTAGAAGGCATCACGCACAGAGGGAACATAGTCCCACCAGAGGTGGTGTTTGGGGAGCAGGCAGACATAGGGGAGGTGGGTGGGATCTGTTCTCCAACACTGGGTATGGTGGGAGTGGTCTCTCAGTGACTTCCAAGCCAGTCTGCCAGGGGGTGAGGGTAGGGGACAGTAGGGCCGGCCCTTCTGGGAAAGGGACCAAGCAGGACATATGGGCAGATCGGCAGGGAAGGAGAGGGAGGGATGCTGAGCACTACAGACAATTCGACACTAGAGGGGAAGACTAGAAAACAGAGACAAAAGATGGCTTACTTTTGAGAGGCGCTTGTGAGACTATAGACCATGCATGCAAAAAAGGGAGTTGGGAAATGGTGGAGAAGAAGAGGAAGAACAAAAAATCAAAAGACAAATTCAGGTGGGAAACCAACTCCCAAGCCTCCCTGGGGTCCCCTGCTCTTCTTGTCCAAGCCCAGTGAGTCCGGGGGTGAGGGAGGGTTTGAAGGGAATCATCTCGAAGAAGCGTGTGGGTGAGCGGTGCCCCCTGAATCTCAGAGGCCTGAGGATGGGAGAACTGTGAGTATCCGCAACCAACAGCCTCTCAGTGCATCCTTGAGCCAGGGGCCTGGCTGCTCAGGGGAGAGACGGAAAGGCCTCGTTGCTATCCTCTCTGTAGGATGGGTACCAAGTGGGTTGGTGTAAAGGTTAAGACAGGATGATGAGCAGGGAAAGGGGTTAAAAATAATATTCTGGAAGGTTCTCTGAAAAGTCTCTTCTGGTAACACAATTGTGCCAAACACATTCCCCTTTAGCATTTCTTCAGACCAAATTTGAGAGAAGTATTAAGTGGTTGATTCTTGATCCCCAGAACATGCCCCTTCATATCTCAAGGGATATGAATTTCCTAAAATTCCTAAGGAAATGGGGTGGGTGAGAATCATCTGTGATTCAGGGGCTTTTCAAGATGCTAAGCTATTGAGTTATTTAACTAGGGTCTTTCTTGCCTGCCCTGCCCTCCCCTAGTGGTATACACCCTCTATGGGAAATTCCAATTTTTTGATGAAATGACCACCCACTGCCAGCTTCCCTTCAGCAGGCTAACAAGGAGGTAGAGTCTCCAGTGTAAATCACTCACCTTGGAATTTTTGCCACCACTCCGACCGGATTGTGAGGAGCAGCTGCGTTGTACCCCCTGCTCCGGGGTGGATGGGGACTTGTCCGAGGAGTGATCTGAGCCCTTCTCCACCATGGTGTCTCCCTCCTGGTTCTGTGGAGTTGGTGAGCGAGATCGCTTCCGGAGGATGGGGGAGCAGGCGGGAGTGCTGCGGTTGGAGTTACTGGCAGTGCTGCAGGGGCAGATGGAGAGAGGGGATGGGGTGGAAAGGGGAGGAGGAGGGAAGGCAGGCTGTCAGTGATTGCAGGACAGACTGGTGCAAAGCCAGCTCAGGGAGCAGGGCAACAGGCTGGGGGAGACATCCAAAGAGAAAGGGGCCCAGCTAGGGACTTATTGAATTGTAATGCTGCTGCTGGCCAGCAGAGGGCAGTGGTGCCAGTATGAAAAGGGAACCGAAGCTTGGAACAGCAAGTAAGGCCCACAGACATTAAGATACCAACCATCCTTCCATCCATCCATCCATCCATACATACATACATACAATTATTGTTTAATCCTCAATTATATACAAAAAACTGTCGAGGGAAAATCATTTAAAAACTGAAAGACTCCTTGGAGTTCACGCGATGCAATCAGCTCATTTTACAATGTACATTTTATTTTCACACTTTTTTTTCTGTGTGTATGTGTGTGTGTATGCACACGTGTGCATACAAGAGGGCTCTTAAGATGTGCACCTGTGGATACCCAAGAGTAACTTCAGGAATCACCCTGGAATACATCCTTACTGCTGGAAGTTTCCCAGACTCCCCTCCCCAGAGCTGGAATTACAGGACAGCACCATTTCCATCTGGTATTTTTACATGGGATCTGGGGATATGAACTTAGGTGTTTTTACTAGTATGGAAAAGGCTTTAAGCTCTAAGCCTCAGTCCCGTTTCTACGAGTAATCATCCTACTTTTCAAAGCATTTGTATACATATTAATTCATGGGTTACTATGTCTTAAGACATTCAGCCAAGGTTAATAATGGCAAGTGACATGATTCCAAAGTATAAATATGAGGTCAGATGCCTGGCAGTGGGAAGCAAAGTTCTTCCAGAGACCCTGGTAGCAGAAGTGCTTTCGAGGCAGGTTGCCTACACTCCTCTCTGCCCATGTAAGAGGCACTGGTTCTCCACGGGGAGTAAAGGTCGACACTGAAACCCCGCTACCCAAAATTCATTTCCAACAAGTGCCATAAATTTTCCACAAAGCCAAATCAATTACACCTTGGCTCACCATCTGTGAATGCCTCTGGAGCTGATACGTTTTCACCAAAGGAGAGAAACGACAGAAGAGGGGACAATTGAATGCAGTTAGGTTTCTGTAAGTGTTAATTACAGAATAGAGAAAGGGGAGAAGATGGACAAAGGGGGGAGGTTAAGCAGAAGGACTTGGTGAAATACAAAAGAAGGAAATCTAGGATTGCAGAACCAAAGAAGTACAAGGAAGCAACAGGAGGTATGAAAAGCCTGAGCCCCCAATCCTCAGCAGTCACACCAGATACCTCAGCAGTCTCAGGAAACCACACATTCCAGCCTTCCGTCGGGGAGAAGAGGACAAGGTGGGTGGCAATGACATTTGCATGAGGATCCAAATGAACCTTGGATGTCCCTCTGCATGCATTGCATTTGCAAGGAAAACTCTGCACCTGGGCAGAGGACAGAGGCAAAGTCCGTAAGCCCAACCCACCAATCACACTTAGGGGAGGAGCTGAAGAGCAGAGCAGGTGTTGACTGTTCTGGGAGAAACTGATGGAGAGAGAGAGGAAGACAGAGAGAAAAGAAGAATAAAGAGAGACGAAAGGAAGGAAGGAAGGAAAGAGGGAGAGAGAGAGAGAGAGAGAGAGAGAGAGAGAGAGAGAGAGAGAGAGACCAGGAGATCAGAAAAAGGAAGGGCAAATTAGCTAGAAAATTTATGTAGAAAAAAGTGTCCAAGGTTTTGCCTCATCTGAATGCAGTGTTTTTAAAGTCTTATTTAGGATGCAGATACTACATGTAATCTGGGGAAATGCAAGCTGTCTGCAAGCTCTCTCCATGCAGCACCGTCCCTATCCCTAAACTCCTTGGGGCAGACGCAAGCAGACACTCTGACCTCTAACGGAGCTTGAGCAAGGAGCCCCGAGTCAGAGACCTAGAAACTCACCTCCACTCTCTGGAGCCAGTTCTAGCCCACAACCAGGCTTCCTGGAACAAGTCTACTAGCCAAGCCCAACTGAAGGGAGGAGGGAGCACACCGCCAAGCAAGCACATGTCTGTCACAAGTATGAGGGACCCAAGGCCTTTCCCTTCTCCCTTAGGTCAGGGTCATCAAATGCCTGCTGGTAACTGGAGGGGGAGGGGGAACTAAGCAAGAAGCAGGTAACAGAAAAGCAAAAACAAAACCCCAAAGGTCTAGGAAACTGATTTCAGCGACAGGAATCATTACGAACAATGTGAACGCCTTGCAGAATCGCCCAGTACCAATGGCATTTTTTCATGATGGCATTTCCCTATCACATTTAGTCAGTTTTGGAACAACCATGCTGGGAAGGTCTCTGAAGGTCTTGGAAAGCCATCCCCCACTGCTGGGATTACTCTGGAGGAACGCCCCCTTATTGTGAGGGAGAAATTGACTTCAACTTCCAGGACACTTTGCTTATAAAAGGATATGGGGATTAGCTCTCCATTACAGATAAGCCCTACCAAGTGGCGGGCACAAAATCAACTGAGTTGGGCCTCAATCGGAGCTAATCAATGAGGAAAAGCCATTTCCCAGGCTTGCCTAAATATATAAATATGCCTGATCTTGGCAGCCATCTTTGGCGCCTGCCTCTCATGGCGCTCCGTGTCTGGAGTCCGTGAGTTCTTTCCAGCTCCTTGTCCCTCATGGAGTCCTCTATGCTTGTTCTGGTTTCAGCCTTCGACTCAGCCCAAGAATCTGGATACATACAACCAAGAGATCATCAACCCTGCAACATTTGGCAAGCACAGCCAGAATTCCAACCTCGTGCCATTACTCCACTTCAGCTGATTCCCACATATATCACCTCAGGAAAGGCAAATGCGACCACTGCCTTTGATGTGTGGGCAAACTAGGAGGCCTCTGTGATCTCAACGGGGAGCCATAAGAATTAAAGTATCTCCCTGCTGCTCCCCAGCAGCGCGCCTCTCTCTGCCTTCCTCTCTTCCTCCTCCCTCCTTCCCTCCATCGTGGCTCCTGCTACCCAACCTGGAGCTTCTCCAAGGCGAGTCCTTCAGTTCCCTGGTTAATCCTGCTTCTCCGATCCCAACCCCGTCAAGGGAGGATTCACAATGTCAGCAGCCCTGCTCACATATGCTTAGCCTGGTCCAACAATCCGGAAAGCATCAGCATTGTCTGTCCAAGGCTGAGGCTGCAAATCCTTCTTTTCCATCTAACACCACACACACATACACACACGCGCACACACACACGCGCGCACACACACACAGTCAGTCAGTCAGTCCTGTATTCGGCTAATTCTGTTTTCATGACATTCAGTATCTCATCTTTATTTTTCTGATCTGAGGGTCTCAAGGTGTCTTGCTTGGACTCTGCCAATAGCCTTTGCTTGGATTTGAGGTCCCTGAGAACTCATGTTGAAGGATATTAAAGAGTCCCGACCCTCCCACGCCAGGCCTTCACCAGATCACTTTCCATACTAGAAGCAATGTCTGCAGCCATTCTTCTTTGCAAAGTCATTACCTTGCTACATTTCTAAACTTTTAAAGGCAGATTTGGACACGATATCAAATCTGTATAGCAGTGTACCTTTCAGACAAACCCTACAGTACACCATTAACCTGATCCTCCTAACAGTATTTACAGAATTGCATTATGCTTCTACATCCTCGGTTCAGAGAACATGAAAGGATCTTAGATATGTTGTAGAAAAGGAATATTGATTGACATGCCTTTGGACTAAGATCCCTACCTTAGACAAATTTAGGAATAATACATGTTAACTCTCAACTTGTAAAAAACCTGAAAAGGTGACTTGGCTATGTGTGTGGCTCTTCAATTCCACAAATATTTATTTAGGTTAATGCTAAACATTCATGTTCACACTGATAAGATCTTCATACCTAGGACATTTACAGTGAGGTAGAGCCAGACATGAGTTCCTCTCACTTCAAAAGAAACCGTAAGTGGGGTAATTCACACAAGAAGGGGCAAAAGGGGGACAAAAAAATAAGAAATTGAAAATATAGCCTGGAGTGGGGTTCAGAAAACATGTTGGTCAAAGATGAAAGGCATAGAGGCCAAGGTGGGCATGATTAGGTGGGAGTAAGGCAGGTTTGGAGCAGCCATTCCAGGTAGGTCTCTGAAGGTCTTGGAAGGTCATCCCCCACTACTGGGATTATACTGAAGGAAACACACTCTTTGCCAACTTCCCCCAACCCTTTGCTTATGAAAAGATATAGAGATTAAAGCTCTCCTTTACAGATAGGCCCCACTTCGAAGCGGGTACAAGATCAACTGGGTAGGGCACCCACATGAGCTAACCAATGAGGAAAAGCCATTTTCCTGGGCTCGCCTACGTGCATAAATATACCTGACCTTGGCAGCCGTCTTTGGCATTCTACATGTGAGTCTGTGAGTTTTGTGAGTTTTGTTTCTAGCTCCTTGCCTCTCACGGATTCCATATCTGGAGTCCATGAGTTCCGTTCTTTCTCTCCTCTAATAAACTCTACCTTAATCCTTTATGCCTGTTTTGGTTTCAACCTTCGACTCCAAATACGAACGCAAGAAGTGAAGGGATAGTCATCCCACCACACTTCCTTAAGTCTGACCACACGATCTTCTGTTATGTTTGATTTGATTCTACTTCCTACACTTTGGTCTGGCTGAAGTCCTTGAGAGATGAGCAAACGGAAGAGGAAGCCAAAGCTGTCTTCCCGCAGTGACTCTCCTGGCAGCCTCCTGTCACCTGCACTCAGCCGCCCCGGCCACTGCGCCATTCTCCTCGGCTTTCCTTCCTCGTGCACAGGCAGACTTGCGCGCAAGCCAGCTCCCTGATCAGCCACCCGGGCATCTTGTCAGAACCCAGAGCAGGGCAGAATGGTCAGCTGCTCTTCCTTATTCCAGATCATGTGCTTCCCTTTATGGAACACTGTTTTTTACCCTAGATATCGCCAAACAGATACCTTCATGCTGGAAGCTCTGCACCGCCAGCTGTTTACATTGCAACAGCTCCCTCCTGCAAGTGTACCATGGCGCGCCTCACCAGCAGCCAGACCGGATCGGTCCTGGGCAGATGTTCACTTCGATGCTCCTAAGCTTGGCCTCAAGGAGACCTCAAGGATCAAGTGCAAGGTTATGATTGCCTCACTGTTGAGGTCACTGGAAACTTAAAAAAAAAAAAAAAAAAAAAAAAGACTACCCGATTATATTTCCTGCCTGCCACCTAATAAAGCACTAAAATTGAAAATTGCAACATTTGCATGCTGGGCGCCTGCTGAGCAATCCAAGAAATTGTCAATGCCCATCTCACAGCACTGTCATAGAGAGCGAAATAACGTAAGTAAAGCATTTAGCACAGTATCCGACACATAATGAATCCCCATGCAGACTGCCGAGCTCTTCTTCTGTCTACACAGTGGGGACTAAACTCCCTTGATCTCTTTCCTCCAGAGGCTACTGAGCATCATCATGTCCCCCCACCCTCACTCCCGGACCAGCAACACAATGTGTGAGTCCTGGAAGTGCGGAATCCCAATCACCACCCATATCACCCCCCCCACCCAATTTTCAGTGGATTCAAAGTTAAGAGTCACAGATGACTCTGATCCACTTCAAAGATTCAGAACCTCTGTATCCAAGAATCAATGTGCTCAGTAAGGATCAAGGAATAATTGATACATCTGCCCTGGGTGACAGACTTTATAATTCTACAACCGTCCAGCATCTAGCAGGTAGGTGGACTGGTTCGAACAGTAAAGTCATTATGACAGAAATCTAAAATGAAGTATGGAGAGGTGGCTCAGCAAATAAGGTACCTACCTGCTCACAAACCTTAGTGTTGTCCTCTGACCTCTGCCCAAGTGCCACGGCATGCATATGTATACCTCCCTCCCTTTCTCTCTCCCTCCCCCCCCTCTTTCTCTCTGTAACTAAAAGAAATCGGAAGTTCAATTGAGTAGGTGTAGCAAAGAGGATGTGGTCAAAGATTAAAGGACTTAACTAGACACCTCCCCCCTCCTTTTGGTGTAGGAGTCTACTAATTATCATTATGACTCAAAGCCAAAGTATAGACCCCCTCATACCTCCCTGCCTCTTACAGCATCTGATTGTGATGCTGATCCTTAATTCCCCACAGACCACTACTCTGTGACCCAGCTCTACTCACTCCATCTCCATGCCTATTCTTAAATCTCCACAATAATTCTCCTTTGTACCTCAAAATCCCACAGCAAATATCTGTGTGAATTAGCCAGCTTGTGACCACGTCTGGGACAGCAAGGCCAGCCACAGGTGCATTTGCGTAACACTGGCAAAGGATTTGCATGCTGCCTGCGAATGCTTTCATTGGTAAATCCGGCCACCCATGCCATTTCCAAATTCAGTCTATGGAGGCCAACTAAACAAGGTTGTTTCTCTGTGTCCTTGCTCGCCCATTAGCAGCGGCCACATTAAATATCTGTACCCACCAAAAACCACAGTAGACGGGAGGTCAGACCCAACAGAACATTGTAGAAGGGAACAAACCACCTAAACCACAGATCCCGGAGTTATGCTGGTTCTCTCCTCGGGAAAGAGGAAAATACCAAGCCATCTTAAAATAATAATAATAATAATAATCTCCAGCCAGTATAGTAGCCAAGTCTCAACCCCCTCCCCCAAGCATAGACAGGAAGATGTGGGGTGAGGTTCAGGATTGAAAGGATGAACAATGTCCCTACTTAGGCAGTTTTAGAACAGCCATGCTGGGGCCTTTCTGAAGGTCTTCCAAGGTCATCTGCCACTGCTGGGATTACCATGAAGGAATACACCCTGCTGATCCAGAAAGACTGACTGTAATCCTTCACAGAATTCAAGTCAACTTCCCCCAACCTTCTGTTCATGAAAGGATATGGAGATGAGTTCTCCATTATAGCTAAACTCTACTATGGGGTCAGGCACAAGATCAACTAGGTTGGGCCCCAATATGAATAGGCTAGTGAGATGTAAAGGACCAAAAGCTCCAATAAGGTTTTCAGAAACTGGAGCTAACCAATGAGGAAAAGTCATCTCTCCCCTCCTCCCCCCAATCTGCCTAGGCCTACAAATAATCCTGATCTGACAGCCATCTTTGGCTTCCTTGCCCCTCATGATACTCCGATTCTGGAGTCCAGGAGTTCCTGCCTGACTTTTCTCTCACCCTCATGGATTCCATGCCTGGAGTCCATGGCTCTCTTGCCCCTCACAATTCAGTTCTCTCTCTCTCCTGTAATAAACACTGCTTTAATCCTCTACACCTGTTCTGGTTTCAGTCTCTGGAACATAAGAACTTGGACACGTACAGACCCCAGAGGGATCCATATCACTGCGGTCAGGAACTCCCTCTGGCTTCTAGCCTGGGGAACCTGCTCTTTGTGTACCCGGTATTTGGTTATCTAACCCTAGCCAAACTTCACACTAGGGCCACCTTGTGGGTCAATTATGATTACCTTGGGGAAGTAAGGGGCCAGACATCCTGGAGGAGCACTGTTCCCCCCTGTGGCTCAGAGATCTCTTTCCAAACTTTGCTCAGAATTTGCAGCCAGGTCCCAACATGCCCCACTTGAGCCTGTGATTGGAAGCCCCAGGATACCAGGACCATGTCTTCCCTCTGTCACAGTTCAGACAGGGTCCTGATTAACGGGCCTCCCCAGGGATGCAAGGTCCTGATTAACGGGCCTCCCCAGGGATGCAAGGTCCTGATTAACGGGCCTCCCCAGGGATGCAAGACAGAGGCTCTGAACTGTTGCCTCTGCTCTTCTGAGAGGACTTGCCCATGCCTCTGTGCGGGCTGTGTCAATCATTCGGGACACTTCCTGTTGTCAGTGGGGAACCTGAGCTGGGAGGAATGGCAATGGAGGTAAAGTGCTCTCCAGCACAACGAGGGCCCAGGTTCGAGTCCCTGGCCACCACACGTTGGTTGCTGTGGAAAGGACCTATAATCCCAACATGGGCAGGTGGAGGCAAGAATTCTGTGACTTGCGGGCCAGCAAATCTAGCCACATCGAAGTGCTCCGGGACGAGTGGGAGAACCTCTCTCTCAAAATAAGGTTGAGAGTAATAACTGTGAGAAAAATCACACAATCCATGTTGATCCCCCCTCCAACACGCACACAACATACACCCCAAAGAAGAACCTAAAGAATGCAAAAAAAAAAAAAAAAAAAAAACTCTTTTCAAAAATCTTTTAAAAATAAAAAAAATCTACAGGTAGCAGAATCGATTCAGTTTGCAGTCAGGTGACTAACAGACTGTCCAGATCTGTTCCCACTGGGGACATACTTGCAGTGGGAGAAGTCCTAGTGGTAACTTCAGTCATTGACGGATTTATTAACTGACTAATTAACATAATGGCAAGGTCCTTGAAAAGTGTTGGGCCAAACAGAGAAAAGCAGAACTTCAGTTACCCTGACACTGGCATTCATGGTCCAAGTGATGAGGGGGAGAGAGGACGGGTCGGGTCAAAGGCCTTTTTCTACTCAAGCCAAGGAGAAGGACCTCTCATCACAATGGCTGGAGTCTCCATCAATCTCACTCCCCCCTCCCCTGCCCAGCTTTCCTGCAGCTTCTGTTCAGCCCAGAGTTTGGAATTCAATCCAGGAACGGGCATGACAAACGCTATTTTTCATTTCCATGGAGACCAGAGCCGACAACAGAACGGAGACTCTCGGCCTGAAATGCCAAAACAGCCTGACCCACTTCCCCACCCCCAACCCCCTCCCCTCCCCCCCCAACCCGTCAAACCTACAGAAACAAAATCTGCTTGGGTCCTGACACAGAGTTCAGGGAGAAGCCAGGGTTACTGCTATCTCCATGAATATTTCAGAGAGAAATAAATTGTGGTCACCTTGGAGAACGCCAAGGACTCTACAGAGTCAGAGAACAGACAGTGGGATCACACAGCCACAGGCTGCCCCAAATCCACTCTGCTTTCTTGAACCAACCTCAGGGAGACAAACATTCTAGCCCTCCAAGACAAATAGTCAGGGACCAACTATCCAACTCCTCTGGGAATCAAACTGCTTTCCTAATTTACTTTATACCACTATTCCACTGTTATCGCAGCCTCTCTTCCTCAAGTTCACTGTCGCCCCAGGATATTTTGTACTTGACCTCTACCTGGGCTGGTCTTCCTCTCCAGCTTCTAATGTTGGTTCCTTTCCAGCCATCGAATCAATGTTCAATGGTCTCCTCTTTGGAGTAGTCTTGTAGAACTAGTCCATCCACAGTGTCCTTGCTATCTGTAAGGGGTGGGGTGGGGAGAACATTACGGCCTCTCTTTCCCTTCCCGGCCCTTACAGGAGGTAAAATGGTCATCTTTTTGTGGTTTCACCTTCTACCACTAGAAAGAATGAACATTCTATTGGGGTTTAGACCTTGTCTCGCACAGCTCCCCCAGCGAATGCGATGCAGAGATCACACATGCACACACTGAATGGATAAAGGAACAAGCTTTTTTTTAAAGTTACTCCTCCTGGTAGGTTCTAGATGTACCTCTCTTAAGCTCAAACCTGCCTTCTCAATAACTCCTGTTCATGGTCCTTATTCTGAGTCCTTAGTCCATGCACGCCATAATATGACGTCACCTCTCAACTCCTGGCTGGGCTTGTCATTTTGTCTAGACATTGGAGCATCTGCTTTTAATATTCTGAGCTCTTTAGTGTCCCTGAAAAAAAAAATCACCTGTGAGCCTTATTCTGTAACCTCCATAACCTGAATGAGAATAAGCTAAATTGCACACTCAAAACAGAGGGGGGGGGAGGGAGAAAGAGAGAGAGAGAGAGAGAGAGAGAGAGAGATGAAAGCAGTATGTAAATTCCCATCGAAGAAACAAATCCTTCATTTAAGTTATGTCCTCTCTATATACAACAAAGACACAGAAAGAAAACACAGACTGTGTCACATGGCTGATTCCCTAACTGCACGGAGCCAAGACAATAAAAAAACGAAGCAGACCAGGCAGGAACTCACTGGCAGAGTACGCTTTCCTTTCCCTGCGAGTGTTCACCACAGAACAGGCATCTAAGGACGGACACGGTCCCTCCGGGCTGGTTGGCAGATCTGTAACGGTCCAGTTTAGAAGGGGCCTTAACGGTCACACAGTTCATCCTTCTGTCTCACAGGGACTCCCTCAGCAAAGACCCCTGACTACAGCCTCTGGCTCTGCGTCAGACTCCTGGTGACGGCATTTACCAGATGGCTGCAGACAGGTATGGACATCTAAATGCCCAGGTCTTGTTTCTCCATGACTCTGAAATGATCTTTATCAGTCCAACTCCCTTCCTCTGAGGCTTTTCCTTCCTTCCTTCCCTCTTTCCTTCCTTCCTTCCTTCCTTCCTTCCTTCCTTCCTTCCTTCCTTCCTTCCTTCCTTCCTTCCTTCCTTCCTTCCTTCCTTCCTTCCTTTCCTTCCTTCCTCTCTCTTTCTCTCTTTTCTACTTTTTTGAAATATAGCCAATCTTGCCGACTTAACGTAATTAAACAAACATTTTCTGAACACCTTCAACTTTGAACTACGTCTTAATCCCAAAGGCTCCATGGGGCACCACCTTTTCTAACAGTCTTACAGTTTCACCAATGCTACACAAAATATTTCAGAAGCCTCAGAGCACAAGGGAACAGACAAATGGGATCTTGTATCAGAAGAAACATGCTAGGCTACCCCAGGAAGCCCCTTCCTTGAAAAGTATTTTCCAATCCACAGAGAGACCACAAACTCTGAAGGAAGAAGTTCAACTGAATAGAATTTCCTGTTCCTTCTGAGACTGCTCAACAAGGGCCCCTCCCCCTCCCCCCATTGAAAAGAAAAGTGCTGCCCGAGGGCTGGGAGAAAGCTGTCTAGAAAGTCTGCAAGCATGAGGACCCGAGTTTGATCCCCAAATTCCACATGAAAAGCCTAGTGTGCTATAACATGTACCTGTAATCCCAGCCCTGGGGAGGCAGAGACAGGAGATTTCAGGAGATGCTTGGCCAGCCAGACCACCCTAATTGGAGAAATTCCAGTCCAATGACAGACACTGTCTCAAAGGAGATGGACATGGGGCTGGAGAGGTGGCTCAGGGGTTAAGCCTCTGCCTTGCAGGCAGAAGGTCCTGAGTTCGGATCCTAGACCCCACGTATAGATGTCCGGCAGAAGTGGGGGCGGACTGCGTTTCTGGTCCTGGTAGGGCGGAGCCTGTGAATCCCAGGGCAGAGTAAACAAGTAGGTGGAAGCGGTCCATGGTGGTTCCCGAATTTGCCTGTGGTTCTACACATGCACATACATGCTCAATTGAATAAATAAAAAAAAATTAAAAGGAGATGGACAGTTTTCTTGAAGATGATTCCAGAAGTTGTTCTTTGGCCTCCACATGCAGTCACATCACGTGTACACACGTGCACGCGCACACACACACACACACACACACACACACACACACACACAAGCATTAAAGAAAAACCAGGTTGTTCTTAAAACTGAAAGGAACTCATGCTCTAGACCTGAGAGATACTGTCTCTGATAATGAAACTCACAGCACAGAGGGAGAGACAGATAGGTAACTAACACCATACAAAGGAGCTACTTGGCTTTTAATCAAACATCTCATCACCAACGGTCAAAGCAACCAAGCTGAGGAACCAGGAGACCACACACCAGGAACCAGGCAGCCTTTCTGACTCTGCCCCTTCCCTGCGGATGATCTGAGAAACGTCTCCACTGAGCTCCAGCTTGTATGGTTGGAGAAGGATGTGTATGCCTCCCCCTCGTCCCCAGGAGGAGGTGAGAGGAGGGTGGGAAAGAACACACTGCAAAGCGCCAACAGCTGCGGCGTCTCTGGGGCAGCTCTACAGAGGCAGCACATCCAGAAACAAGATGCAGACAGCCAGGGCCCACCCATGATTCAGCATCACCCGCTCTTGCTGGTCAGGACCTCAAACGCAGGCAGCAGGACTAAATCGCTGGGCATTTGGACAAGCAGGTGGGTGAGAGATGTCCCACCTCACTGGTTTTGGCCCCCTAAAGGGCTCAGCCTTTTGTGACCTCTGGAATTCAAACCTAGCTTTTATCTATTTTCTGTTGAAGTTCAAACATAAACATGTCAAGGAGCAACCATTATGTTAAAGCCGTGGACATTTCAGAGTCAGGAGGACTCTGGGAGGTCAGTGCATCCACCTGGCAGCAGGCTGATGCCTCAGTCTTAAACCAACCTAAAATACATTCAGGGACTTCAGGGTTCCTCAGGGCTTTCTTCTGTCCTTCACAATGTTCCCTCTTACCACCAGGAAGTCATAACAAAAAAATAAATGCTATGGGTTAGGGAGATGGCTCAGTCACACAAACTGAAGGATTGCAATTCACTATAGCCTTAGAAGGCAGAGACTGGGGACCACCAAAACAAGCAAGCTAGTCAGATCAGCCGAATCAGTGAGCTTTGGGCTTGATTAGAGACCCCATCTCAGATCAAGAGCTAAATTACTGATATCAGCCTTGGGTTTCCACATACATATATACATGGACATACATATGCACCCATACCTATGAGAACACACATATGCACCCCATCACATACTCAATAAATAAAAATATGTAGCATTTAATGCCATTTTTCGTTCACACTAGCTTTTCCAAACTTGAGCTCAGTTCCTGGGCTGCAACTTTTCCATTCTTTACCTTCTTTCCTCCAGCAAAATTATTCAACTCTTGAAAACTATTCTTGAAGTTAAAAAACATCTCTCCTGAAGTATCGTTTGTTTAGGTGTGGTTCCGCTTCATGTGCAGCGCTGAAGATGCGATTCAGGACCTGGTGGTGTGTTTTAGACAAGCACTGTACCACTAAGCAACATCTCCAGTCCCCAATCTCTGACTAGGTTGAGCTCTTATAAGGCAAATGATTGACGTCATTATTTAGTATGTAAATCATTTCTCCTTTGAATGACTCTGAAAAAAAACAACGATTTCCTGCAGTTTCCCTTCAAAATTCTATTCTACTCCCTGAGGAGACATAAAATAAACCTAACTTTTTCTCCGCATGGTATTTTCAGGTAGTTCTAGTGGCATCTCTATATGCTTACTGGTCCCTCAAGGACTGTGGTCGGGGATCCCTCAGGCACTAATTGAGCTGGTTCTCTCCTCTGAATGGAGTCCAGTTGATCTCAATTCCCTTTACACAGGGGAACCCAGACATGGCCGTGATGTTAGAGCCATGGTCCGGCTGGCTCAGAATAGATCACCCCATGTACTTTAGAAATCAGAGCGCAAACCTATTTTTGGAGTTGTCCTCTGAATCAGGGAAATCTGGAATTAGTCACTATTCTCCTTTGAGCCTCTGGGTGCCTTATCCTAAGCTAAGGAGAGTGTCTACACGTGTTCCGCCTGCATGCACATCCCTACAAGGAGAACACGCCCACCACTTCCCCTCACTAGATAGGCCCCAGTTCCGGTGGGATGATGAAATCACCCAGCACTGATTCCAACTCAAGTCCTACTAGTATCCTGAATCGCTGACAGGAATATATTAGTATCTCTGGGCCAGATACACTCCTCCTTTTTTTAAATACATTCTCTTAAAGAGCCGAAAGAAATCCTGAGGACAATATTGTGCTATGTAAAAAATTCCATGACACATTTCAGAGTCCAGAGAAAAAGCTTTCTTGTGAGCACGGCCATGTTCACTTACTCACAGACTGTTCACAGTGACGTCCACTGTCAGGTGGACTCAAGGTCCTGGGGCAGCGGCCTACGGAGCCTGCGCTATTTATGCAAGTCATTTGCTAGCCCTCATCTGACACTCTGCCTTTCCGCATGCGGGTTTTTCTTCTGCCCCTCAGATGGGGAAATCGTGCTAGATTCAAATACTACATAGCACTGGATGGGGAAGAACTCCAGGCTTGCTCTTTCTGGCAGAAGTCTTTAGGTCCAGAAAAGAGAGGAAAAGAGGTTTCTCTCTAGGTAGGAAGGAAAAAAATTTCCCAGCCTTTCACTCAGCCCTTCATTTGACAATCCAAGCTAGCTTAATCAAATGCCTGACAAATGGATCAATATGACCTGATACTCCAACGGCTGCCCACTCAAACGGCTCATGGATGCTACTTTCTAATCACGCCCTTGACATTGTAACTCTCTCACAGGGGCGGCTCCACAAAAGCACACCTTTGCCCGTCTGTCTTCTAAGATGTCCCAGAGTTCTCTAAGCTGTGGACTGCTATCCAACCAAAGACTAGAAACACTGCCTACCATTTAGGCTCGACTGAAGGTTCGAGGAGCAAAGTGAGGTAGGAGGTTGAGGAACAAGGAGGCGTCCACAGAAGAGAGTTGGTTACCAAGTGACAGAAGAGGCAAAGATCACTTCTCCAGCCCTGGCTGGGCTCTTGGCAGCCCTCCAAGAGATGGCAAGTTCCAAGTGCCCCTTACCCCACCCCATGACCTCTATGCTTCCCTAAATCAACTGACAATGCAGAGCGGAGTGGGGGAGATCAGGTGCTGCCATTAGGTGTCTGTTTTCTCAGGACACATGACAAATCTCTGAGCCAAGTGCCAGTAAAGCACAGACAAAGCAAATCCCTTTATTTCCCCGAGTCACACTCTATATGTCCTCTAGTCCTCTCCTCCTGCTGATGGACCTACATGTGGTCGAGTCCTCTTCCCTGTGGGATAAGCAGTGTCTGTCCCTCTCTTCCTGACCACCGCTTTGGCTCTCTCCCAGCCACAGGACATCACAGAGGAAGTCAGTGGGTGGAGACAGGAGCACATGGCCTGACCAGCCTGCCTGCAAGCCCTCGGCCACTTCTATGACGCACCATTAATTCAATCCCCCCAACAGCCTTCTTCAGGCAACAGGGCTCCCATTCAGGCTGACTGGTCAAGGGGACCCCATTTGCTCCAGCCCACCCCAGGATCACCTCACAGTGCTCCCACCGCTCAGCTCTGTTAATGCTCCTGGAGAGAGATGGATGGGAAGGAAGGAGGAGAGGGAAAAAAGGAAGGAAAAGAATGTGGCATCTCTGCAGCATGATGTCACACTGGCTGCTTTCTCGGATCCCTGAACAGAGAACAGAAGCAAACAACATGGACTCCAGATTTCCTCTGCCTCAAAAGGTCTGTGTTCTTGGCAGCCCTGAGCAGTCTGTGCCCTGCTTGGAGAAAGCATGCAACCAGACAGACAGGTCCACGCTGCACCCCCCAGAGCCCCGACCGGACGTCAGTACATAAGCCATCCCTTGTCCCCCAAATCCCACGAGGACACAAAGATAGACTGACACGGACACATACAAGCATCAGCACGAGGCAGCACTAACCTGGAAGCCATTAGGAACGGTAGCAGAGTGCAGTGCAGAGGACTCATTCATTCATGCATTGGGCAGTGGGGGGCGGGGGCAGGGAGCAGGGGCCCTGAGCGGGTCGGAGGGCACTCACCTCCATGCCCATCCCAAAGCCCTGTTTCTTTCTACTGGGGAAAGGGACTGGGGGCAGGGCTCTCTCATAGGTCGGGGGCGCTGGCTCGCTCTGCTGTTTTGTACTGCTCTGGAATTTTAAGCATGACCCCCTTTTATTTCCTCCCCCACCTCCCTCTGTGGCTGTTATTTGGAGTGGTCGTGCAGACCTACAGAAGTCCCTGCCTTTCTCTCTCTCTCTCTTTCTCCCTCCGACTCCTTCACAGCCAGCTGTTATGAGCTCAGGCACGCACGCGCACAGGCGCACAGACACACACAGACACGCACCCTCTCTCTGGCGCGCAGATACACACACACACACACACACACACACACACACACACACACATGCAAGCAGGCAGACGCACGCACGCACACACGCACACGCTGCCGCCTGCCGGTTTACATAATGCAATTGATGCAGTCAGCTTGCCAGCTCTCAATTATTCATGCTAACTCGGAGGAGGACCGAGCCACCCGGGCTGCAGGCAGCATTTCCTATTCATCCCCCCAATCTAAGAAAGCACAAAGTGATGCTCCGGGGAGTCTCTCTCTGCTCCCTTGCTGTCACCGATTATTTCCCAGGCATCGCCTATTAGGCCGACCTGTGTCAAGGAGGTGATGCTAAATAAAAACATAGGTGCTGAACTCCAGGTAGAGGCTCGCCTCCTTCACACACTCCTGCCAGAGCCCTGGGAGTAGGGAGAAGGCAGACAGCAGGGAGCCCCGATCTGCACCGGAAAATGGCTGAGGACCTCTTTGGCACAGCAGCTCCCCGACTTCTGAGCCCACAGAGAGCAATGCTGGTTTCCAGAGCAGGTCAGGCACGGGCTGAACGAACACCATCCACGCTAAGCACTTGCCTTCATGACAAAGAGGGGTCACCCGAGTTGCCACGTTCTAAGGGGTGCCTCTTCAAACTGTATTTTCTCTGCTCATTCATTGAAATGCACTGCTGGCCCGCAGACACAAGGCCCCACAGGGCTGCTATTCAGTCACCAGACGAACAGGTATCTTTAAAGTCATTCACAGTTGAACAGCCCTTGTTCACATGAAGTGATTCAGTCCCCACTAGGGTCGCTGGAATAGCATCCATCTAATGGATGCAGACACTAAGTCCTAGGAAAAAAACGAAGGTCCCATGAAAGAAAGAGGCTTGTTGGGGTTTGAATGTGAAATTCCCCTCATGGGTTCATGCGCTTGAAAACTCTTGCTCCCCAATTAGTGGTTCTATTTGGAAGATGTAGGACCTTAAACACGAGGTCTAGCTGGTAGATAGAGGGTTAGAATAGTCAGGATTATAAATTAAGGTCTAGCCGTACCACACTTCTGGTCTGAAATCTGGGCTTCCCAATCCAGGGAGGTCTGAGCTGCCTCATGCTCTCACTGCTATGCCTTCCCCCACATGGTGACTATATCCCTTCAAAATGTGAGCCAGAAGAAATCCTTCCTCCACTGAGATGCTTCCTGTCAGGGCTTTTGACATAATAACAAGAAAAGTGAGACGGGTCGCCTGGCTGTCACCCCACAAGAGTGAACAGCAGGCACGAGCTTTCCATTGTTCTCCATGCTTGACACAAGCAACTTAAAAGAGGAAAGATTTGCTTTGGGTCCTTTTACATAGTTGCTGGATCCATTGTTTGGGGGTCTGTGCTGAGAGACAGCAGTGAACTGAAGAACGGAAAACCCGTTCACCTCTGGACTCCAAGGGGCATAGATGAAGGAAAGAAGGGGTCCCGGCATCCCACAAACCTCATCAAGAGCACTGCCCTCGGTGACGTAACTTTGACTAGGTCCTAGTTCCTAAAAGTTCCAACATCTCCCAATAGCACCACAGGCTGACCTTCAACACATGGGTTCCTGTGGCATATTTCAGATCCAAACTACAACAGTCTAAAGCCTCAAGCATTTGAGAAACCATATTGACTAAAATCAGCAACACAAACCAAAGAATGAGAGTGACCGCATCCCAAGTCTTAGTCACTGGAGAACTGGGTCAGTTCACAGATACTAATGCAACGGTCCTAAGAGAAGGCTTGAGTCTGTCTTTATAATGCCCACAGTAGCATCTAGGACCTTTGGACATGGAGTCTAGTGGACAGAAATACTGCGTGTAAAGGTAGGGTTAAATTATAGACTGGCTGTACTTCTGGTCTGAGATCTCAGCTTCCTGATTCAAGAAGTTATGAACACACTGTTTCCACACTATTGCTGCTTATGACCCTCTTTCCAAGGCAGACGGCTACCTTCATCCTGTTCCTTCTTTGCATCTTTCTGAGGAATGGTGCTTCTTCTCTGCCTCTTGCAGTTGCCCAGAGAAGATATCCTAAAGGTGTGCACCACCTCGACTCTACCCACTTGTCCTTCTCTGTCTCCAGCTCCCCCTCTTCTGAGACACCGCTGTAGTGCTGCACAGCCAACTGCCTCTTCTCCACTTCCACAAGTGAGCTAGGACTTGGGTTGGATGTGGATCACAAACTAACACTGTAGTGTTTTCTGTACCTGTAATCCTTAGTTGCTTGCTTCTCATCTGTATCTAAGACTCGGTTTAGATTTGAAAAAGACGATGCATAGATATTTCCTTTGTTGTATCACTTAAAATATGGTGAAAAAAATAAAGACATACGAGAGTGCCCACAAACAGTGGGGGATGCCTGTCTCAGAGCTTCCTTTACGAACTAAGAGTAGACCTTAGAAAGTAATTGCCAACTCTATTCTTCCTATTAATTTTATCTCCGCGTTAAAATGGTAAGCTATTTCCTTCACACCTCTCAAATACACAGTGGTTACCAGGTATGGTCAGTACCTCTGAACTGACATACAATATTCCTTTAAAATGTAAGAAGCTATTGGGTCAGACCGTCCGAGTCTCCATGCTAACCTGCCCAATGGTTCACTATGTAACTTTGGACACATCATATCCTGCTTCTATGATAAAATGCACTGATTCATCTTTGTCCTCTATGACTTCAACTGTCTGTTATTTACATTAATAACAATAGGTTAAAACGGTAAGGTTTGGGGTCAGGCAAGGGTAATCTCCAATGCTGATACCTCACTGCTGATTTCACATCCTTTTTCAGTTGACCACACTGTCATGGTTTGAATGTGCAGTGCCTCCATTTGAATACTTGGTCACCAGTGGGTGGCGCTGTTTGGGAAGGCTATGGGACCTTTAGGAGGTAGAGTTTTTCTGGAGAAACACATCACCGGGGTTGGCCCTTGAGGTTTGATAGCCCAGTCCCGTTCCTAAGTCTCACTCTCTTTGTCTTGTGGTGGCTGCTGCAATGTGAGCCAGCCCCCTCCCTCCTGTTCTCTCACTGTGCCTGCAACTGTGTGTTCACCACCTTGACGGCTCTATGCCCTATAGAACCAACCATATGTCAAATTATAAACCCTTTCTACCTTAAGTTATTTGGGTCAGAGTATTTTATCACAGCAACAGAAGAGTAACTGAAACACATACCAAGCTTTAGATTTTTTTGTTATTAAATACAATCACAAAAATAACAAAATCAAATTATAAACTGTGAGTATTCAATGCAGCAAGTACATGTAACATGCTTTTTACTTCATCTCATAAATAACGATAATGCGTCTCTAAAATAAATTAAGCTGTTATTTTCTAGAGTGGCCAATAGTAATAGCTAGTTAAAAAAAAAAAAAAGCAAGAGCACCAACAAGATAGCTCGAGGGGGTGAGGTTCCTGCTTACAAGCTTAGATACCTGAGGTTGATCCCCAGGAGTTCAGATGGTGGAAGGAGGGAAATGCTTTCCAAAGTTGTCCTCTGACCTCCACCTATGCACCATGGCTTATATGTATTCTCTCTCTCTCTCTCTCTCCCTCAAATATTTTTAGATAATAATTGAAAAAAGAAAAAAAGGAAAAATTTTTTTCAGTTTTAAAAAAGGCATTGATGTAGAATCATGAGAAATACATAGTAAGTGCATGGTGTTTCCTCAATGTTCTTGGGCTGTTCTATCCAAGATGAACAAGCAGGCTACAAATGAAGGAAATCAGAATCTGTCATACTGTTATGAGATATAGCTGTTTGTTTCATTACAGGAAGAAGCTGTTACTTGAGCTACAACAAAAACGAATAATCCCAAAACAGCAAGAGCACTTTAGAAGAGCAATACAATTTGCTAAGCAAGTGATTTAATCTATTCTTAGAAAAACAAAAAGATGGACACTCATAATTCCCATTTTGCAGATGATGAAAGACTTTCGGATGATGAAAGTAATGATTTTGCTGTAGTGTAAACAATAGAGCAGGTGTCTGAGCACACCCAGACTATCATACTGCACAAAATTAAAGTGTGGTGACCCAATACTAGGAAGGCTCCGGTTGCTTCCTTAATACTGCCTGTCTGCCTCACTGAACCATAACACAGCTAACTAGACTTCCAGAGGTGGAGGAGAGTCTCAGATCCAATCCCACCTTTGAACAGCTGAGCTTTCCAGTGCCTGAATTCCCAATGTGCTCTTCTGTTGAAGAAGTTAGAAAATGGAGGTAAAAGCTGGTATCCTTTCCTGAATTAAACCTTTCTCATAGAAATTGGAAAAGTCAGACACCATCTTTTGGCTTAAATGAAAGTGAAATTTCTTGAGCTCAGGTGAAGAATCAAAAGCACATCACAGAGAAAAACCAGTAGAACTGGGGTGGCAAAGAGGTGTGTCTGCAAATGCACTTGATAGTCCCAAATAGTCCCACGGAACCCAGCAGTACAGTTGTCTTTTTATAGAGAAGGGTTCCGTCCACATTGTATATTGTTCACTCCCAATGACTTAATTGTTATTGGTAGATAGGGAAGTTGTGGTCAAAGGATAAAGTCTTATGATATCTTTGGATCCTGTTTACATTTTTTTCCTGAGGACCCTTTAAATATTTTGATTGAAGCTGATTTGGTTGAATGATGTATACTGATGGTCAGAAATGAACTTGATTGTCTCACATAGTGATCCAATTCATGGGCAGTACACAGGGGCATTTACAAAATATACACCGCTGTCTAGAGACTACCCAGATCATGTGGGAAGGAAGATCTGATAATCACAAAGAATTTTTCAAGAGCCAGGAAGAAGGATAAATGTTTTACACATCAGATCATAAGACTTTATTCCATCAAGGTCTACTCTCAGAAGTCAGACTTCACCCCAAATCAGTGTTTACCTCATTCTTTGCTGCTTAGGCAAACCTATGCATGATACAATTTGTCATAAATTTACATTTAATCCCTCAAACAGCTCTGCAAGGTCAGTTCCACTGTTTGTGCTTCAGCCAGTGATTATAGTTTATTGCCTGCCCCTCAGAATCCATATTCGCCCTTCTTTGCCTTGTCTTTTTTCATAAAAGCTGTCCCCAAAATATTGGTCCTTTGACAACAGGCATAGCATTAGGTCTTGCCAGCAGAGGGCACTGAAGGGACACTAAGTGGAAGAAGCATCCCTTACAAGAATCCCAATGAGCAATTCCCAAAATAAAGATTCTAGTCTATAGCATCTCCAGAACCTTCTGCCTACAGCAATCCCCACCCATATCTTTTCCAAAGAGCTCTAGATCTAAGCTTCGGGCTGGGTCCCTGTTACAAGACTATTTCCTGATAGTGCTATTTCTACCGTACTGGGAGAGATTGCCCTGGGTATGTCTGTGTCTTTTATTCCTACATTCTTTTGAGTTTTCTCAGAGTTTTTTTTTAAACTTATTAATGACTCTGTTTAAATTACTGGCATGAATTCTGTCTGCTACCTGGACCCTCGGTGATGTGCTATTATAGAGATAAGCAAAAGAGCCTCTTAAGTCCTTATGGTAAGAAAGAGTTGTTGTGTTTATTGCCTGCTTCTCTGATGCTCTGAAGACCTCATTAAGTAATTCTGTTCAGGATATTTTCCAGATTTTATGAAGCACTAATGTAGGAAAACTAATGTTCCTTAAATCTCCACTCTGCCCTCCCTGGGTTCAACACAGACTACTCCACGCAACTGACTCAGGGGTGTCCAAATGAGTACACCGATGGATTCTGACCTAGCTGTAAGCCAAGGCCTCTCATTAATACTGCATCCTTCACATGAGGATGTCTACATAATTAAAGCCCAAAGCAAGAAATGCCTGGATGGATGGAGGGAGAAGAAAGAGGTTGAAGATTCAGGTGGCATTATAACCATGCAAACTGTGTCATGCGTCAACATTGCAACTGAATCAGCTCACCTTGCAGATCAAGGTTCATCATGTGCATAAGGATATAGATATGAACGCCTTCCCTAGGACTAGATATAGCTCAGCAAGGCATTTCAAAAGCAGAAGGGGAAAAATAGTAATAATCCTGGCCAATTGGGGACAGAGATTGCAGGGTTGAGCTTCCTGCACATCAGTTGACCCTTGCTTCACCATGAGATCAACAATGCCCCCAGATTTATTTATTTATTTAGTGTGTGTGTGTGTGTGTGTGTGTGTGTGTGTACACATGTGCAGGTGCATGCACATATACCACAGTGTTCGGGTAGAGGCCAAAGGTCAACTTCCAGGAGTTCTTTCCTTCCATCATGTTGATTCCAGGGATCAATCTCTGGTCTCAAGGCTTATGCCTTTTGCCTGCTGAGCCATCTAGTCAGCCTCTCCTTACAAGCTTATCCAAATAGTGTAAATTGTGCCTGTATAGTTCCTTTCTCTCTGCTAAATATTCATGATCAGTAATTCTAGGTTTTTCCGCCGGGATCAACCACAAATTCACTGGATGATTTGTACAACTCACACTCAAATTTTGCTGCACTACAATCACCTGAGAGTTTGAGATACCCCACAGTGGCCTGCATCATCTCCCACCCAAATTAAGTCATATTGTTGGTGGGAAGGGAAGGTTTCAGTGTTTTATTTGCTTGCTTATTTATTTATTTAAGAGAACGGGGTGCAAATTGGTGTGCATATGTGGGAACAACTTTCAGAAGTTCTCTCCTTTCACTATGGTGGCTTCTAGGGATCAAACAGGTCATACGGGTTTGCATACCTTCACCCCTTGAGCAGTTTAACCAATACAAGTGTCAGTATTTTTTTAAAGTCTCCAAAGGATTACAATGTTATCAAGTTTAGAAGTCTTCAGCCTCAATCCTTCAAACCTAATTCATTAGTAATATATAAAATTATTTCATAACTGTGCTCATGATAGGCATTTTGAAGTAAAAACCTTTTTTAAAATCGAAGATATTTTCCCCTCCTTATCATGATTTCTGTAGAATAAGAAATACTGCCCTGCAAGAAGGTGACGTGACAGGTATTGTTCTGACACCACTGTGGAGAGCCTAGTGCATTTTAACTCATTTCATCTTATTTTTCCAATTTCACAAAAAGATGAAACTGAGTCAATGAGATGGTAGGTTCTTCTGTTTCACCCACTGAGGTCTAGATACCTAAATTTAAACTGGTCAAACTCTGATGTTATCATTCCCTGACCATTGCAGTTTAATCTGTTGTTATTCTACTTGCTCTTTTTGGGAAAGACAAACTGCTGTGACAGATGTTCAGTGATGGTCAGGAACGTTCTGCAAAAGATATAAAGATTATAAAGATTCCTTTTTTCCTGCTCAGAGACATCAAGCTCTAAAGACTTGCGCACAAGGGCAGGACTATAGTTAACTCCTCGGAAGAACAATAACAACAACAAAAAATGGGATTGGGGGATATAGGGTTAAGGTCTATTCTGGGAAGATTCCACGGGAAACCCATAGCAGCACGCATCTTTGTAGAGCCCAGAGACTGCAGAGCGATTCCAGAACGTAAATAAAGGTAAAGAGAATGAAAAGTAGTGCCTGGCATAGAAGCTCAAGGTCAGGACTTGACTCCATTCGACAAAGAGCATCTAAGGTAAGCCATTCTTATGTGGGCGATGTGTCTTTCCAAGCAGCAGAGCCCTGAACCTGAACCAAGAACCAGTTAGCAGAATGGCTACGAGCAGGGCAGGAGATCTTTAAATATGGACAGGGATCTAATTCCTTTTTAATGATGCAAATTAAGATGCATCCCAGGGTTGAAATGGAAGATGTTAATAACATAAACAACTTAGATGAATGTTCTGTACAACACCAATGTGAACATGTTTGCCACTGATTACCCTCCGACTTTCCACGTGTGGCTCTGTTCAGTAGAAACCACAGGCAGATGACTACTGCTTTCTGGGTAAGAGGATAGAAACACTTGAAGCACTGCTACTGCAGCAGTAGGCTCCTCCTTTCCTGAGCAAGTCACTCCCTCCCCCACCTGCCCAAAGCAACAGCTGTAGGTAGGTCACTGCAGGTGGGTGAAGACCAAGTTCCTCTTTGAGGATTTCCCTTCACCAAAGACAAGCAGCAAGAGTATGCCACTTCCCCCACCCCACCCCCTCCACCCCCGCTTAGAACAGATATCTCTCTAACTGGCTCCATGTCTATGAGAAGATTTAAAAGCTGCCTTTGCCTTCATTTGGGATTATTCCCAGCTCCAGAACTTTCCAAGGTGGGGAGCTAAAGCACGTTTCAGATATATGAAACTTTAGCCTCCTCTTCTGTCCAATCCTGACTCCTCCCTCACATGTTCTTCCAAACAAGAAAGCTATGGGTCTTGGAAACAGCTCTGCTGCTAAGAATATTTCTCAATAAGCCCCTGCTGGACAAATCTATGAGTTTGGTAGAGGATCTCTTCCCATCCTACAGTATATACTAATTACCACCAAGGAATGCCTGTGGATAAAGTGAAAGCAAGACACCCTGCTAATGTTGAAGAAAAGAGTTAAATCCAAGGTCTTTTGGTTCCACTTTGGAATTTCCAGAGTTCCAGTCAGACCAGTGACCCTGCTGTGGCTTCTACTTCTCCACCCACTTCAGGATATTAGGAGTCTAAGCCCTACTTCAAATCACCTCTTTGCAGAGGTAACTGACCTCTTCTTAATCCTGGATTAAGGTCTTAAGCAGGGACGCCTGCCTGCTGCATGCCCCAGTTAAGATGTTATGCTGAAGAACATGTTATGCCAAAGAACAGACCCTGCCTAGGTCCTCCTGCCCCTGGCCCAAGGCTCAAGTCACAGCTCCATTCCCCGTCTTCCAGCTCCCCCAGTCCACTTTTGCTTTAGACTAGAGCATGCCTATCAGCTTTGATAGCCAACGGAGCTCATACCATGAAAGCAACACTCTTAGGTCCCTGCCGCTGGTGGAGGTTAGGGTTGGAGGAGAGGATTGTGTGTGTGTGTGTGTCAGGGGGCAGCACATGTGTTGCTGTGTGCATGCACGTGGAGGTAGGGGAGGTAAGAGCTTCATCATGATAGCTTAGGAAAGATTCCAGGTCAACATGATGAGCCTTTTCCTAGTTGGGGGCTTCTGTATATCAAAGAAGCTGTTGCTGTCTCCTGGCCCACCCAACACACTGACAAGCCTCATAAGGTTGATCTATGTGGGTCAGCCAGCAGACACCCCAGAAGTGCCTAAAGTGCCACAGTTCATTACTGAGTAGCCTAACCCAGCACCTCTTTGGTTCAGCACAGACCCATTGAGAACCTCTATGACTTCTCTCTCTGCGTAGTGGTATAGAGGGCAAGAAGTGCTGCCCCTTACCTGGTGCCTGGTACCAGCAATTGTGCTGGAGATGCTTTGAGACACTGTCAGGTGCCAATGTAGAAGACTCCTATCTATAGGCATCTTTTCTTGGTGTGCACTTACCCCTCTACACGTCGACCTGTAGCTGTTAATCTTTCCAGTCACTCTTGCCAAAGGCTACCCAGGACGGGCCTCTCAAATAAGGAGCGCAAAATGCACTTGTCTCAGATGGGGATGACTTGGGCTAATGGAAGGAGCTGCTGGCATGTCTCGCTTTGCAAGACAATCCCACTTTTATAGTCCTCTAGATAACATATATAACTGGAGAAGTGTCCTGCCCTTCTCACGAGCCTCAGTTTCCCCATCTGTTATGAGAAGAGACTAGAGCACCTGCCTCCCTAAGCCCTCCTCTAAAGGCTCATGATCACGCTTTACCTCATCCTCATCATCCTCATGGAAAGGTGAACCTGTAGCCACCGAGCACGAGGCAGGAGAATTCAACTGCAGGGAACAAAACAGATCAGCAGCCAGCCAGCCAGCCAGCGTGGCTGAGCCCTGATCTTCCTGTTTTCTCTCCTGACCATATCACCATTGTTGCCTGCCTCTCCTCGTCAGACTTCTCCAGACAAGGATTGCCAAAATGCCATCGGGATGGCTTGGAGGGGCAGCTGAGAAGCATCTTGTGTCTAAATGCCTGAGTCTTCCAGCCAAACCTAATGGGGACCCAGAAGAGGACAAGCAGGCACAGAGGGCATCTGATCAAGGAGATAAGTAGTCAGGTGGCAAAATGTGTTCACTGACTTGCCTGCAGGCCTCCTCGACAGCAACCTGCATCTCGACTTTTTCTCATCTAGCCACAACTCCAACCAGAATCACCCTCTGTCTCCTCATGCCACTCATCACTCGCCACGCGCCCCAGACGCTGCGGCCTGCCCCTTGTGCAACATGTGCAATTATAGAATTATAGAATAAGCCCTGCCCCTTGGCAACATCTTGCTTCTACAAACCTGGAAAGACTGCGCAATCTATTTTCCATGGGTCAAGACGGTAAAGCTTAGCATGGGCCAGAAGCACAACATGGCTGTGAAAGTAACTTGGGGCACGTGGGCCTTATCACCGGAAGCGAAGCTGCCATGTGTGTGTCTAGAACGTATCACAGGGCTCCAGAAGAGGGGGAAGACTGTGCAGGTCTGGAAACCCTACCCTGTGCAAAACAGCAAATTAACTAGGGATGCTGAGACTGAGAAAAGCCTTTGAGTAAATGGGCTTTTTTAAAAGCACTTAAGAAAAGGAAAGGAAGACAGAAAGCCAAAGCACAAAAGAGCCTGGCTTTGCTGCTTGAGAGGGAAAGCTAACAGATGGCGCGTTTGGGTTGGAGTCACAGGGACTGCTGCATGCGCTTAGGCAGCCCAGTTCAGCAGGTGATCAGCAGAAAGGGGTGGGCTTCAATGCAGATGACCTCAACCCCCCCAAAATCACATGGGCTGAACTCTAGCAAGGCCACAGGATGGCAATAAATCCAGGCCCTTCCCATTTCTGTGCTGAACACACTAAGAAGCACTGCCTGCTTCTTTCCTAGACAGTCTTCTGTTCTAGATTGATAATTAGGGTCCTCCCTCTATTGTTGGGGGGCCAGACATGCACACACAAATCTCTATTATGGATAAGCTTTTTGGATCTCACAACTTGATTTCTACCCAAAGCACTTAGTTACCCGCTGTGCCGCTTCCTCCACAGAAGAGGCAACAGAAGTAATATAGCAACAGGAACAATGGCGTCTTTCCTGTTGTCTCCAGAAAATCGAAATTCTTAACTAATGAGGGTAGCTGGGATCACATCCGTCTCCCAAAGCGGGTGGACAAAATGTGCTCACCAGTGAGACTTCTACCCATTGCAAGTTGGTGGTATCCAAACTCCAACCAAGAACAGAAATGGGCTTGTGCCACTTTCTGGAAGTCATAAAATATGCTCAAGTGGGAGGGAATAGATGCTAAGCTAACTCTGCCCACTGCTGGGTCTCTGCATGCTGACATTTGTAATCAAGATGGAAAATATCCACGAGGCATGTTCTGCAGGACTGGCTTGTTTGCTTCAAAATAACCCTATGTTTGATTCACCGAAACCTCACTAATAGAAGGACTGAGAAAATATAAGCTGAATATGCCTTATAACAAATGTTTGCAATGTTTGGATATATCTTCATCTCTTTATCTATGTGTCTGTAAGTGTATCTATATGTGTCTATATGTTTATAAGTCTATCTCTACCTCTATATCATCTATATCAATCTGTATCTTTATATCTATCATCTATTTCTGTCTGTCTGTCTGTCTATCTATCTATCTATCTATCTATCTATCTATCTCTCTGTCTGTCCATCTGCCTTTCTACCTACCTATCTATCATCTATTGAGGATGGACCCAAGTCTAAATACATTTTCTTAAGTGTCACATTAATAAATACACATTCCTTGAAGTCAATCTCATGTAATATGCTTATACCCCTGCTTTGACCATGATTTGTCACATAAAATCAGGCGTGGAATTTTCTACCAGTGTTACTGTGTCATGTTTTGGATTGTGGCAGATTTCAGATTTCAGATCAAGGATTCTCAGTCTGTATCACCAAGTGGACATTAGAATTAGAATTATCATTAGAATTCTCTGTTTGATCCACGACCTTTCTGCAGCCTTGATTATTTCCCACAACACTGGTGGGAAAGGACCTAGGGAGAAACCCAAAAGTTGATTCTTCCATGTTGGTTACATTTCTCCCAAACCCCCTCCACTGCATGCTTGTCTGTAGCATCCCACAGACGATGTAACTACTGAGCAGTAAGTGCAAAGCAAAAACACAGAGAATGACAGGGGGAAAAGACTTTTGAGCTAGATGGGAAGCTAGATGAAATGTGGGAAGATCTGGCAGGATAGTTTTCAGGCAAGTAATGGTCAAGCAAAGCCACGAAGTAGAAACAAACATCATCATATAATGGTCCACACTGAAATTCAGCACCATTCCAGATGCAGGGCAACCCTGACAGTGAAGCTTCACCTGTTACCTTGGTGATGGCCACTCCTCCCTCAGGTCTCCTATAGACACTTCTGACCATTCTGCATCCCTGAGGTCAGAAAGACTGTGCAGAGGGTTAATTTTAACTTGGGGATTGAGCTGGGTGTGGATAGTAATTATAATACCTTGTATTTATGTCTAGCTATTTCTGGCCCACAGCTTGTTTTCTCTCTCTTCAATTCCCTCTGAAGAGGTCAGGGAGTCTTACAGATGTGGCTCTTAGACCTTCCTGTGACAGCTTCTCCAACACTGTGGACATTGCCTGGAGATGAATATCAAAGAGGTCTTTTTCTCCTTGAGACCAAGAGCCAGGGAGCCCAAATAGTTAGGACCACCTTTGTGGAACAAGCCACACAGACTGCACGGGGCTTAGTATAAGGTTTGCTGAAGTGTGTAAGCTAACCAGTGTTAGCTTGATCCTGGGCCTTTTCATTGAAAGGTTACTCGAATGCTGCTCTTTGAATCCTAAGTGATCAGTTTTCAGTACACAATGCAACAAGAAGAAAGAGCATTGCCTAGAGATGTAGGCAGCACTGTATCTAGGTCAATGTGCCTAGAGTTCTCCATGAAAAATCTTAGAAACATCGACTCCTTTAATCACAATAGCAACTGTAAACAGGGACTATCTTCATCCATGATTTATACTTGAGAAAAGAGTTGCAGACTGATTGAGAAACTTAATTACAAAGGCAGTAGTAGATGATTCAAACCAGCCAGCCAGTGCCGGGTTCCAGGGTAAGGGCTCCTCAGAACTCATGAGAAGGTGCCTGGTTCCAAATTAGGGACCCTCAGCAGACATTCAAATTCCTGGGGTCTCCATATGATTTCTGACGACTAGCCAGGTCAGTGGTGCTCAAACTGTTTGTCATATTCAGATTCCCTGGGGGCCCAGATGTTCTGTTCCTGAAATCCAGCAGTTGCAGTCTGACAAGCATGTCCGGTGATTGGCACAGGTGATGTAGGCAAAGCACCTGGAGAAAAGCCACTTGTGTGCTCTGCCTACCCCACTCACCCAGGGCGAGTAAACAGCTCACTGGGAACACACTGGAGTCTGTGGAGACCTTTCTCTCCCCCACAGGAACGGCTATTCTGGGGGAGGGGAGCTGGTGGCCCCATGAGGGCTCTGCTATTCTGCAGCAGGTGACAGAGCTCCCCTTCGGATGAGAGCAGAGGCGGGTGTGTGACCGACCCCACACAGCTTACCGTCCTTACACACTTGATGATTGCATGGCCCCGAGGGGAGCATGCGGATGAAAAATGGGAACGGAGAGACTGGGCGGTCTGGGCCCCAGAACAATGGCCTCTTCAAATCCCTGGCATCTGAACTGGCAGTCAGCCAGGAGGGAAGAAAAGAGTCTGCTGTCCCTTTAAGAACGCCTTCTCTCCACAAAGGTCAGAGATGCCTGCCTGCCTGCTGCAGGGCTTGCCTCCCTGCCACTCAGAGGGGTAGGATGAGGGGCTTGGGATCTGCTACCCCTCTGAGCTGGGTCTCCAGCAGTCCCATCCTCTGGGTGGTAAGGGGCAGTGATGGCGACCCAATGGAAACTCCTTCCAAGGACAGCGAGCAGCAACTGGGGCTTAGAATACAAAGAGGAAAAGATGTCAGAAGGAGGAGGGGCAGGGGCTCCAAAGAAAACCCAGCCAAGGCTGGGACGCTCCAAGAGAAACAGAAAATTCCAACCAGAAGAGCAAAGTGTGACTGTTGGTGGGTCCAGAAATCAGAGAGAGGTGGGAGGAAGGAGTAGAACGGAGGTTCTGTGCAAAGCTTGATTGGGAAGGGGGAACTCACAGGGAATTAGCAGAGTGGTTAAGAAAAGAGCTTTTACCTGACAAACCCAGTTCAAATTCTGCCACTTTATGTGACCTTGGATGTCTTTTCTAATTTCCCAAGAGTCTCAGTCTCTCTATAATTAATACTGCATACAGGGAACAGTAAGAAAACACTAGAAACTGATATGATGCAGACGCTATACCGTTAGGGTACTGGTAGGGACACACACGGTCAGGGGATATCTTCAGCAGACGTATTCCCAGACTACACACCAATTCTAGTAACTCATCTCTCAAATAAATAGCAAGAGAAAGAGAGGCATCCATTAAGAAAACCACAGGAGTTGGTACCAACCATAATTTTCATGTAGCAAGCAGTTCAAAAGTCAATCATCCACTGTCCACATAAAGCTACGGGTACTACAAGCATTTGCTAGAAAGGGATGGGTAAATTTTTTTTTGGCTTCGCAGGCCATAAAATCTGTTAACATTTAAGTAAAAGACCGTGACTTTGCCCTGAGCCAGACAGTATACACTGATAAAACAGGATTGGGCTCAAGGGGCAAAAGATAGGGTGATGGTCCTGCTTCAGCCTCCAGAAGCTTGGATTGTAAATGTGTCACTCTATGATTGCAATGGTTTCTCGATGCTGGTCTTGATGCTCAGTGTTTGTTTAGTAATCTCTTTCTCTACCACAAAGGTTTCCGATTCTTGCTGTGACACTGGGGGCTTCCAGCGAGCAGGGACTTCTCCTCCAACAGAGTTAAGGACTGACCTCAAGGTGTCTACCTTGGCATCATCCATCACCACTCAGCTTCTAGACCCCATGATTGGGATCTGCCCATTCCATTCTTCATCACCGTCCTGAGCAGCTATGCATAGGAGAGGTGATGCACACTGTACTGATTCACTGAGTCATGTCATTAGGGCAGTGTCTCCAAAGCGCTGGATAACAGCCATCTATCTCTGCTAGGAGTCTACTTAGAAGGTCGGTGGAGATGCAGCAAAGCCTGGAGTCCTTTCTTATGCCTCTCTCAGGGGATTATTTCCTGCTTCTGGTGTTTTCTCACCCAGGAGCTCAGGGACTGGAAATGACTTTCTCGACTGTACTCACAACTTTTATATCAAAAGCAAAGGAAACAGAAGGGAAGTGCAAAAAAAAAAAAAAAATCACCACTAGTTCAAATTTAAAAAAGACTTGTTTTCACATCATTCCCTCTGCATAGAATGGCCATGTGCCACAAATTCACCCTACCCAGCATGCCCCAGCTCTCCTTCAAAACTCTGCTTCCAGTGCATCTTGCCCAGAGAGAATGCCTTATAAATCCCCACCAAACTCCAACTCTCCGCATCCCTTGGATTCTCCAGTAGCGCCCTCACCTGCTTGCAAAGTCTGTGAGCACTTCATGGCTTGATCCTAGCCACTGGCCTGCCACCCTTTCAAAACCCACAACTCTATTTCTCTTCTTCCATTCCCCCTTGGGACCCTGAGACTGGACTGCTTTTCCATAGGTTTTCACCTTATCAAAAGACTGTTTCAATGAAGGAAGAGCTACTGTTCTCTTACAGTGTCCTGGGGGAGAGGGGGGGTTCCCTGCCCTGCTCCTGCTACCATTATTCACTCATTTATCCATTCAACTGAATCTTAATGGAATGCTTGTGTGTCACCATATGTGCTGTGTATGATTATCACCGGCTCTATAAACCTATCTAATCCTCCAGCCAACATGGAAGGCACTAATGGCATACAACTTGCACACAAGAAGAAGGAAGATTTCAGAAAGGACAATGGATAGTATAATATCAGTAGCTGACAGACAGTGGTCAATCATGGAAATGAGGAACTTATGTGCCCAAGAAGATGCTCAATATTAAGCATCGTGTCTCTGTTAATAGCCTGTGTTAATCAATCACATGACTGACATTGTCACTTGTCCATAAAGACTATTGATTCCAAGTCACCTGATTTTTATGAAGGTAGGCATCACATTGCAAAGCAGAATGAAGGTGAGTGTGGTGGTACATGCCTGCAAGTTCTAGTACTTGGGAAGTGGAGGGAAGAAAGTCAGGAAGGAGTTCAAGGCCAGCTAGGTTACATGAAGCCAGCCTGGGTTACATGAGATATTGTCTCAATACAAGCATGCACATGCATACACACACAAACACACACACACACACACACACATGTGCACATAACTGTTGCAGTTACTCTGCATGCTTGTTGATAAAATCACTATCAGATAGCTTAAGGAACAAGGGGTTTATTTTCTCTTATGATTCCTGGTTACAGTTGTTTGTTCAGCTTGACAGGAGAGCTCACACCAATACCAGGGCCAAGGGAACTGATCATATCATATTCACATAAGAGCTGAGATAGGGTGGATCCTTACTTGCCGGACCAGCATGCCTCGCCGAGTATACACAAGGATGCCCTATCTCTCCAACAGTTCCGTCCATTTTATTCACCTGGTTGGGGACTAATCCCACACACCATGGGCTGGGCCTTCCCCATCAACTAGAAAATCTCCTGCAGGTTCGCTCTGGGCTTAACTCAACTACCAATTCTCTACAAGTGTGCCCAGAAGCAAACCCTCAATCATCAAGTTGATACCTGTGCCTAACTTTGACATTCCACTCCTACAAGCATTCATACACACATACACAGACACACACACACACACACACACTTGATCAACTTTATTTTTTTTAGTGTGTGTATGTGTGTGTGTTGTGTGTGTGTGTGTGTCTGTGTATATCAGGGCACCATGTGTGCCTATGAAGGCCCAAGTGTGATTTTGAGAATCACCCCGGATTACGCTACTCTTCATTGCTTTGCTCTGGAGTTTCCCAGGCTCTGCCTTCCAGAACAGGAAATTCAGGCCACTGCCACTTCCAATGGCATTTTTTACATGGTATCTGGCATGGTATCTGGGACTTGAACTCAGGACCTTCTCTTACAAGGCAGAGACTTAACCACTGAGCCATCTCTCCAGTTCCAATGCATTAACTTTAAAAGTAAAATCACAACTGGCCATCAAAAAGAAGAAAAGGTGAAAATACTTAAGATTTGGGCAGAATTTTCTGTGAGTAATTCCAAACACAGACACACCAGGAGGAAAAAATTGGTCCATGTGGTCACATTTCAAACATCAGTGGGACAAAACATAACAGAAGAAATGCTGAGAAAACCCCTGCAACGTGTAAACTCTGGCTTGATTGCTATGATACTGAAAAGTGATTAACAATGAAAGATAACTGGAAAAGTGGGCAAAGGACAAAATGAGTAGCTCAGAGAAGAGTTGTAAATGAGAAAAATAAAATGAAATAAAAAAGATGTAACCAATTATCAAAGGAATGTAAACTAATGCAACTCTCAGATGCCAGTTGTGGCATATGAGATTGGCAAAGACTGTAAAAGATGATAACACCAAGGCAGGAGAGACAAGGGAGAGGAAGCACTCTGGTCACCTATTGGTAAATTAAATTAAAATGACTTTTCAATGGCAGTGTGGATGATGAATTCAAATCTTGAACTTAGAAATCTGCCTTTCAGGTTTTTATCTGAAGAAGTAGTTGTGATGCTATTTTAAAACTGAAAAATTAAAAATAAACCTAAATGTTAAATACAACAGGATAGGGCTAGATAAGTGATATATACTTGTAAAACTATCCATAGAAGAAATTTTCACCAGACCAGATGGTACACATCTATGATTCCAGCTTTAGAGAGGCTGAGGCAGGAGGATTAAAAGTTCCACCCTAGTCTGAGCAACCCAGAGCAAATCTGCTTAAAACACACACCCACTCAAATTTTTTAATTAAAATAATTGTGAAAGTCAAATTAAGTACTGTTAATTCTAACAGTATATCTGTGTAGTTAGACGCAGAATAACTTGAAGAACATAAACCAAAATGCTGAGTGATTACCTCTGAGAAGAGATTTTTTATTACTGATAACCATTTCTTTTTACTCTGTATCTTCTGATGTTTTACAATGCCAATGGATTACATGTACTACAAAGAAATATTTATAACCACTAATTTTTCTTCAAGCATTCATTTAACTCTGATTTTCAAAAAACAAATGTGAAAGGCAGATGGCATCGCATCCAAGATAATAAAATGACGGGATTCCAAGCAATGTGCTCAGAGAACAGGATTAATTCTTAGTTGAGATGAGATGATAGTGGGAAGATGAGCAGGTGGTGATGAAGCTGAGTTTCAAGTGACAAACAGGATTCACATAGGCACAGGCCGTGCACGTCACGCACCATGTTTTCTAGGCCACAGGGAATCAAAATCAGTTTTTGAGAAAAGGTTGGTGCCTTAGTTTCATCTTCTTGCTATAATTGAATGCATGATCAAATGTTTCAGGGGAAAAGGGGGAAATTTATTTGTGGTTTAACTTATAGTCCATTAGGGCACAAGAGTTCACATCAACGCTAGCAGCTGAGGGAACTGGCCACGCCATATCCACAGGAATTGCTGAGTGAGGGGTAAACTTCCTAGTTTGCCAATGTGTCAAAGTCAACCAAGTCTCTCTCCATCTTATCCACCTGCCCAGAGAATGGTCCCGCCCACTTAGGTCTTCCCACATCAGGAGATAATTTCCTATAAGCCTGTGTTGGCTAAGTAATTCTTCATAGGTATGCCTAAAGACTCAGCCTTGATTATCACGTTGGTACTTAAACTGTAGCAGTTGGGAATCTGACATGAATGACATTTTAGCAAAAAAGAAGAGAGAGAGAGAGAGAGAGAGAGAGAGAGAGAGAGACTTGGATTATTTGGCCTGAAAAGGCAAGGAAAGAGTGATCCAAGTTATAACTCAGATAGGTTTAAAAATGTTATTCTGGCAAAAGAAGCCAGATAGAATAGCCTATATAACTCCATTCCCATATGAGGGAAGAATAGGGAAATCGAAAGAGACCGAGTGGTTGCCCAGACTGGGTCTGGGAAGAGATTAAAAGGATGCCAGCTAAGCATGTGGGGTCCCTTTTGAAAGTGATGAAACATTCTGATATTGAGGCAGAGGCATTTGCAAATAAACCTGTGAGAACTGAAAACCATGGGTGAGCTTTGTAGATGTGAATCACATCACAGAAATCTATAACAATGACCACAACAAAAAGATGCATCTGGTGGCTTCTGAAACACACCAAGCAAGATAACAAGGAGATTATGGGTTAAGAAGGCATTGGGGCTGGTGAACTCAAGGGCAGAGAACTTGCTTTGCATGTTCAAGGCCTTGGTAATATACCCCCCCCAAAAAAGACTAGACTTAAAGTAGAAGAGCAAGTGAGGCAAGTCAGAAACATGGCAAAGACAGTATCAGCCACATGAGGAGCGGCGAAGGGCCTCACAAAGTATATATTTATTTTACTCGTTATATCAAAGAAGACAAGAACACAAAAATAGAAAACTTTCAGAAGTGAAATCAGAAGTATAAAAGGAATCGTTTGGACTCTCTAGAGTTAACAGATGCAAAGTAAATGCAGGGGGAAAAAAAAGGAGGAAAACCATGTGCGCCTGTCAAGCAAATCACCTTCCAAAGCCAAATGGTCACTTCCCCAAATTTGCATCCTCGAGGTCTGTCTAATTAAGCCTCTGAAAAAACCCAGGAGTTTTGCATGACATGTCATAATGCCCCCGGATGTCAACTTTGACCATTCTGAAGGATAAAAGTTGAGGTCGCTGCAGGGACGCTATTATGAAACAAAGAGACTCCCAGTCTCTGGAGAAAGGGTCCAAAAAAAGATCTGAACTGAAAGATTAATCTATTTGCACTACAGCAGGAGAGGCATCCCAGTCTCCAGTGGAATTTTCCTGTAGGATGCTAACCTAAGAGAGGGGTCCAGGCTGACTCCACTAAGTACATGCCCAGGGCGGAGACCAATTTTTAAGAATTCGTACCAGCTAGCCCACTGAGTGCTCAAGCATTGTAAGACGATGGATAAACTTTAAAGCAAGCTTGAGATCCAAAGACCCTCAGCCTTAAGTGAGTCCAGAAGAGATCAAATCTGCCCCCTAAAAACTCGCTTATCATTTTAGAGATGGGGGGCGTGCCTCACCAAGGTCATACTCCTGGTGGTTGAAGAGCAGAACGAGTAAAACCTCCAGCTAAGTGGTCACGTGACAGAGTCCCTATGGACTAAGAGGGGGGAGTTCTAGTGATGAGACCAAAAACATGGAAAATAGAGGGCTGCTCACTCAAAAGGAAAGATACAGTTGATTGTGAGTGGCTGTTACAGGAAAGACAGAGCTCAGAGTTCTCTGGGCCTATTTGGAGCAGTGAAACCATTTTGAGTGGGTGGAAGGCAAAGACTGTGACACTTTAAAAAATAAAGTTCTCACACAATACCAAACATATAGTAATAAAGATCTGACAGCAATCGACATGCATCAGGTGATCATGATGTTCTAGCGCCTTCCTGTGTGTTACCATGAATTGCCTCACTTAATTCAGACCGTTCTTACAAAAGCCCTCTAAAGTAGGCAAGAGAATCAAGGCTTGGGGAAAGGAAAGAACTTGTCAAAGTAACAACCAGTGAGCTGCAGAGCCCTCGGTTTCTGCCCCTAGGAGTCCAGTGGTCAGCTAAGCAGAAGGAGCCCGCCCACGAACAGCGTGTGAGTTGAAGCATCTCCCTCCTGCAGGGAGGAGAGTCAAGACCACCTTCCAGAACCCAGCAGGCACTCAGCTCTGAAAGATTTGCATCCTCCAGGGCTGGCTCTCTGGAGCCCTTGAATCTTAAAGAATTCATAGTTACACGTAACTCTGACTTAACTGAATCTGGTAAACAGATGATGTCCAGTAATTCTTCTCTACACTGTGTCCTGTATTCGTTGAGATATTACATCATTGGGGGGGACTCCTCACAGTCCAACTCTGAAGAGAGAGACACCAAGTTAAATACGAGTAGGATCCTGGGCCCCTTGTGGGTCCGGGATGTACGCTGAAGAAACTATGACTACTGTATCTACTAATAAAAGGAGCCCCGGCACCCAGAAACAGGCCAGCCCTTGGCATTAAGTTCGAGATTGCTCAAGCGGTGGAGCAGAAGCTGAACATTCACCCCCACAGCCCAGTTTCTTCAGCACGCTCCCAGCTCTGCCATTTGCCATGTAAGCTTGAGACTCCATTTTGTTACCTAACAGAGCTGTGGGAGGGTTTATGAGGTTGAAATGTTCTTCTTCTTCTTTGTGGATGAGCCTGGAGACTGGTCCCAGGGTCTTGCACTCACACTCTACCATACAGCAACTCGCCTCCTTCGACCAGTGCTCTTACTGCCTCTTTGACAGGTGTTGCCCAAGTACAAACATCAAGCTCCTGCCTCAAGCAGTGTACCACGAGCTGAGCTAGCATGTGCACCTGCCGCCTCTTGCTCATCCTGGGCCTGAGGGCTCTCCCGGTGGGAACAGAGGGCACCTGGGCCTCCGCCTGTCACTACAGCTATTTCTACATGAGCCCTGTTTGTTCACTTAAGCTATCTGTGCGCGCACACACACACACACACACACACACACACACACAATCTGTGTTCGACCAGGCTGATCATTTCTCTTCCTTCTACAAGTCTCTCTTGCCGGCTTCAATGACCCATTTCTTAGTTTCTCCCCACCTCAAAGACCAACTGGTCTCTTAAAAATCTCAGTGGTCTCCATCTGCTCCACTGGCCCCTCTGTGATTTTCATGAGCCACATCCCTTCTTCCCTCTTTGCCCTTGCATGTCTCAAGTCTAAGGCCATCCGATGCTATCTTCCAGAACATTTCTCAAAATTTTTTCTTGGAGGCAAAGACCTGTCCTCCAATTGCTTTTGCAACTGTAGAAGCTAAGAGCATGGATTGAAGCCAGGTCAGGGCCCGAGATGAGGCTGAGGTAGACTGGATTACCTAGGGAGACCCTGTCTCAGAACAAAATAAAACCCACAAAAAAGAGTCATGGCTCAAAGACTTTGAAACTCTGATCTCTGACAGAAGATAAAAAGTTTGAAGCAGACTTGTGCTATTCAGATTGCTCGAGGTTGGTATGAATGATATATCAAGACTCTGCCTCAAAATACAGAATAAAACAATAAGTTAAGTCCATTATGCAGGTTGTAAAGGAAATCTTAAAAACCCTTATTAATATCCCTACCCTCACTACTATTATTACAGAGCCTGAATGGATACTGCTAATGTCACAGTGAGCTTGCATGTTGATGATAAATTCATGTTCAAACACCTTAAAAGAACCAGCAATTTTATCCTTTTGCAACAGATTCTTGGCAACAGTTCTTAATCCAGTTTGGCAGGATAGTTCATACCAATACCAGGTGCCAAGAGAACTGGTCACACCATTTCCACAAGATTGCTGAAACAGGGATAAACTTCAGTTGCCAGGCAACATGTCTGTCCAAGTATGCCAACTTACTTAACCAGCTCCCTTCATTTTATCCACTTGGCCAGAGAAGAGTCCCAGCCACCATGGGGAAGGTCTCCTCCAATCAGTTAGACAGTCTCCTACAATCTTGCTCAGGGTTTAACCCAACCACTATTTCTTCACAATTGTGCCCAGAACAGATTGACACCTGTATCTAACTCTCACCGCTGGCAAAAAGGCTGTTTTGCTCTTGAGAAGTTCCTAACCAAGACCAGGAGCAGCAAAGTCTTTACGAAGTGCTGCAGTAAATGTTACAGGTCTTCAGGACATGGGCCTTTCACTGCTAAGTCAATCTCTGCTGTACTGTGCAAGCAGCCATGCTGTCCACAAACGAATGAGCATCTCTGTGTCCCCATAAAAATGGATGGAATGTCCTAATTTTCACATGTCATTATGTCCTTCTGTTGACTTTCTTTAACCACTTAAAAATATGCAGAGGATAGGACCTGATGGTGTAGGTCTGTGATGGCTGCTGCTCAGGAAGCTATGACAGGAGGGTCACAAGTTCCAGGCCAGCCAAATTCTGGGCAAACCCTAGCATCACAAAACAATAGAACAAAATTCACTGGAATGGTCTGGGTTTGCGAGCAGTGCAAAAGCAGGCGGCTATGGTAGGTGTCCCGGTGGATTTCATCTAAGGTCATACAAGGGCTTCTGGATATCTCCATCTGAGGCCGTTATTCTACAGACAGCGGAAAGTTTGGGGGTCCCCTTCTTTGCATTGAGAAGCCCACCCCCAACCACCCACACACATGTACACCCAGCTCTCTGCCATCAGTCAAGCCCAGGTGACTGGCTCCGGTCAGTGTGTGACAGGCACAACAAGGAGCATCTAAAACCTAGGCTGACTTCCCAGCCACCGCTGCTGTGAGCTGCTACATTACTGAGCCCCTGCATGGCGGAAAGAACTGTTCAGGGGTCCGGAGGCCTTGGAGGAATCACAAAGGAGTGAGGCTACTGGCTGTGGTTGTCTCGGCCTAACAGTTTAATTCAACCTGTTTTCTGCAAGCAGCCCAAAGAACAGCATTAAGAATGAATAAATGGCAACTCACCAAGCAATACCCAGTTTATTAGATTCCTTCAGGTCACGTAGAGAGAAAGGCCTGGCTTTCTGGACGACCCAGTAAGGTCAGGTGTCTCATCTTTAAGTTCTTTCGTAGGAAACACAAATCATCTCTCACAGTAATAAATTTCGATGATGCTAAGTCTCACCATAGCCACGAGGACAGGTTCCAAGGTCAACATTTTGAGAACTCTGGCACCCATCATCTGATTTGCCACAGCCACTGGTACCCATATGTATGCATTCTAAGACAGCAGACTTCTTTTTCTTAAAGGAGGAATTGCGGCAACAGTAGTAGCACAAAAGAGCAAAGAGCGCTTACTGCTGCTTATGCCTGGTGTCAGACCCAAAGTGGACCCTGAGGTGACAGGCGGGGAGGGTCTAAGGCATCAGAAGATTCGTTTGCCACCTTGAACTATCTCCCTCCTTTGAGGAATTGACATTTAAGATGACCTACACTCGGTGCCCCGAACATAGGAAACTTAACTCCATCTCACCAAGTAATAAAATAAATCTCTCTGTGTTCATGGGAGAAGGCGCCCGCAGTGCAATGTTTGTAAATGAATATTTAATCTTCTCAAACGAAGCTTTATTTTCTGTATCCCCCGCTGACTGGAGAAGTGCAGCAACACTCCACCGTGCATGCCACCCGCTATGACAGGACCGTGGCCTTTTCCTAAGTCATTACTACAAAGGAAGCTAAGAGATGAACTAATCTGCCCAGAGTTGGCATTTAATCCCACTTGCAAAACCACCACCACCATCCAAGGCAAACAGAAGTCACCTGCCAAGACCCACAGCGGGCCAAAAGATAGTTACAAGATTCCTGTTCATGAATCACATCTCAAGCCACTGAGCAATTCCCAGCCTTCCCCTGCCACCCAGCGCTGGTAAGGTTCTGCTCAGAGGTCATCTCCCAGGATCCCCTCTGTGCAAAGGCCCCACCAAGACACCCTCCTCTTCCACAGTGTTGCAGTCACTCTGCATATTGCTGATAAATTCATGAGCTGGTAGTTTATAGGGAAACGAGGAGGTTTTATTCTGGCTAACGATTCTTGACTACAGTCAAGTTGGCAGGAGAGCCCATGCCAACACCAGGGAACTGGCCACACCATATCCATACATCCACAAGACTGCTGAGAGGGGATGATTCCTACTTGTCAGACCAGCATGTCTGGCCAAGTACACCAAAGGATGCCAACTTTCCAAGCAGTTCCCACCATCTTATTCACCTGCCCAGGGACCAGTCCCACTGATCGTGGGTTGGGTCTTCTCTATCAAGGAGACAATCTTCTTCAGGCTCACTAATTTTCTACAAATGTACCCAGAGCTTGAGCCTTCAACTGTCAAGTTGATACCTACGTCAACGCACAGCAAATGCACCCAGGAAGAACCCGGAAAGACAGATATGAGGTCTAGACAAGAGCTGGGGAAGAAACAGAGCGTCATTCATGAACAGATCTGAAAGAAGGAGAACAATGCACAATTGACCGCTGGTGGCTGACCATTAAAGGCTGTGAAATGTGGAAGGCCACAGAAGTCAGTCAGCTGACTACCTAGTCGCCTGCGAAGAAAGCGAGAGAGTATGTTCTTTCAGCCCTAGGTGCCCATGCTTCTAAGTAACATGGCGACACTCATATAGGGACCCAGGCCATGCCAGAGAAATGCTTCATCGGCCATGTGTCAGAGCAAGGCTTTCTTAACTCTCTGTTTTACAAAATCAACTTCTCCCCCATGCTGACTTTTCCGAAGGTCGGTGCCAGCCCCAGGCTCGGTGGAGACTGTGCCATCAAGCCCAGCAGATGTGAAGACCAGGAACACGAGCAAAGGGAATCCAGACAGATGTCACACAGTCTGCCGGGGCTGGGGGCAGACAAAGCAATCTGGAGAGGGAGAGGGACCACAAACACTGGAATTTGGTGGTGACAGTGGAGCTTGGAGAAACCCTATAGGAATAAGGAATATCTTTAGATCAGTAAAAGAGAAGGGTTTTGGAGGAATAATCATGTACAGACAGAGAAAACCTGATTTTCAAAATCTGATGCAGTCCCTGGCCGAGTTTTGGCCTTTGCCTGAGCCATCTCCTTTGGGTACCACCCCTACCTTGTTCCCAAGTTACCAGCAGATGGAAACACTGGGGCAACTTTTCAGACATCCTTGAGCTCCTGCTTCATGAAGGAAGAAGAGAAAAGGAGACTGTCTCACAATGCAGCTTGCTGTCAATCACACGCATATATCACGGCCAACTGCATCAAAGAACATCACCTGATAAACTTGCAGAGCAAGTGCAGTGCCAAGTGCAAACTTCGCCCACCCCAACTGTCCAGCATCAAGCACCCCAAGGTGCCATTTACCCTGCTGTGCTGTATGTCAGCTGCCAGTAGTATCTAAAGCATATTCACTGCATGTTTCTGCCCCTTAGCATTGACTGACCTATGCGTGTGGACAGGCAGGGGTAGAGGCCACTAGTCCCTAGAAGGTCAAGGTAATGAATTTTCTTCACATACTTTAATTCCCCAGGCATGGGGCTATCCAGATAATGAAAACCTGATGAACATTTGTAGAATGAAGGCATGAATGAGGGCATGGATTTAAGACCTTGACCTTTCACTCTAGACATGTAGGTACAAAAGACAAGACTTGTTATTGCCATATTGGTCCCCAGTCATAAAGAACGGTGATGATGAAGAGCTGTGCCCTGTTTTTTTTCTTTTTTTGTGAACTTGTAGAAGCCCAAATACCTTACCACCCAGAACCTCAGTTTGCACTCCAAAAGAGAACAGACACGTCACTGGATTATAATAACAATCAAATGAAATAACACATGTCTGCGATTTTTCAAAGTCTAGTTAAGTGACCTAATGAAATAGCTGAGCAGGGAAAGGCCAGCACGGAACATGGTATTACGTACAGAGAAGGCGAGGCATGAGAGCAACCAAGAGCAAGAAACAGCCTACGGCAAATCCAAAGCCTGATTCCTACATATGTCCTTACACAATCCACTTAACTAACTTCTGCCTCAGTTTCCCCACCTGTAAAAAGAGGGGTCTCAATGTATAGCACACTTTTAATACACACAAAATAACTAATGTGGTGCCCAGCACACAATAAATTTCTATAAATGTCAACTGTTGTTATTCCATCCCATGAGAATAAGTACCATCATTTTTTTTGTTAGCAACTCAAACATGGAATCCTAAAGTGTTTCTAGAAGTTACTTTAAACAGTAGAAAGATCATTAACCCCATCTTCTTTTGTATACTAACAGTACTACCCAGATCATGGGAATCAACATTTGGCCGTCTTTGCTTCCAACAAGTCTTTCTGATGGGAGTAGGGCTTGCCTAACATGGGATGCCAGGGAGTCACCCCTTCAGTGCAAATCAGTCACAACACGATTGCAAAGGGGTGGAAGTGGGAGGGGGAATACACTGGTCCAGTGTATCTGTAGTTAATGAGAAAGAGTCGCAGAATCTCTAACAGCATCCAGACGGAAATAAATGAATTTCCCCTCAATTTTGTTCATCTGAAGAAGACAAGGTTGGCCAATTACAGTTCCCCGCTGAGCACTGCTCTCCTTGTTGAAATGCTTCAAGAGATACTCACCGTGGATTTCAAAGGCAAACATCTCTGCATGCCCCTGAGGGACCAACCCAGGCTGGCTGAGCCCAGAAGCCTCTATGTTAAAGTGATGTCTCATCTGAATGACAACCGGGCTACCCCTCGGCCTTGAGCTGAATGTGCTGACAACAGAGACAGAAGGGAGGGAGCCGAGTGATTCTGATGACAGCCCAGAGTCCCTGTGCTCCTAGCAGCACCTTGGTTTCCCTAAGAACCCGGCTTGCTTGGCTGAGGGAAAACAATGCAGCTCTGGCTACCTGTGTGGTAGGCCTGGACTGTGTGTAACAAGACAGCCAGGTAAGAGTATGCAGCCGAGTGAGAACAGGCAGGGTACAGGGCCACAAGGAAGCAAGGGCAGGGAGAGCCGCGATGCCAGGACCTGCCTTCTGCCTGCAGCACAAGGACTCCGCACTTCAGGGTGGGATGCTCAAGGAGAGGCAGCCCCAGGCTGGGTGGTCACGGGGGTGCGCCACGCTCTGGGGATCAGTTCTTGCAGGGCTCGGCTTGACTCCCTGTCCTTCTCTAGGTGCTCAGACGAACCCTCTTGCTTCCAGAAGGAGAGCGGGACTTCTCGAGGGTTTGATTTAAGGGTAAAGGTTTCTCAGAAGGCAGCCGTGGCCTACAAGCAGGCTAGGACTCCGTGGTCTACACAGTGCTGACGCCATCCATCCGTCACTCTGAATATCCACCTGCTACCCACGGGCATGCCTTTTCCTACCCAGCCTTGGCCAGCAGGCCCCGGGTGGAGGCAGCCCGCATCCCTGCAGGGAGCTCTCCCAAGCTATTCTCCTCCGCCACCTCCGCCCTGTTCAGGGGAGAAAGCTCCCTCCTTCCCCAAACCAGGGGGCCCTTCTTCTCTAAGGCAGCTACAACAGGCCACCCTTACCCAGATTCTTGCTAGAGCAAAGTTTTCCAAGCAAAATCTGCAGTTTCCCAACCCAATGAAAAAAAAAGCCGGTTCACCCACCCCATCTGGTCCTCAGTAGATCAAAGAAGAGAGAACAGGAAGCGATTTATTTTTAAAACAGAAGGTAAAAATACTCTGCCTTTGGCTGCAGCAAGAATACAACTATCCCCACACCCCAAGCAAGAAGTTCCTTTCATGTCCCCCATACGAAGCCCAGCAAGATGCAAGCATTTGCAAAGCCACAAGGGCGCATGCTTGCTTCGGAGGCACGGACCAAGCAGCCCACTCTCCCTCAGAGAGGGCATCCGAGAAGATGGGGCATGGCCCCTCGGTATTCTCTCCACACAGAAAAGCCTCCTAGAAAGATCAGAGGCTGCCTCAGGGCCAAGTCTGCCTAGGGGTCGAGGTTGTGCCAAGGAGCCGACACGAGAAAGGCTTTCTAGCTGTCGGTCAGGGTAGGACAGTACAGGGCAGGGGCAAGACATGGGAAAGGATATCGCTCAGTAAAGTTCCCTCCATGTGCACCACCACGCTAGCCCCTCAAAGGATCTTTCCAGCTTCTGTTACATCCTCACCTCAGCCCCCTGAACTTACAAAAACCCCTGCCTACAGGGAACATGCAGAGAGAAAAATGCCTCAGTAGTGCGGGGCGCAGCTGAGTCGAGGAGGATACCCCCCCACACTTTATAGAATGTGTCACTCCCATCCTCACACCTTGATGCCCACCCTGTGAGACCAGCCCGTCTCAAGGAGACCTCTGAAGGATGCGCAGAAGAAGAAGGACGGAAGAGGAAGGCGTCTTAACCATCTGGCACTTACCAGGAGAGCTTGAATCCTTTCATTAGTACAGTCACGAGAATCCACTGACCGCGTCCTTCGCATCCCTGTCACAGCTCCGGAGGTCCCAGGACATAGTGGAAAAGATGACGAAGTCCCCAAAGAACAGAATCCCATGTAATGTGACTTGAACACAGAGAAAGGAGAGAAAGAGAGGGGGGAGAGAGAGAGAACGCGAGCCAGCCAAGTGCTGCTGCTGCCGCTGCTGCCCCCACTGCCCCTCTCCCAGCTGGACTCCGAAGCCAAGGGCAGCCTATGTAAACCCAGCCCCAGGCTGGAGCGGCTGCCCAGGCTAGTGCTGCCACTGGCAGCTTCTGATGAGGATGGGTAATGCTGGCAAGACTAAGCTGAGCGAGCCCTGGAGTTGCATCCACGGTCAGGCTGGCCGTCAGCCACCCACCCTCACCTCCTACCGGCCCTGGGCAGCCTGGGAGAGGGAAGCCCGGGAGGGCCAGGAGGATCGGAGCACCGACCTAGCAGAACCTGCACCTCTCCTTCCGCAGGCGGCAGCTCCCGCAGCTCCATGTAATCTCCTAATCAATGCAGTACCCAAGCAAAGCACTGCCAGCCACTTCCGCCCATTTAAAGACACAGCACATGTTTTGTCCCAACATGGGACAGATCGCCAGGGATGGCAGAGACAGTAGGGTACCGGGGAGAAAGAGGAAGAAGGCAGAGATCTCTAAAGATCAATATTGTCTCATTGCAGGCACCCACTGTCAGGAGCGAAGGTCAACACCCCTAGTGGGGGAGTCAGGCCTGGAGCCCCCTCAAACTCAGGATTTCTCAGATGAAGTCCCTAGTAAGAGTCTAGTACCCTAAGTCAGGCTGCATAAGACCACCTTAAATAGAACTGTCAGTCAGTCTCCAGCGAGGCGGGCTGGTCAGCCAGTAGGCTGTGAGCTCTCAAGCAGTCAGTTCTGAGCACACAGAACACTTAGTTCCCTTCCCCTGCTGGGTAAATTGCCCAGGCTACCAGGGCGTGTGGCAAACGGCAGCTTTGGGTGGCAGGGCAGTCTCTCAGTACCTGGGGCCAGGAATCCTCTTAAGGTGACTCCAAAGGTCTGGCTTAGAAATTAAGCAACACTTCATCACCAATATGGGAGTTTCCCGAAGATTTAGACCCAAACTCAGGACTTGCTGAAGTAGAAGGACTGGCCACTACTACCCAAATCAACTCATGGGTTGGGGGTCGAGGTCAAGAGTTCCCATACTGACAGCTTCCCTAGCTGTGCCATGCCTTTCTGGCCTTCCCTCACATTACTCACTATCTGGGTCAGCAATGAGGATGGGCCAGAAGGAAACAAAGAGGAGATTAATTATAAAATAGCAACCTTCAGCTGAACCATAATAGGCCCCTCCCCGCCCCTTGAAACTCGCCCCAGACACTCTAGAGCCATTCATAGATTCTGAGGGCATCGCCCTGCTTGACTTCCAAGCTCCATGCGCTTAAGGAAAGCGGAGGTGCAGGTCCTGCAGGGGGCAGGCATCATCTTCTCCTGCTATGTGCGACAAGTGCACTACATGCTACTCGCTGAACAAGTGAACTTGAAGATGGGAGCAGTTACTGTCAGCAAGAACTTTGCTAAAATGGAGGAATGGTTCTTCAAGTCACACTAGCTTTCAGGAATGTGCTATGTACCTGGCTATGGGCGTTGGAAGTTCCCTCCATCCACAGCCCCTTGATGGATGACACTCTACGGACTCCAACGCGCCTGCACTTGTGTTCTTACCCTCATCGTAAGACATACCGTTAGCATAAGGACTGAGGATGCACACCAACCATTACAACCAACAGTTACAGAACTGTGCAGAACTGTCCTTCATGACCCGGATAATGTAGCCAATGGAATTCCCAAGCCTTGTGATCCAGTGTCTAAGCTAACATCACTGGTAGTCCCCTAAGTACATGTGAATGTTATCTTGGCTCAATTACTCCAAACAGGGGGTCCACTTACTATCAGACCAAAACTTCCCAAGCATCACTCTAAAAACGCATTACTGGCAAGGGGAAAATTCTCTGGCATTTACTCTTTAAGAGTGACATTCTAGCACTGAACTAGACTCCGTGCACATATGCATTATGGATTTGATCCTGCATGCACAGCTGAGGTGACCATCACGAAGACAGTTCAGATAATGTACCTAAACAGTAATGAGTGTCTTGATATGTCCAATGCCACACAGCCAGGAAGGTACAAGTTTTGACTATCAATGCAGGCATGCACAACTGCATATCCAATTCTTTTTCATGTTGATTAAAAAAAAATCTTGGGGCTAGGAGATGGCTCAGTGAGTAAAATACCCATTGAGCAAGTATGAGGAGCTGAGTTTGAATCTTCGGCATCTGAATAAAAACCAGACACAATAGTATGTGCCAACAACCACAATGTAAGGAGATGGAGTCGGTCAGCAATTTGGACTCTAATGAGACTTTCAGCTCAAAAGTAAGGTGAAGAACGATAAAAACATCTCATATTTGATCAATCTTTGCCTCCACATGAAGAAGTATATTCCGCCTCTCTCTTTCTCATACATTTTTCTTTCTCTCTCCTCTATTAGACATTCTGATTTAAAAGCTCACTGACTCCTTTACTTCTATGACAAGGAGAATATAAGCAAAGGGCAAAAAGAAACCTAATGAGCTGGTTGGTGGCTTGAGGACCAGTGTGTGCAACATGGGAGGAAGAGGAGGCAGCAGAGCCTGGCGTGGTGGGTGACCATCATCTGCCTCGTTCCCTTGGCTATTTAGCTCTGAAATGAGAACTTCTCCCAGCACTCTGGAAACTGATGCCACGTTTTGCCGTTCACGGGGGAAAAAAAAAACTAAAAATGTGATTCCTGCATGGCTCTGAAAAGACACGGAGCACTGAACTTCCCTAATATAAATGAGAGACTAAGGCCGCGGGCATGCACAAAATGCTCCTTATTTTCTGGTCTTTTCCTGTCTGGGCTTCACATGGACACAGCCCACAGGATCTGAACGGTTCCCAGAATGGTAAACCGAGCACACTGGCGTAAGCTCTAAAACACATGCGCAGTTCCCAAGCCTCTCCCCACAGTCTGGTTGCTCTCAAATTCTAGTTCAGGAAGGACACACGTTACTTTGGAGAAAACTAGATTCTGAAGGCTTTTCTACCTGGCAGTCCAGCCACATAGACTAAATAGATAATAAAACAGAAAGCAAAAGGGAAATTATTTTAAAATGTCTGGGTTACTGGCCAAAAAAAAAAAAGATAAAAAATACATAGGAAAGACAGAAACCACGGAAAGATCTGAAAGTGCCCTGTTGGGAATGCTGAACAGACTTCCTGATGCAATGGATCCCACCGGGTGACACTTCATGCTAAGGATGTCCTGAACCAGTACTAAGTGTCGACAGCAGCAAAAGAGGAGAAGCAGTTTTCCCCACAAGTCAGTTACAGATTGATCCTCACAACCAGTTTAGCTAACTGAAACCTGAATTCAGTAAAAAAATTCAATCTCCAAAAAAAATTCAGATACGCTTGCACGCACGCACGCATGCACACACACATGCACACACGCACGCATGCACGAGGCTAATAGCCACAGAGAATGATAAATTTAACCTGCTCATTCAAAGAAGAAGGAAAAAGGAGGCCAAGTTTTGCAGGAGGGAAAATTTGCAAACAAAGTGACGATAAAGAACTGTTTGGACTTGATTAACAATTCCACAAAAAACAGACAAAAGGTTTCAGCAAATCTTTCAGAAGTAGAAATAATAACATGGACAGGTGCTTCACTTCATTGGGACTCAGGAAAATACAAATTCACAACATCACTAAGATGGCATTTCAGACCCAACTGATTTGGCAAAAATAAATAAATAAAGTCAAAGAATAGAAGTGTTGAGAGTTAGAGGAAGGGTATATCAGTTCAACTCCTCAATTATGGACTATGATCGATGAACACATACACCCCCTCAACACCATTCTACACCACTGGTTATTAACTAACATTAGGACATGCATGCCAGAACTTTTGTACAAAACTCCATATAAAACAAAGGTTCATGTACAAAACAAATGTATTGCTAAAGACAAAATACCTTGTATTTTTTTCAAGTAGACTAGTCTACAGCACTAAAAATGCACAAAATTGTTATATATTCAACAGAGTGGGTGTGTCTCAGAAACACAATGTTAAACATAGAAAGGAAATCAGTGAGGATTATATAAAGATTATATAGAGAATATTCTTCCATGCACACCTGAAGAAAAAATAAAACTCTTACATGCCACGTCCCTACAGTAAAAAGCTTGCCCTAAATCTGAAATTGAACAAAGCAAGCAATACAGAAATTACCCTTCGCTCTAAGAAGGATCCTGAACCTAAATCTGCCAGTTCTGAACTAATTTTTTCGACAGTTGGTCAGAAGAATGGCATTCACCAGGAAGAAGTTCATTTGTTGTTCCTTTTCCTTTGTGCTTTTCATCTGTTTCTATTTTGTCTTTTCTTTTTTTCCAATCAGAATGTGACGGTAACATTTACCTATCAGAAAAATATCATTTGAGTATCTCATATCTTACAAATATTATCTCATTCATGATCCATGCTTCCAACAGAAGAGTCCAACAGCATACCTCTCCTTCCCACCCCCATAAAGGGGAAGGCTCTAACCAGGACAGTGTCCCATGTTTACATGCTTCAAAAATCTCAGTTTAGAGATACGGCTCAGGGAACCTTGCACGATTAATACAAAGTTGGTTTGAGTTACTCCAAGCCTCTGACACTGATTTCTTCCAAACCTTACTGGGTTTGGAATGAAGACTGAAAGAGCTCCTTCTGATTACAGTCGCTTTAGACTCTTTCAAGCTAAGCTTAAGGTTTCCTCTACCCCGGTAGCTGGTCCTTCTCCAATCCAACAAAAATGAGCCAGTGTTTCTTGACTCATCCTCAAACAGGACTCAGAATGGTAACAGAAGTCACCATTCACCTAGAACAAGCTGTTTATGGCCACATCCAGACACCCAAGACCCTTGACCAAGGTAAGTCTGGAAACTGTGTCCAAGAATCAGCTTTTATCCGGATAAAAGCAGAATTCAGGCCTCCTGACTCCCATCTCTCCTTCGGGGGTCGTTCCCCCAGCAGATCCTTGAGCCTGCTTGTGACCTTGTCGTCACTCCCCACCATAGCTCCCTATCTGGAGCAGAAAAAAAAAAAAAAAGGATGGTCAGATCCCCAAGGCTCCCCTAGGACCTCAAATTCTGGACTCTGACCCAGGCTCCCTCCACCTCTTCCTTCTCCTGGGCAGCAGGGCTCGCTGCGGTAGCAGGCAGAGCTGCGTGCCTTCCTTCCGTGGTGGCAAAACTGGGGCAGAGCCGTGCTGCAGTCACACGCTGGGGACTCAAAGCTCCAAGCTCAGGCAGGAGAGTCATCAGGCGTTGAGAGTGTTATATTTAAGGAGCGTTTTGGAGGTCAGGAAGCACGCGCCGGGAGAAGGAGCAGCGGAGGGAGGGCGCAGCCTTCCCCAACCACTCCATTTCAACAACAAACCTCCTCGCCAGAAGCCTTTTCCAAACTGCAACTGCAGTCAATAGAGGCTGTGTGAGGGGCCGGCAGATGGCCAGGCCTGCTCTGGTCAGGTGCTCTCATCACTTCCCTGTCCCTCCCTCCCTCCTTCCTCAGCACTCCCCACCCTCTGCCACTATTAGTCACTGGCTCTGGGGTGACAGTGTGGGCTGTAGGCATTGGCCTTGCCTTCTGGTCTGTTCATCTGTGTCAGCTCCCAGCCAGGAGCCTCCTGAGCAGCCCCTCCCATCTTAGCCCCATCCCCTTGGTAAGTAAGCCACCCCTGCCTTCCGGCTCTGTGTCCCAGCAAAACAGGGCTTCTCAGGGGGTGGGTACGGGTTGACTAGTTTATGGGAGGAGCAAAAGTGGCTGTTTGTCGTTCCCCAGAAGGTTTCCTGCTGCCTCTGTGACCCAAGGAATTTACTTAGGGCTCTGAAGTGGAAATTAAAAACAAAACAAAAAACAAACAAACAAAAAATACATATGTATACATACAGAATTACTTTCTCCTCTCTAGCCTTTTTTGCCCCTCTTTCACAAGCTGTTACTCCAGAATGGTCCTTCAAGGCAGCCACAGGATGAGCAAAGCCAAAACCAAACCCCAGTCAGTTCCAGCTCCATCTTGCCTCCCAGGAATAGGAGGGGAGGAAAGGCGGCTGCTGGGGTGGGTGTGCAGGGTCAGAACGTGGGGTGGAGGCTCGCAAGTGATGTCCCAGGAGCCACAGCAATCCTACAAGGAGCTAAAACACATCTGAGGGAGCAGAAATGAGCTCAGCAACATCTAGCTCCCTTCCTAACACCACCACCCACCACCAGCCCCTGATAGAGGCGCCCCCCATGTGTGCATCAAACGGTCCTGCATACAGCAGCCTTTGATACACAGTATTCAAGGGAAATACTGCATCTGCACAGAATGTGCAGAGACTTATTCCCTAAATAAGACAGTAGAACAACTAATTCATGTTGCATTAGGTACTTACTATAAGTCACCTAGAAATGATTTCATATATACATGTTACATGCAAATGCACCATTTCGTACATAAGGAACTTGAACACTGGCCTATTTAGGTAAGAGAGCATTCTAGAACCAGGCAAAATTCAAGGCACATTGTAATTGGTGGGGAAAAAAGAGAGGGAAATAAAAAAGAACAAGCAGGAAAAGCTAAAAGATAAAGGGCACATCTAGGCACTAAGCTCTTTCCCCTTTCTAACCTGGGAACCTCCTCCTTGGCCAAACAACACAAAAATTATTATCTCCCACACTCATGTCAGCGAGCGCGTAGTTGAGATTTCTCTCTTTTTTCTTGATATACATCAATCAAGATAATATATATACATACATGTATTTTTTAATTACATATATATATATTTAAAAGTCTTAACTCTGTATCCCAGGTTGGCCTAGAGCTAAGGCTACCTCCTTTCTCAGCTTTCTGAGAGCTGGGATGACAGGCAGAAATCACAATGTCCAGTTTTACATTCTTCTTCCAAGTAAACTTTGATGCCAGGGATACAAGAGTTTCTTTGGGTCTGTTTATGGACATAGTTCAAGGGAGAATCCCCTAACTCCACCCAATTTCGCACACACCCTCAAATAAATAAATACATACATACATACATACATACATATTACTCCTACTTTCCAAAGGTCCACCTGTTTGCCTGGAGGTTAGTTTAAGGCATGTGTTGTAGCCTGGATCACATGTACTCTCCAGCTGGTGAACAGAAGGACAGTCCCTAGGAAGCGGAAGCTGGGTGGGCCATGCAAGCATCTCCACATACAGAAACCCCACCCACATAGAAGGTGAGCAGCCGGTCCTTAGCATTCTGAGGCAGAAGGAAAAGACAGGCAGATCTCTGACGTCTCTGTGGTTCCTCCGGGTGCAGAATCAGAGTCCTAGGCTAGCCAGGGGCTCACATTCTGATTCCTTGACAGCACCCCTACCCATCACCAGCTGCCACGGGCATTCCTCCCACCCCAGGGATTTCTCCTTTTTAACTAAGTAACAGCAGTATTGCCATTTGAAAAAAAAAAGTGATGGATGAATTAATGTTACTAATTTTCACAAAGTCTTCTGGCCAAGGGCACAGCAAAACAGTCTTTTAATGGCGGCCAAGCTTCCTATTCCAATTACAAGCCTAGAAAAAACACATTCTCAACTGACACCAATCCCAGGGGTATATATTGTGGTTTAGCACCTGGATTTAGGAATCAGACTGCAGTTCAAATCCATACTTAGCAGCTATGCGACCTTGAGCAAGTTATTTCATTTCTTGCAGCCTTCACTGCCTCCCCAATTCAAAAAGCAAAGGCAATGGCAACCCACCAGCTGTTCTTAGGAATCAATAACACATGACGTCATCCCTAGCAAGTACTCGGTGCATTTGAACCATTGTGACAATTTCCAACCAGTATCCGCAAATCCACCATAACATACTGTAAAAACCACAGTTCCCCTTTTGTGCATCCTGGGGTATACTTGCTCTCTACTTTTTAAAATTTTTTCCTACTATATCGGAAACATACAGAAGAAAGATTTGCACGGCATTTACATGGCATTGACTTAAAAGCAGCCTAAAGATTTTTGCATCTTTTCGTGCTTGTGATATGTTAGGGTTCAATATTCACTGAGTATGTACTGTGCTTACAACCCAGGCAAACAAAGGCAAACACAACGTCCTTCTTGACCTCCAATAAAAAATAGATAATGCATGCTATTAACAAATAACAAGGTACAATACAGACATCCTTAGAGGGAGGCACATCTAATTGAGACATGTTACTTCTGTCTTTCAAAATGAATGTAGGTTTACAATCATTATATTGACAACTAATCAGCTGACAAGTAATGGTGCGTACTCTCTGCTGACCTACACTGTCTGTCTGTAATGACTTCTTCTTTGCATGGCTGATCCAAAAATACGGTCACTGCCGTAAATACAGGTTTCTCTGGGTGGATCAGAGTGAATCCAGCTGGCTGGGGGTTGTTAACTTTTCACTGTCCACTAGCAGGACATTTTTCTCTGACTGGTTAGAGCTTACCTGCTGCATTTTCTCGACAACACAATAGGCATTAGACCAGCCTGTACAAGGAATCTCATAGAACAAGTTCCCTTTGCTTCCTGGCCAGTGTTATTCAGTAAAAGCAACTGTGTCCTTCAACACTAAGTCACCGGCCACATTTGATGGTCCAGGCATAGCCAAATGCTGGTGTGGACCGTGTTACAGTTCACCTGCATGGTTGCTGATAAATGACCATCAAACTTGGCTTAAGGGAACAAAGGGTTTATTTTCTTACTGATAGTTCAGTTACAGTCTGTCCAGCTTGACAGGAGAGCATGCACCAACAACAGGGTCGAGAGAACTGGCCACACCATCTCTACATAATGGCTGAGAGAGGGATGATCCTTGCCGACTCTCTCAACTAGCTGCTCTCTGTATTTTATTCCAGGGCCTAATCCTATCCACCTGGGCCTTCCCCATCAGCCAGACAATCTCCTGCAGGTTTGCTCTGGGCTTACTTAACCCAACTAATTTTCCACAAATGTGCCCAGAGCTCAAACCCTCAACTGTTAAGTTGACACCTGTGCGTAACTATGAAGTTTCTACATGGATCCCTGAGACACTGGGAGAAAAAAATGTAGGCAACATTTTTTATACAAAAGGATAAACACACTTAATTTTCAACTATTGATAGCATGTCCTTCTAGGCTTGCTTTAATCTCTTTCTTAAATTTTTTTTATTATTATTATTTATTCAACTGTGTGCATATGCGTGTGTATGTGCATGCACGCGTGTGTGTCTGTGTGTGTGTGTGTGTGTGTGTGTGTGTGTGTATGTGTAGAACCACGGACGAATTCGCGAACCACCATGGATGCCTCCACCTCCTTCTGCCCAGGATTCACAGGCTCCGCCCTACCAGGACCAGAAGCGCAGGCCGCCTCCGCTTCCGCCTGGCATCTATACGTGGGATCTGGGATCCAAACTCAGGACCTTCTGCCTGCAAGGCGGAGGCTTAACCCCTGAGCCACCTCTCCAGCCCCTTTAATCTCTTTCTTAATGTGGCAATTCTGTAAAGTCCGCCATTTCTTAATTTCTCCAGAAAACCCAGAAGTCTAGTCTCCCACTGGAAGATGATTGTTACAGTTTTGAGACTTCAAGATAGGAGAGTAAGTGTTCAGGTATAATCCTCTGAAGAGACTTTGTCTTTCAACTGGATCACTGAGGTTCACAAGGAGACATGGGTGTTTTAACAATGTCTTGGAAACATGTTGGTGACACCCAAGTTTACATAGACACATAAACAGTCCCTTAAGTTCAGCCACAGAGTGTCATTGTTCCTGAAATTTACCTAGACGCCTTCACGCCATTAAAATTCTCTACTACCCCTGTAGGTGTCTATACATGTCCTGGCTCTGATCTGCTGCACTACGTCAATAAACTGCAGTACCAATGATTAAGTCAACCCACCCAGAACAGAGAACTCACCCTAGATGCCTCTTCTCCACCTCCACATTATTAGGTCATAAGTCCTGTCAATCCTAGCTCTGAAGCAGAGTTAGAGCTATGTTCTGCCATTAGTCATTAACTCTTTCCTATTTGTTTCTTTTTTGTTAATTTTGTACATTTTTATTTGTGGAGGGAGGTAGGCTATGATATATGTGCAGAGGTCAGAAGACAATCCCAGCAAGTCAGCTTTCCATCTACCACAAAGGCTTTTAGGAATTAACTTGGGTCATCAGGACTGGCAGCAAGTACTTTGATTGACCAAGCCATCTTGCCAGCCTCATACTTGTCTCTTTATTCAACCAAATTTGAGCATATCAGATGCCAAGAAAAGTAATAGACACTAGGGTTTCAGTGGAATAAAAAAGTGAAAACAGACAACCTGATCTTCAAGGAGTTGCTGGTCTAATACAGGGAGACAAATATGAAAAAAAAAACACCACAGGTGTTGGGGAGAGATGAGTCAGTGGTTGAAGTCTTTGCCTCTCAAACAAAGACTTGAGTGTGGATCCCCAGATCCCATGTAAAAAATGCTGGGCAGATGTGGCCTATAATTCCAGCCCTGAAAGGTGGAGCCTGGGAGGCTCTGGCACAAGGCATTAAGGAGTAGAGTAATCCGCGATGATTCCTGTTGTCCTCATGGGCTTTCACAGGCACATACATTCATGCCCATACACATATGTACACCCACCTACATGCAACACACACACACACAAAACCCACAAAATGCATGCATACATACATACACACACACACACACTCACACACACAAAATTAACCAAGCATGGTGGCTCATGACTATGATTCCCATATTGAAGCAGAAAGACTATTTTGAGTTTGAGGCCAGCCTGAGAGCTAACACAGCAAGGTCCAAGTTAGCCTGAGTCACTCTGCAAGACCCTATGTCAGAAGAACAATCCACCAATCAACCAATCAATAACATGTCATGGATGGAACAACATGAGAAATCATTGAATCAGTCTAATAGAAAGCAAGAGAATATTTCTTCAAAAACAGAAGTGTTCATCTGAGCCCTGCAATTGCTCCCACATCCTGAAGACCACAAGACCCTCAGAATATTTCAGTTCTGTATTGTAGTTCTCATTTCATCTTCTGCCTTGACCTCTACACACACGCTAAACTCTAGCCACACAGTCACCTTGCTGCGGTCTCCCTACTCCTTCACTCTGAGTAGCTTCCCCTTCCTTGGGGAACATCCATCTTGACTAAGTCAAAACACTGACTCCCTACAGGGCAGCATTGGGTTTGTGATAACCTGATTTACAAATGAGGAACCAGATTGGGAAAGGCCAAAGTAACTCACACGAAGTCCATAGAACCAGAAGATGAGGTGCTAATATCTGAACTCATATACATCTAACTCCAGATCACAGCTAGACACCTCCCCGTCTGATCTACATGACTACCTCTAGGACCAAATGCCACTTCACTGTGCAACCTTCATGACCTGCCCAACAAGCCATGCGTCCGTGCTTTCCTGGTCACAGGCACTTCACTTCTAACCCTTAGCATCCCGTGCTGCTGTAAAATTTATTTACCTGCCTGGCTTCCAAGGATCCCCAAGCAGCTGTTTACAGTGATCATATACACTCTATCTCTGAGATCTCCACACCTGACTCTCTGCTGGCATGAAAAGGACATTTAATAAACACCTGATGAATGAAGGATTAATACATGCTTCCAATCTTTCTTCTCAATGTTGAGATTAAAAACTGTCCAGAAACAATGTGTTGTTTATGTATCTTAACAGTCAGATCAAGACATCAGATGGCCCTCAGTCTCAGAGAGAGAGAGAGAGAGAGAGAGAGAGAGAGAAACAGGTAGCTATGCGGAGGCAGTAATAGTGACTCGAAATCCAGACTATCGGAAGTGAGGTTGAACCTCAAAACCCTCCTCTAGGAAATGAACAAAATCAAATAAGGATGCTGTCCTTATTACTGGCCACACCTCTAGCAAAAGTTTTTTATTCTGTAATAGCTTAGCCCAGTGTACCGAAGCTGAGGGAAACTCTAAAAGCAATATTTCAGAAACATAGTAAGAAAGGCTTACAGTAAAAAGAGCATTTGTATGTATTTAGACATTTTTAAAGCTATCAAGACATGCAAATGATTTACCAGTGAATCACAATATGAAGGCTTTTGTACATTCTCAGGCTTGGGGCACCCAGCCTCATTGTACCTAAGTTGCAGGCTTTCTACCTAGGCTCATAACCAGGAGGCTCAAGGAAATATCTTAGATCAGCTCAAAGTTCTTCAACTTTGAGTTCTAGGTTTTCTGTGTAGCCCACAGAGGCCATGGATACTATGTTCCACTATCCCCCAAACTATGCAGATTTTCTGTTTCCGTGTGGAGGAGGCTTGTGGACTCTTTCCTGTAAAACCCATCCAGAACTGTAAGTCAAGACAGGAGAAATCTAAAATATTAGCTCATTCCAAAGAGCTTGGATCAGAGAAATTTATAGCAATGGGTTCAATAGCATCTGTTCTGGTAACTTAGCAGTCTATGAGGACAAATGATCCAGGGCTGTGGAGGTCCATGTTCACACTTGCTGAGGTGACTTATGATCAGGACTAAGGAGTAGAAAAGCCTAAGAAAAGCGAGTCCATTTCTGAATCTCCCTCCACATGCAAATACAGACACAATTACATCTCTCCAGAACTCCTCAGGGTACAGAACTGGCCCAGCTGCCACACCCTGAAAGCCAGCCGACTTATAACAAAACACGTACAGCTCAGCTTCAAGAGCCAGACCACTGGCAGAGGCGAAAGTACCCAGCATCACATCATCGGGGACAGCAGCAGTCCAGCCAGACGGTAGACGGCTCACAGCAAACTTTCAGACCCAAACACAGTCTCAGATGCCTCTCACACAGCTGTTGCCACTCTACACTGCACACTGCCAACGAGGCCCGGTTCCTCATTCCATCCCCTGTGCAAGGTGGGTCCTCAGATAGTGTAAAAGAAGGGAACATGAAGTGGGGAGAAGGGGAAATAGATCTGTTTTGCTTTCATTCAATTTGCTCTCCCTGCCTTCTTTCTTCATGTGATAGTTCTCATCTGGTTAAACAGATGAGAGCCCAGAGAGGTAGGTTAGATACTTGGGTTCCAACCATGCAGCACGTAGGGATGGGAGGATCACCCTGGCCTGTGATTCGCAGAGATCTGTGCTGACCTCCATTGCACAATACAGCCTGCCCATCTCATGCTCTCTTCGGCACACAATACAGGGTAGCCAACCTGCTCCAGAAGTCTGAGCCCCGGCGAGACTTCCATCTCTGAGAGAAAGGAGACCCTGCCATACGGCTAAACAGCAAAGTCCACCAAGGAGGGTGCAAGATATTCCAGGAGACCTGCAGGTGTCTCCCTGCACGCAAGGGTCGGGAAAGGGCTGTTAAGACTCAGCCTCCTTAAATAGTCTCCACTGTCAGTGGCTCAGGCTCCTTGTTTGGAAAAATACACGGAAAAACAAATTTCCAATTGCCAGCAGTGGTCTGGACAATAAGAAAGCTGCTTAGGAGCGCCCCCTAGCGCGCTCGAGCCCCAAGGCGGAGCGCCCAGGCACCACCAGTTCTCCTGGAGGGGCTGAGGTGTCCCGGGGGTTTAGGGGACAGTGGAGCATCTGCCACTCAGGCTCGAAGGCATCCTCAGTCCCAAAGTCACCGCGTGCTGCAGGATGAAAGGCAACTCTGCTCCTAAGGCGGTCCAGCCCCCAGCAACCCCACCCAGCTCTTACACAACAGCCGCGGGAAGGAAGAGCGCAGAAGGCGAGAGGCAGCATGGAGAGGCGCACATGGAGCAGGGCAGCTGAAGTGCGGAAGAGGCAGAGGAAGAAGACACCGGGCAGGGGGCGGGCCGAGAGGGGACGGGGCGAAGAGAAACCCACAATGAGTAAGAGCTAAAGAAAAAGGCAGACACAGAAAGTGAGTCCAGGCAAATGTCCCCCGCAGGCCCACCCTCCATCCACCCACTCTGACGTGTGGGCACGCGTGAGGGGTGCGGTGCTCCCCTCTCCTGGGGTCATTGCCCCCCACACTGCACAGCCCTGGACGCTCAACAGGGCTGGGCCGAGGGAGAGGAGGGGAGAAAAAGTGAACTAAAGGCAGAAGTCGCCGAGCGAAGCCACTTACGCACAGTGCGGCCGGCAGCATTTCCATCCTACCTTTGCCGTCGCCATGTCGGCCGGCTCCATGATCCCCGCTTGGCCTGGGGAGTGGTCGCACCATCCAGGGAGAAAAGGCAGAGTCACACGTGTCCACTCGGAAAGAGCACACCACCCCTCTGGAAAGCCAGGGGAACCAGAGACCTGCTTCCAGCCTCCAGAACCCGCCCCCTGCTCCTCCTCTGGCTGATAAGAAAGGAAAATATGTGGGGGTCCCCCAGGTGGTTGGGGTCGTCGTGGCCTGTATCTCCACAAAATGCCCTTGAGGCCTAGTCAGGGCATCTCCACTCCCCTGGTACTTGGTCACTAGAGGTCAATGCGGGGTCCCCAGCTCCCCCTACTGGGGGAGAGGACATGAGTGGAGGCCCTGCCCTCCCATCACTGCCAGCTGGTACCCGCACGGCAGGACGAGGGTGCATGTGCGCAGGGGCTGCCGCCGGTGCTCAGCCAGCGCCGGGGCAGCAGCGCGAAGGGGCACGGGCTCCGGTGGCAGGGGCAGGTGTGAAGGTGCAGGCACTCAGATGGAAATAGGGGAAGGTGCGGTGCAAGGAGGGACGGGCACAAAGCCGGGCAGCTCGGCGAGGTGGAGAACGCAGAGGGAGAGGAATTGGCCCCGTGAAGCCACTCACCTTGCAGTAACATTCAGACTGACTGAGGCCTACACGGGAGCCAGGAGCGGGCGGTTCACGCCCCCCACTCCACTCCCAGAGACTGGCAGCCTCTGTCTAAAGGTACATAGGAGCAGCCGGCAGCCTGGCTGGATCCGCAGAGGCCCCTGACTCCGTTGGAGCAGCCTGATTGGCGGAGCCGGATGACTTCATCCAGCCCCATTCATCACTCTAGGTTTCCTGCCCAACAGGGACAGGCCGCTCAGCTGGCAGCCGCTACAGCTTCCTCTCTGGCCCGCTGGGGTGCGTGCGGCCTGGGAAAGACACAGAGGCAGTCATCCGAAGGGGACCAGCCAGGGTACCCCTCCAGAACGCAGGGAAGCGAGCTGCCGTGAAAGAATGAGGATTCCATGAAAAGCACCGTGCCGACACACACCGTGGCACCCCACCCTTCCTACCAGAGCCGTGGCACCCCACCTCCCTACCAGAGCCGCACTAGTGGAAAGGAACAACGCTCCTAGAAAATGAGCTTCCAATAAAAGCTGTAAGACATGCCCCACTCCCATGCTCCCTTGGAATAGCACCCCACTACCTCCCTCTGGTCATTTCCCTGTTGGAATGGCTATAGGGACAACGATTCCCGTGTGCCCATCTTCCCTGATCCACAGAAGACTACAGGTGGATGGGACCTCATAGCCTCATTTTACAGTCTGTCACAAATAAGGACTAGCCCAGGGTCGGGCAGATGGAAAGGTCGGAGAGAGGGGAGTCCACAAGTCAATAAAAGGACTCAAGTATTTCCACATAGTCTTCTACTTCTGAAATGCTGCTATCCTCAGAGAAATGACCTGCCCCTCTTTTCCTCCTCCCTTCCTCCCTAGACATAGAAAACCTCAGCAAAGAAGCTGGCTAAACTAGCCTGCAAATCTGGCCAGCTGCAGTCTGTATGATGAAAGATTAGAAGTGACTTTCGAAAGTTGTCCTCTTACCTCCCCATAAGCACTGTGGCATGTGCCTACACACACACATTAATTAATTAATCACTTAATTACATATTAAAAAAGAAAAGACCCAGCAAGGTTAGGGTTAGGGAATAACAGAGTAAGAAGGCATGGATTGAAAGATCAGTCATCCACTCCATGTTTATGGATCCCATAACTTATAATGTGTTTCCAAATCCACCCCCTCATGTAAGTACATCTACCATACCCTATACACGCTTACAAATCCACGATGCCCTATGAGGTACATATTTCATAAATAATTAAGCCGAGATTCAGAGACAAGAAGCGACTTGCTGAAGGTCACATAGTAGACCAGACCATCCCCCGTTATCATAGACTCAGAGAATAGAAAACACCCAAAGAGCCAGGCGAGACAGCTTGGGGTCTGCAATCCACGCATTTGGGAAGTTGAAGTCAAAAATAAATAAAATGTCAATTAGTCAGATAATTTTCTCTAAAAATTTTTTGAAGATGGCAAATTAGGAGACAATATATTATTAAAAACTAGGGATAAAAAACCTTGGAAATGCCCAGAGTTTCGCGTACATATTTAAAGGAATTTCCCAACTATGTAAAGTGGCTCATATCTATAATCCCTGTACTCAGGAGACTGAGACAGATGTTTGAGTCTAGACTGAGCTACAGAGTGAATAAGACCCTGTCTTAAAAAAATATAAATAAACAAAAAATAAGGAATCTCCTGTGTGCCATGAAAATTGCTTTCCAATAAAAAGAACCAATGGTTTGTTCATGTTCACTTTAGACGGAGGAGAGCTTTATGCCTTACCAAGTTGTAATTCCATTTTCCAGTTTAAGATTAAGGGAAAGAGGGAAGAGATGCATCTTCTAGAGACTAGAAGTCCTGCCAAATGGGGAATATGTGTAATTGAAGACAGGAGGGTTCAGGTTAAATCTCCCTTGTTTGAAATGTTTGGGATAGGAAGTGTGACAGGCTTGAGAGTATGTTGGATTTGGAGATCTTCAGATAACTTCCCAAAGGAACTATCCTAATACAAAACTGTAACATGTGCTCTGTCGTGGTTTGAAGTGTGAGTTGCCCCCCACATGCTCATGTGCTTGAATCTTTACTTGTTTGGGAAGGTCATGACACCTTTAAGAGGTAGAGCCTTTCTGGAGGAAGGCAGCCACAGGGGGTGAGCCTTGAGATGGATTAGTCCCATCCTACTTCTGAGAAAGGTCTGCTCTTACAGTTGGCAATTCTGCATCTCTCAGCCTCCTTAATGGAGGTGACTTGGGCTGCCTCCAGCTTCTGCCAGACAGCTATGCCTTTTCCGCCATGAAAGACCGTACCTCTCCTCTGGAATCATAATCTGAATAAATCTCCCCTTCCTCCTTAAGTTGCCTGACTTTGAATGGTGTCTCACAGCAACAGAGAAGCTAGATGATACAAGCTCTAAATTCAAAATCCAAAGCACTCAAAAATTTCACACTTGAGGTCACTTTGGATTTTAGGTTTGCAGATGAGGGATGCTCAACTAGTGGTAGAAGAATTTAGGCCAGCGGATAGTTTTCTTCAAACTGCTGCCTAGTGAATGGGCCCTGTGTTTTCAAGCCTGGTTTTTAAGATTTATTTGTGTGTGTGTGTGTGTGTGTGTGTGTGTGTGTGTGTGTGTGTGTCAGAGGGCAATGTAGAGGCCCGAGGGTGACTTTGGGTATCATTCTGGATTGCTTCTACTTCCTTTTTGCTTTACTCTGGGATTTCCCAGGCTCTACCTTCCAGAATTGGAAGTACAGCTTAACAGCATTTCTTCCTGTCGTTTTTTGTATGGATCCAGGATTGGAACTCAGATCCTTCTGCTTGCAAGGCAGAGTCTTAACAGAGTCTGAGCCACCTCTCCAGTCTGGTTTTCTCTGAGCCCTGGCCCATGGTTATGGCTCGATCAACTGGGAAAGGATAAGGGGTGTCTGTCTATAAGACACTAAGGACAGAACCCCCCACTGGACCTGCAAAAGACTCCAACAACGTGAAGGCTGCTCCGCTCCTCACATGCTGTTTTCTCTGCCCAAAGCCTGGAAAGTTCCCTCTGGCCCTTGGGTGGCGTCTTCTCTGTTCCTGGGCTGACAGTCAAACGTGCAGATGAAGAGCAGAAGGCTGGAACCCACAAAGGACGGTGATTTATTTCCTCAAAACTACCTGGACCCAGCCCCATGGTCACCAAAGTCTCCCAAGTCTCCCCAGTGATCAGAACCACTGAGCAGCTCAGGTCTCTGTGAACTGTCAACTAGCTGGGGTGGTGCATGTCGACGATCCCAGCGCTGGGGGGGCAGAGGCAGGGGAAAAAAAAGACAAGCTCGAAACCAACTGTTTTACACAGTGAGGTTCAGGCCACCCAAAGCTGCTTAGCAAGCTCTGCCTAAAATAATAATAATAATAATAATAATAATAATAATAAAAGAAAAAACAAGTAACGACAAAAGAACCATCCCTCATCTCTAAACGGCCAATGTGCAGTTTAGGAAGGCTTCCGGGCAAAAATATCTGTACCTCTTTTATAAACAACTTTGATCTTGAACTCCAAGCATCAGGGAGCGTGCTTCTCACAATGAAAGGACAACATTGGAAGGCACAGCAGCTGGGGCAAGAGGGGGCAACACTAGCCTCAATGAGGGGAGTCACATACGGAGAGGCAAGACACAGAAAAGAAAGAAGTGGGGAACTGATGCAGTGTGTATAAGAGACCATTGAGTCTAAGTCTCTGTTACTCAGCAGAAAGAACTTGATCTAATTCTTTGCAAACATCCCTTTAGCCCACTTTTACTTTTTGAACTAGAAACCTGAGGCTTCTGATTCCCCAACTTCTACTCATTTCATTCTGCTTAATATTTAGTGAAAACAAGGGAAAGAAATACTTCTTTATAATACTCACTCTAGGGCAAGCATTCATACTAATTACTTTACCCTAGGTGTTACTTTCTAATTCCTTAATCACTGGCTTATACAGTAAGTTAAGGAAAGAAAAACAATCTAAAGACACAGATACTTCTTGAAAAGACTGGGTTTTGAAAGAAGGAAGGAAGTGGGTGTGGGATATAAGGGCATGGGTTTCCACAGCACAGCCCTTAATGGGATGGTACATTTACTGCTGTTGGAAGGGCTTCCATGGCAGCAGCCTCATGGGAGATCAAGCTCTAAGCTAGCTAATGTAGGTGTTCAAACCCTGGTCAGAAAAACTGTCCAGTGTTGCATTCTGGGAGATGTAGTTTTGAGTGGCCCCTTGGCAGCCATACTTGCACTGCTTTAAGAGTTTGCAGCTTGAGCTCTCTTCCAGTCCCAAGACTGCAAACAGGCATGGGCAACTGACGCTTCTGTCAAAAAGAAGAACTCCCTTCTCTCTAGAGTCTGGGAGCTGACTATAAACAGAAAAGAAAGCAATGAAATAGGGAAGATTCTCAGAAAGCAAAGAACTTGGAAAAAAAAAAAGAGAGAGCTTGGCAGGTGGGTTGTAGACACCCACTGTGTGTAAAAAGAGGAAGAGTTTCAGAAAGGGCAACATGTGTTCCCATGAGTGTGTGTGTGTGTGTGTGTGTCTGTGTGCATGACTGACTTTGCTGGCTTTGGCTTGCTAACCACCAACCTTCGGGGAAGAGCTAAGCATGAGGATGTCTGAACCTTGAATTCTGCCTGAAACCACTCCCCTTAAGTAAGTTACTTAGCCTCTCTGCCCCATTTCCTTTATCTTTAAGAAAGATATTATTCAACTCAAGACAGGTAACGCTGTAAAGGGCTTCGAATTACTCCTGCCACATAATAAATACCGTCTCCGGGTTTGCTGTGTATGTGCTTATTGTTTGGCAGCCTGCTGCCTGTCTTTACCTTCTTGCGACCCCTCACTCTATCTAGGGTGTCCCAGGATCAATGCTAGAAGCAGACACCAAGCCCACCTCATGTCTGAGGGGGTTAAAGATACCAAAGCAGAGGGATTAGACCATGAGTAGAACAAGGAAGTGAAGAAAGAAGGAAAGGTACCAGGGACCTATTGAGGAAGCATCCATGGTACTGGACACTGAGAGGCATAGGATACTGGGAGAAAAGTCATCCAACAGTAAGAGTCCACAGAAGCCAGATAGGATGGCATAGGTCTACAATGTCAGTACTTGGCACACTGAGATGTTCTGAGAGCTCAGGTCCAACAGAGGATACACAACGAGAAGCTAGCCAGGGCTTCCTACAACGTCTACCTGACAATCAGGAAAACAGATAGCATAGAGTGGGGGAAAAGAGACTAAGTAATTAGAACCAAGGTTGGAGAAACCAGCAAGGATGTAGCCAAGCATCAGAGAAGAGCTGTGGATGGGGGAGAAGCTACCCAGGGGAAAGGAGGTCAGAGAGAGGGGAGGTAACCCTACACAGGTCAAGGGTGAATTGGTCTTGAAAAGCCAGTTGACCTCTGGAGAAGTGGATGTGTTGGGAGGGCCTGGGGTAGAAGAGATCCTGAAGCAGTTAAGACGAGGAGAGGGTACAGACATTGAGATAAGACGGGTTCTAGAATGAAAGGAGTTGGCCACGTCCTAGAGCCCCCTGCTAGGAGGAAGGCAGACAGAAGACAGGAGAGTTGTCTCAATGCAAATCTTGCTGGCTAGGGAAGGGGGAAGAAGAGGGAGAGACCATCAAGATTGCAGGAAACCCTGCTTAGGAACATTCCCTACACCTGTTAAGACTGAGGTCCTGTGCTCCTGCAATCAGAGCTGCTTGATACCCCACTGTCCCTCCAGGAAAACAATAAAATTGGCGAGAGGGAGACCTCACTGGCAATAAGAATCTAAGTGATTGTGATAGTCTCAATTGTCAGCTGGATGCAACCTAAAATCACCTGGGAGAGAAGGGTCTTTGAGTTGCTGAGAAAGATTGTCTTATTAAGTTAACTGATTATGGGAAGACCCATCCTAAATAAAAAGAAAGGCACCAGTTCCCTGGGCTTGGCATCCTGGGCTACAAGGAGGAAGCTGTCCTCTGACCTCACGCATGTAAAAATATAAAAAAAAAGGAGGAGAAAACCAGCATTAGGTTTTTATTCTCTGCTTCTATACTGTGGATGCAAAGTGACCATCCGCTTCAAGCGCCCATGGCCTTGGCTTCCTGGCCACAATGAACTGTATCCTGGGTTACGAAGTGCAATAAATCCATCCCCCTTTAGTTGCTTTCTCTGGGGAATTTTATTGCAACTAAAGAGAAACTAGGACCCCAGTTTGTAGAGCCTAATGGGGAGCAGCTTGACATAGTGGTTAAAATATAGAACCAAAGTGCCTGGTTCAAATTGTAGCCCATTATTTAACAGCCTTCTAATCTTATATAAGTTGAGACCTCACTGAATCTCAGTTTTTTTTTATATATAACATGAAGGCCACAATATATGCTGAGTGTCCTCTGAGATATCCTCTGAGAGAGGTCAGAGCAATAACAATTTTGTGCAAAACAGAATTGTTTTGAATATGGGGTTTGGGTCTTGGATTTTGGAAGGTTTGCAGAAGCATAATGAGATAGCTAGAAAATGGGAGCAAGATGAAGCATTTATATGCACTATTCACACTAGCCTGACACTAATTCTATGCACCTGCATTTTGACAATAGCCCATAACCTCAGAACAAGTGTGGAACTTCCCTGTTGGTACTTGAAAAGTTTCGAACCTCAGAGCATCTTGAACTTCAGATGTTTAGGACAAGGCTGTTCATCTTGCAAGACTACTTCCCAGAAAAATGGTGAAATATTAATGGCGGCTCAGTGACAGACAGCTAAACAGGCACTTAAATAGATGTTAACTAGGGCAATATCTTGACAATTTCTAACTTCAAGGCACCCATGGATGTTGTGAGTTCCACTGGTCCACTAAGTCACCTGTACTTGATGCTCCTGAAAAGCTAGTGCTGTCTATGTGGCTACAGAACTTCTCCCTATATCTGCCCTCTTCAGGTGGGATCACACCAGCTCCTGCCTTGTAGCTGAGCCCTGCCTTGGGCCTTCAGATGACACAGATGTGCAAGTGGGGCAAAAGGAAGAAGACCGTGAATGCATACAGTGGCTGGCACTCCCTGGTCTGAAAGCTTACTCCAATTCCCATGCCAATCACACCCAGGATCCAGGTGTGAATGTACAGGAAGCTCAGGATTAACTGAGAAGGAGGTAATCCGGAAGGGGAAGAACAAAAAGCTCATTGAGACTACCTGAGCTTTTCTTGGTGCAAATCAAAAACCACTTCCTGCAGACTAGGAAGGAAGATACTGGCAGAACGTGATCAGGCGATTAGAACGTCTAGACATCAGGTGCAGGCCATTGGAGCGCCCTCTAGTGGCTACTGAGGAGTCTGATAGAAAACTCAGATAAGGTGGCAGATGAACAGAATTCTAAACCATCCAGCAGCAGACAGCGGCCTCAAGATTCATATGAAGAAATGCAAGGGAGTTGCTGCAAGCATCGCAGAACCAGAGAAAGAAAATGAAGAGCTCACACAAATATCCACAGGGGCTTCAGCTGGTGCCTACAGAAAGGTCGGAGCAATAATAATTTTGTTCTGCAAGTATAGACGATTGTGAGACCCAAAGAAAACAGCAAAAGATGTTATCAGACAGTGTCCCTGAACTTCCTACGTGCATGCAACTTGTTAGTTAAAAATCCTAAGGCACTTTTCAAATTCAACAAGGCTCAGGAAACATACTTTTTAAAGATTGTACAAAAATGCAACACACTCAGTAAGCTCTAAGGCAAGCTCAACTGGACCATTCAGAATCATCGATCTATTCTTTCCTGGCCAAATTCCACTTTCTTATTCTGTCTGGTTCTGAAGTTTTTCAAGGGACAACCTTCTTGAGCAGCCCGAGGGGAAAATTTAATTTTTATTGACTAATTAGTGCAATTAAAAATGTCTGGTGCTGTTGGATCCGCACCCACCACCTCTCTAGGCTTTACCTCACTTCCCTAGTAGCTCGGGGATGCTCATTGGCAGTGCCAAGCTATAGAAGATAGAGGGTCCACCCACTTCTCTCTGTGCTTGCTGCTTTCCCACCATGCAGTCATGCCGCGGTGGCTCTCTCTTCCCGTAGCATCACTGTTCTGCCGCTGGGTCTGAGCTCTCACAAACCCACCCCTAACCAGAACCAAGCTATCCCTCACCTAGAAAACTCAGTACTCTCTCTTCCTGCTATAACCAGACAGAATAGCACACAAAAAGCACCACACTGAGCACATAGCCCTGAAACACTGAAAACACTAAAGCAAAACAGGGCGGTGAATGTGATCAATAACAAAAACCTCAAACTTAATTAAGTATGGCTCTCACAAACTAAGTACACAGATTGCTCTCTGTTGTCCTGGAGGTGTGGTTATGCATATTTACTGAGACTTTTCCATACCTGTCAGTTTTGTGAAAGAGACCCCAGTTAATTTCCTTAGCAAATTTCTTGTTCTGGAAGCTTTATTCATAGAGATCCGAGACCAAATGATGTAGGTATTAAAAAATTCATGGGCTAGGAACAAGTACAGAAATTGCGACCCCCTCTCCCACTCCCTCAAGTCCCTGAGTCAGAGCCCTGTCTTATTCTATGTTCCATATACATACATGAACAGTTCTCAAACAGGCGAGAATCTCTCAGTCACTTAAGATGCCCAAACATGGAAAATCAAGTAATAAATCAGTTTCTAAAGACGCCAAGCAAGTAAAATCCTTCCTGTTGCAGAAACTTCAATATACGTGTCATGAGTTTCAAATGTCAACCATTAATCCAGAAGTTTCAAAAGTCCAACTTCTACTAACTCCTCTGCCAAGGTCACATAAAGATGTGAAACAGAGTTTCTGTGTCTGTGCATTTGTGGGGAGAGGGGGGAGGCTCACTGTGTAGTCAATGTTCTCTTTCCCCTCCACCCCTCTCCCCAGCCTCCACACCACCCTGATCAGGGTCACGATGGATTTCTCCATCTCAAGGGAAGAGATCAACCTTCAGACTAAGGAGAGGCAGAGAGGGGGAAAGTGCCTATCAGTTCACTGCTTATTGGCTCATATGCTTGAGGATTGGGAGGGGGGAGCAGCACTGAGTTACTTGGAAAGTTGGTGACAGATAAGATGGAATGACTAATGTCATTTTACACCCAGCCTACCTACCTGTCTCCTTGTGTCTGACGGTGATTCCTGGGCTATGCACCAGATAGGTAAGTGCAAAACACAGGCTGTGGGCGCAGGCTAGGTGGGCCAGCCCTGTGAAGCTATATGCTTAGAAAGCAGGATCACAGGAGGCCTCGGACCAAGGATAGCTTCTTCCCTGAAGGCAAGCTCTATGACAACTTGCATCAGCTCTTGAGATACAGGTTAACTGAGCACATTCCTAGGTCTGCCCAGGTGCACATGAATTTTAACGTGGAGTCCAGGAATTTGCACATTGAACTAGCTTCTCCTGCATGTCTCAGTGCAAAGGCTGAGGATCTCAGCCTTTAGAGACACAGTTGGTTGCACATTACCCAAAGGATATGAACAACAACCCGCAGGTGTACATTAGGAAAATATTAGCAGTTATATCTGTAAGCCTATTTATTTTTATCTTATCCTTAAGAGTCGCTGCTTCATGGGGCTGGTGAGATAGCTCAGGGTTTAAAACCTTTGCCTTACAAGCAAAAGGACCTGAGTTTGGATCCCAGAGCTCCAATAAAAATGCCAGGTGGAAATGGCAGCCGTCTGAACTTCCAGCCTTGGAAGGCAGAGCCTGGGAAACACCAGAACAAAGCAAAAAAGGAGGTAGAACAATCTAGGGTGATTCCCGGTATCACTCTTGGGCCTCCACACACATTCAAGTGCCCTGTACACTCTTCCACACACACACACACACACACACACACACACGAACAGGCACTCCCCAAATACACACACATACAAAAACAAAACTCTACTTCATTTTATTACATGCCAAGTTTTCAGTATATAAGTGCATATTCACAGTGCATAAATATCAGTGATACCTATCGAATAGGGTGGTATAAGCTGGTATATCACCCCATGGTTCAGTGTTTCCTTCATGCCTGGGGGAGGGGGCGGGGTAGGCTGCAGAAAGCTGCTCTGAGAGATGCTGTAGACTTACTTTACTAATCAGCGACTGAGAAGAGAATGAGGGGTTCATCCCTTGTCCTCAGCTCAACTTTGGAATAAGAGGGAAGCAAAGATGGAGATACAGCAGAGGACGTGCCTAGGCTCAGATTCTCTGTCTTGAGCTGAAGTTGTCCCTCCCTCACATTCCTTCTCCATGGCTGGTAGGAGAAGGAAGCAGGAAAGTTGGGGCATGAAATTTACCATCCACCCCGTCAGGTGTCTGAAGCTAAATCCCAGTCATGGCATCAGCAAAGCAAGGGGACTTTGCTGAGCTATAATTAACAACCTCCTTTTCTCAGGCAGAAGGGAAGAAATGCTGGAGTAGGAGAAACACAGAGCAGGTGACCGCTACACCTGCAGACAATTCTGCTGACAGCAACAGAAGCAGCGGGGCTCAGACAGCAAGGAGCTAGAAGCGGGGAGCCAGGGGTGGCAGGGCGGAGACAGAAGCACCCACAAGCTTCTCTCTCTGCCTCCAGATCTAAAATAAAGTTCAGCTCTCTATTATCTTGAAACTATCCATATGTGTTATCTTCCATGAAACCAAGTGTTCCCCCAATCATGTGGGTTAGACAAAGGAGAACTTATGATGGGTGGTCACCCATCCAACTGTTGGCCACAGCTGCCATTTTGCAAAGCCTCTACCTTAGCCAGGGAGTCATTTTTGTTTTAAAGGCCACACCTCCAGTTTCCACTTCCCTGATAACTTCCAGACTAGTTCTTATCAAGGCTAGAGACTCTGAGTGATTATGATCCCTCCCAGGGTCTCTCTCTTCTCCTTCTTTTCTTCCTTTCTCTTTTCCCATTCTCTCTCATCTCCTGGTCACCAAGCCATCAGATTCTTCTTGTCTGTCTTCTCTTCCTCTTCCTCCCATGCCATTATGGTGACTCCCTCTCTCTCCTCTCTGGCCTTAAGCTACCCCTTCTGTTCTATTGCTAAGGCTATACTCTGACTCCCTTGGCCACCAGGTCCTATTTCTTAAGTCTCTATCTCATGTCAGTTTCTTTATTCACAGACCTCCAGGTGGTTCCACACAGCTGGAGTCACTCTCCATGCCCTCTCCCCACCAACCTAACATGAACCATTTCCACAACCATGAAATATTATTTGCACGTATGGTATCATTCCAGCACTGAGGAGAGTGAGGCAGGAGGATTGCCATGAGTTTCAAGACCAGCCCAGGTCACTCATACAAGAACCCAAAGAAGAAAGTTATTCAGTGGCCCACTGAATCACTCCACAGTTATCCAGTCCTAGAGGACCTATCTCGTGCTAGGTACCGCGCTGTGTGTTGCATACACTCTCAAGCAAAGGCTGTTGCCATGAAGTTTAAAGTTGGCTGGGAAAAAACAATATCCTAACCACAGACACTATGACACATGATTCGTGCTAAAAGAGAGAACAGGCCAGACACGGTGATGGTTATGAGTCCAGTGCTTAGGAGGCCGAGAGAGCAGGATCGCAGCGAGTTTCAGGCAGCCTGGGCTACACGGGAGCTTTGCCGGTCGGAAAATAATAAAACCGAAAATAAGGCAGGGTGTTGACGAAAGTTAGGGAGAGCTGATCAGAGCTGGTGTCGACTCCCAGAAGAGGAAACTGAGGCGCAAGAGTGAGAACTCAGGTCCCCCAACCAATTCTCTCCTGCATGCTGCATACTATTCCTCCACAGACCTGACAGAGAACCGTGAGGTCCCTTCTGGAGTTATCCAGGACGGGTGTGACCGCTGCAACATGCTGCTCGAGACAGATTCCCCTGCTGACCCAGGGGAGTCTTCCGAATCCCCAGGACTGGTCCGAGCTGAGCAGAGAGTGCAGCCCACTACCTCCAGGTCAAGAAGCCTCACAGAACAGCACCTTCCAGGTGCCTTACCACAATGGAAGCAGCTGTCATTCACAGGAAGAGCAAGAACCAGGGTTTTCCTGGCTTCCCAGGGCAACCAACAAGCCCAGTCTCAGCTCTGGTGTGGGTCATCTTAATTTAATTTCCCAAACTTGTAGTTCTAGCTGAAACACTCCTTCTAGGCCCCTGTGGGCTGAACTCAGAGGATATTACTGTCCGCTAATAAGAATAGCAAAGACCAACATTTAAATTGAGTGCTTACTTGTGCCACACAAGTGCTAAATGCTAAGTACTTTTCCTATTTTATCTGAAATGTTGACACTCCCCCCAAGGACCTTTGCAAATTGGGCTTGAGTCCTACTATTTTTCTGGAAGGAGTTAAATTCATCAGAGAGTCGAAATCGTTTTGCAAAAATGATAGCTGGTAACCCTTTAAACTGTGATCCTTTTAAAGCATTTTGCATGCACATATCCTGTATCTCCACTAGTACTGACTTAGGTAAAGAAGTCCTACTCGGACATTTTCTGTTGAAGGCCCACTGTGCATATGTGGTGGGACTTGCATGACCAATATCCGACGTGGCATCTCAGGAGAGGGAGGACTGAGACCTGCTCACATCCTCAAAATCTCCGTCTCAGAAACCCAGGGCAGAGAACGGTCAATAGATAGCCACACAGAGTGGGGAAGGATCGGATCGACTTCTGCATCTAACCCCCACCCTTGAAATCCACTCAGCTTTTTACCTACTTTTCTTCCTTTTCTTTTCGCTTCATTTATCCCTTCTTGCCTTTCTCTGTTTCTCTTTTCACCACGAAAAGGAACACCCCCCCACCCCCCACCCCCGGCTCCAAACTTGCCCAGCTGTACATACCCTTTGTGCTGTCTCTACGAAATGCTTTGAGTTTATCCCGGATGTCAGCCCTGGGACTCTTTTTCATGGGGGGGGGCGCCTCCTCTCTGCTTGTTACAGAGGCCAAGGTACAGCGCTGTCAACAAGGATCTGTACGAAGGATCTGGACAGCACGGTTTAGGTGAGGGGCCCGAGTTAGGACACAGTGTCCTCTATATGGCTCATGCTCCATGTCTCTGTGGCTGACCTGTTCAAGCAACTCCAGTGTCAGAGCAAAGTCCCAAAGCAAGAGGGCATGAGAGAAGTGACTGCTATGTCAACACATCCAGACACCTTCATTATCCCACCAGTGGAAGGAAAATGTCAACCCCTCCAACCAAACCATAGAGACTATTCCATTCCTACTGCACCTTTCTCTTGAAATCTCCAACTACTTTACTGACTCATTTCCCACGAAAGAAGCAAAAGCTCTAGCTGAACCAACTACAGATGAAACACAGTGAGGAAGGCACCTCAGCACCGTGTGGACTGAAGTCTCCAGTCAATGCCCCTTCGCCGCTTGTTCACTGTGTCTCACTCCGGGGCATCTACCACTCAGCCAGCGCCTAGGATGCCTGCAGACCCTAAACCCCCCAAGTACTTCTGCCTCCCCGCAGAGCCCGCCAGGCCATCCCAGTTCATCTCCAGGGCCCCTGCCACCTACTTGGCTCTCAGAAGGGCCAGCTTCTTCCTCAGAGAGAAGACGCGGTAATGGCAAGCCTGCCTGACAGCTGTGCTGCACGACACGGTCTCGGAATTCAGCGTCTGCACCATGCCGGGCTCAGGGAAGAGCTGGCCACATGGCAGGCAGGACCTCAAGGGCTGCGGGCTCTGTCTGAAGGCACATGGGCAAGCCACCCCTGCAGCTGCCCCAGCTGTCCACAGCAGGCTCCTACACATACGATCTCCCTGGCCTTCTGCCTGGTACAAAACGCAGGCACATGGAAGGCCCAGGGTGGGATGGCTCAGCGTTCTGTGCCAGCAAGACACCCTCTGCCTTTGGTCCAAGCCCCAGTTCCAGGCAGAGCCCTCTTCCACCCTTCTACATCTGGCAGGGTTCTGGGCATTTGGCAACCTTCTGCTCTTTCTCTGTCCTCAGACGGGGAGAACGGGGGTGTGCCTGCATATGATGTCAGCTGCTGGCACTGGTGGGAGGGGCGGGTGGCCGCTTGGCTCCCAGAGGGCTCGTTCCTCCAGGAGAAGGATCACCTGAATGAACTCAGATCCATGGGGAATTCAGTGGCCGGGCAGGTAGGTGGAGCTAGAGCACTGCAGAGATCTGCTCTAGGGACAAGCTCTGGGCTAGAGAAAGCAGGACTGGAAACATCTCTCTAACCAGGCATGGCCGAGCACTGGGGTCCCTGTATGGAGGGGGCTAAGGAAGGTGGAGCTTGAGTTCCAAGTCATCCTGAGCTACACAGAGACTGGCTCAGAAATACAAAAATGAAAGGAAGAGAAGGAAGGATGGAGGAAGGGAAAGAAGGAGGGAAAAAATAAAAGAAGGAGAGGAGGAGCAATATACCTAGTGTCTTGACCTGTGATAGTACAACAGGCCTGAATTCTAGGCCAGCCTCGGTTCTCCCAGGGGACACGTCACCCTCACGCACCACCCCTTTGGAATCTCCATTTGTTCCATTGTGAATCCACAAAACCTTCACTGCTTCACTCCATGCTAGACGCCAAGTATTGTTTCTGTCCTCCAGGGGGCCACTGGCCAGTGGAGAGGCAGGTGAGGACATCAGGAGCCACACCTACCATCACCTGGGGTGTGCTGCGTCACCTCAGGAGCCACGTGATGGTGAGTTGGGAAAACACCAAGACATGGCTTCTTCTAGGAGCCACCGAAGAGGCTTTTTTTTAAACCTAAATTGGACTGGTGAGATGGCTCAATGGTCAACTACACGTGCAGTGCACACCCAATGGCCTGAGTGACGAGCTCTACAGCCTACCTGAAGGTGGAAGGAGAGAACCAACTCCCAGTTCTATCTCTCCCATATGCCATGACACAAAAGCCAGACACACACACCATACATACACACACGCTATTAATAAATAACAATTTAAAAACCTAAATTAATATACAACCTCCAGACTGTTACAGCTCCACCTTTCCTGACCTAATGAGATGATGTCACTTCCTGCCATGCAGAAAAGAGATCCTACAAAGTGCTACCCTCGCCTTCTTCTCTCTCACCTGTGATCACGCCCACACACGCCCATTCCTGCTCAGATCCTTTCCCAGCCGTCTGGGTCTCCCTTCCAGTGCTCCCCCACCACCACTGCCACCGCATTTCAATAGGGACACTGCCCAGCAGGCTAGAAGCCAGGACTCAGCTCTAAGGCATTCCCTCCTCCCACACCCATCTGCTGTGTATCTAATTCTTCATTGGGACCTAAATAGATCTTTGTATGCTTGTCTGCAGTGCTGGGAACCGAATCCAGACTCTCCCTCCAAGCTACAGCCAGAGCACCAAACAGGTACTTCAAGGATCTGTCATCTGAATGCCACAGCCCAAACCTAGTGTGTCTCTCCATTTACATGCACCACGAGTAGTTTACACTCCGTGTGCTGGATTAAAGCTCACTATTATCCCTGTTCTTTAAAATCTTTCTCCTTGATCTAGTATTTTAATAATTACTCTTCTAGCAAACATACGATACTAGCCATGGACCAGGCACTATTTTATTCTAAGTACACATACATACCACAAAGCATAAAAACACATTTAATTTTTCACTGAATATAGGAACTGTTATTACATGCATTTTACAGGTGAAAAGAGCGAGGAGCATGAAAGTCAACTGACTTCCACAGTATCACATTGCAAAAAGTATATCTTTTTTTGTGTATATGACTTTGTATGTGGGTATGTCTGTGTACACACGTATATAAGAGGGCACTTGAGTTTGTCACCCAAAGGTGACATCAAGAATCATCCTAGATCGCTCCTCCTCCTTATTGCTTTATTCTGGGGTTTCCTAGGCTCTGCCTTCTAGAATTAGAATTACAGCTGCCAGTGTATTCATCCAGCATTTTTAACACGGAATTTTGGGGGATCTGAAATCAGGTACTTTTGCTTGAGAAGCAAAGATTGTTATCACTACACCATCTTCCCAGCCCAGTATTTCTTGTAAGCTGAATGGGTAAATTTTTACCAGTTTCCTATCTCATTTATTTGCTTCCAACATTTGTCCCTCAAATCAATGTCTTTCACTGGAAAGTATTATGTTTTTCTTGCACGAATAACAGGGAGTGACCTGGTGCTGTAGACTGAATGAATCCTTCCGACACACACATCACCCCTGAATTCATGTTGAAATTCTAGCTTCCAGTGGAGTTGGATTAGGAAGTGGGACTTTGAGAAGTATTTAGACCATGAAGTTAGCACAGCTATAAGAGAGCAGAGACCAAAGTTCTTTTTGCCAGGAGGACACAGAAAGATGGATGTGTAGGATGAAATGTGAATTTGAGGTGGGCATAAAGATACATGCTTGTAAGTCATCACTTAGGAGACTGAGGCAGGAGAATTAGGAGTTCAAGTCTAATGTGGGTTACACAGTAAAATACTATTTTAGTAAAAATAAATAAATAAATAATAAGAAGAGGGTGAATGGGATTTAGCTCTGTCAGTAAGGTGCTTGCCACATAAGCACAAGAACTTGACTTCAATCCCCAGAATCCATATAAAAACCCAGTATGATGGTGTTAGCCTGTAATCTCAGCTTGCTGGCCAGCCAGGCAGCACACCCTGCTTGATAAACACAAGATTCCAAGGCAAGAACCTGTCTTAAAAAACAGAGTGGATAGTAAACTAAGGAGTGATACTCAAGACTGATCTCTTACTTCCACAGGTACATGCATATGTAACTGTATGCACATATACACACTCGCTAACTTGTGTATACACCCACACACACACACACACAGAGGCAGTTAATAGTTGCTAGGGGAGGGGGAGATGCTTCTTCAAGAGTGTGACCATTGAGAAGTTCCCATGATCCTGCAAATATCCATCATCCATGTATCTGTAAGCAATCCTAACTAAACTTATTGGAACACACACACAAAGAGGTCTTTTTGTGAGCCACAACAAACCTCTTCAAACTCAAGTAGAAGAAGGAGAAGAAATTGGGAAAGGGGAAACAAGGAAGGGAGAGGGGAAGAAAGGAAGAGGAAAGGAGGAAGGGAGGGAGAGAGGAAGAGAACAATGGAGAGAGGAGGGAGGGAGGAACAAAACAAGCTTTGTCAGTCACTAACTCTTCCAGCACCTTAATCTTAGACTTCTCAGTCTCTAGAAATGCAAGAAGTGCCTGCACTCCTGGGCACTTGGAAGGAAGTCTGTCATTTGTAAGCCAACTAGTCCATAGTTGCCCAGATGGACTAAAAGACCTAGATGGATGGTAGTTTCTTTCTTAAGATCTTTCCCCTGTCCAGTTTCCTACCAAACAGGAACATCTATTCCTTAATGCAGCAAACACCTGTCCATCTGTCCACAAATCGTCTCCCAACCTGCTCCCAGGACCAGGCTACAGCAGACTCAAATATTTGTGCCTCTGGAGCTTAGGCATGAGGAGATCCCTTTCCCAGTGCTCTCCACGGGACATGCCCACTCAGCTCTCAGCACAAGAACAATCCAAAGTCTTTGTGGATGCACTCTCTAGCTTCTACTCCACCTTCGCCCCCAGCGAACAGTGATGTCACTCCTCCGCAAGTTTCTTAATTTCCCTGGGCCTCAGTCTCCTAAATTCACCAGCTCAGTGGGGTCATGGAGAAAAATGCGTACAAGAGTTTGCATGCACAGGGTTTGGCACCATGCAAGCATTTGGTACAAATCCTTTAATTTGGTCATCATTAGATTTGTTAGCACTGTAGGTAGCACGTCAGTCTCTAACTTTTACACCATCTGCACAATCTCATGTCATTTAGGATATCGTGCTGGACTTGCTCATTTGCAAGAAAATCTCACCAACAGATAATAAGGCTTTTAAGGGGAAATATCACACCTTAATCAGTGCATCCTTGGCACTGGCAGGTGCCCAACATTCTTTCCACACTTTCTGTCTCTGCCTCTTTGACAGTGAATGCATCTCTGCTAAGGAACATAGTCAAGTCACATGAAAGCCAAAATGAGAGTTCTAATAGATTCCATTTACTAAGCACCAAGAACACAGTGTTTTTACATATTACTTTACTTATCACGAGATGTGTTTGACAAAAAGACTTTCTAGAAATGAGAAAACTAGAGTTCAGAGAAGCTAAACAAAAAATTTTTTTAAATGCACAGTGATGGTGGAACGTAATGGCACATGTAATCCTAGGACTCTAGAGGAAGACCACAAGATATTGTTTCAAAACAACAACAACAAAGAGGTTAGGCCTGGGGATGGATGGTTCAGTGATCTAACACATGCAAAGTCCAGGGTTTGGCAACCAACACCTCAACCAATCAATCAATCAGCTTCATTTAAATCCCTTCAGTTAAGAAGGAATGAAGAAAAGCCATGTGTTGCAGTTATTCTACATTGTTGCCAATAAATTCACGACCAAAAGGTTTATAGGGGAACAAGGAAGGAGGTTCTATTCTGGTTACAATTATCTAGTTACAGTTTTTATTCCAGCTTGGCAGGAAAACTCACATCAATACCAGGGGCAGAGGAAACTGGCCACATCATCTCCTGCTAAAAGAAGGACAAACCTTATTTGCCAGGCCAGCATGTATGCTCAAGTATAACAAAGGATGCCGGCTTCCAACCAGTTCCCTCCATCTTATCACTTGCCAGGGACTGGTCCTGCCTATCCTGGGCTGGACCTCCCTATCAGTCAGCCAATCCCTTGCAGACTAGCCCAGGACTCAGCTCAACAACCAGTTCTCCACAGCTGTGCCCAAAGCTCAAGTCCTCAACGGGCAAGCCGACACCCACATCTAAGTATGACAACCAGACAGAAACAGTTGCATGACTATTGCTAAGTACAATGTAAGGACATGTTGGTCAATGATGGAGGTAGTCCGATGACATTAAAGAGCCTGCAATCCCCAAAACGCATGTGGTAGAAGGAGAGAACCAGTTCCAGCAAGTTATCCTCTGACTTCCACATGCACCTACCATGATATCCACTCGGTGAGGAAATCGCCTGACAATGGTCTCATAGACAGCTATTTTGTCACTAAACATTATGTCCATTTTGAAACATGAGAAAGGCCCAAAAGAAAAAGAATCAATACGCATTAACAGCTGAAAGAACCTCTTATACTGAAGCACTATAATTCTGAAGCAATGAATGTTAATTCTGCCTATTCTGAGCAGCGCTCTGGAGTCTCAGAGGCTACCACGGGACACTGCGCATCTATCCACATCATCCTTAGCCATTTTCAACTTGATATCACCTTCTCTGCTTATTTCCCGAGGGAGTGACAAAGAGTAAATGGGGAGATACCAGGAAGGTCTTGTCAGTGCAGGAAATGCTTCCATCAATGGATTGGGGGCTGGGGAGAGAGCTCAGCGGGTAAAGTACTTGTCGTGTAAGCATGAGGACCGAGTTTGACCCCCAGAATCCCTGAAACAACAAGCAAAAAAAAAAAAAAAAAAAAGTGCACAAGTACACACATGCTATAAATAAGCACAATGCTGGGACAGCTGAGACAGATGGATCTCTCCGGGCCTTGCTGGCCCACCTGTCGAGCCTGATAGGTGAGTTCTGGCCAGTGAGAGATCCTATCTCAACAAAACAAAATGAGACAAAGTTGTGGGCAGCACCTGAAGAAAAACACCACCAGTAAATGACCACACACACACACACACACACACACACACACACACACACGCACACTCACACACAGCCCACAGTAAAAGAGTATGTAGCCTGACCCCCAGAGCCTCACCACTGCCGAGTTCAAAACTTACTCCATTACAGACCACTGCTCTCCATGTCCCTAGGAGACTCACAAGTAAGTGGAAATGTGTTCATGGAAGAGTCAAGTGAGGCATGGCCCTGGGAACTGGTTCTATCCAGCAGAGGGAACCCACTGCCAAGTGGGGAAGATTTCACCGAGAAAGGTTACGATGAACGCAGACAGGCCCTGAATTTCTTGGATGGTGTCCATGAAGAGCTTATGGGATGGAGCTAGGTCTGAAATGGAAGAAAGAGCCAGGGAGGAAATCTAGGATTTTTCTGAGTACAGTTTAGAGGGGAACTTATTATGAAGGTATGAGTAGTAAGAGAAGGGGATGGAATACAATTAATTTATATCAGTGTATATTCCCAAATAGCCAACAAAAAGCAGAGCTCTGTCCAGTTGGTGATATCCCACAAAGGAAAGCATGTTAGGATATCTTCAATTCTTCCCTTATTGTCTCTCCTAGAATGGCCCAAGCAGCTGAGATAGTGAAGGGAGGGTTAAGAAATCATAGACCCAAAAGAGAAAGAGTAGCCAAAGACACATCATGGTCAGAAGTGGACAGTATATTCCCTGAGATGGCTGGTACATAGCTGGGGGAGGGGAGGCTATGCCAGGAGACCTCCATGGCCCCTTATTTTGAAGTATAGTTGCTAAAATCCAAAGAGAGCATGGGCTATTCTAAGGACTAAAGGAGATGCCTTCAGATCAAAATTGACAGCATTTTGAGAAGATAGCTTTTACCCTGGGGGGAGGTACATATCTCCATGTTCATTGAATTAATGGACTGAATAGTTAACTGGGACAGAGCTCACAAGATGCTGTAGACATAAAACTGAGGGAGACCTACTCCTTCTGGTCTGAGACAAACTATTCCTTCTGACATAACACCTGGCTTGGGCTTGATTTCTTCCAGAAAGGAAAAATTGATGATTTTTGAAAGACATAGTCCACTACACAACATTAACCACAGAAACTTCTTCCTGCTCTGAGCTGGAGCCTTCTTGCTGTAACTTCTGCTTCTCCAATTGTCTGTGAGGATTTTCATAAGTAAAGAGTGCTGTTAATCTGGGCACAGAGGAAAAGGCAGGACTAGTACAAGAGACTTAACAGCAGCCTGATGCACAGAATAGTGGTGAGAACCCCCTTCTCAAGAAAAAACCAAAATTAAAACTTTTTCCTTCTCTGTTTGGAATTACCAGCCCTTGTCATCATTATCTCTGAAACTCTAACATCCCTTTAGAAAACTGATCCTAATGCTTCAGATCTCATCAAATCCATGCAGATTACACATTAAGTACAGCCACACACCCTTTCTGTGGTTAATCCATGCATGATTTACACTTAAGATTGGGTGGAGCAAGGTGTGGCGACGCACACCTATAATCCTAGCCCTTGGAGGTGGAGGCAAAAGTTCACAGGGTAAGACACCTTCTGGCGAACGGGGCCGCATGAGTTCCAGAGGACTGACTTCTGAAAGTTCTGAGCATGCTCTCTAAATAATAACAATTTTTTTTAAATGCAGCTTAAGATGAGGAGGTAGGGCAAGAGGACAAGGCAAGCACACCCAAGTGCCCTCTTCTATACATATACGTACATAAACACATACCAAAAAAAAAAAAATCTGTTTTTTCCAAGAACAAAGTCTCCAAGTATTCCCCAGCCTGGCCTAGAACTCCCTGCTCGGAACTTTCAGTAAGCCTCCTTGCTCTGCTCCCAAGTGCTGTGTTACAGGCATACTCCACAGTGCCCAGCAAAAGAATTATTTTCTAATACACAATTTATTGCCTCTTTTGGAAAGCATGTCTTAAGTCAAGTATAGTGGTACATGACTACAATCCTGTTACACAAGACTGTCTCAAGTAGCAAACCAAAATAAAACCCCGTGTTAGGTCAACTGAGACCTCCTTTTAGTTCCCGTCATGTGTGCTTAGATCTTGAAGGCTTGGGTTTAATCCTAAATACTTCATTTCGTGGGGGGAGAGGGGCGGAGGGAGAGAACACTGTGTGTGCCTATGGAGGCCTAAGGGTGACTTTGGGAATCATCCTGGATTGCTCCTACCTCCATACTGCTTTGCCTTGGGATTTCCCAGGCTCCACATTCTAGGGCCAGCAGTGAAGGCTGCCACCATCTCCACTTGCTGTGTTTACATGGGCTCTGTGGATCCACTGTCAAGTCCTTTTGCTTTTGGGGCAAAAGGCTTTAACCCTGAACTATCTCCCTAGCCCAAGAAATCATCTCCTAAGGGCAGAATTGCCACAGGGAACTCAACTTGAAAAGATTTCATGTGAAGAAGAGCTTTAGGGTTTTATTTGTGAGCCATGCCGTATAAACCAATATATCTTGAACTGAATATATATATATATATATATATATATATATATATATATATATATATATATATATTTAGGAGGAACATGCTCAAAAGATAACTTTCAGAAGTCAGTTATGGATTCTGAACTCTGGACCTTCTGCTTAGAAAACTCAGGACCTTCTGCTAGAAGGGAAAGGCTTAACCGCTGAGCCATCTCTCCAGCCCCCAAGCACTGAATTTCGAAATGACTTTCTTGGACAAAAAAGTGAACTTACCACCACATGCCTACTTGTCTAAACTCACGGCACCATACGAAACACACTGGTTAGCACTCATATTCCTAGTATACAGCCAGTTGAATTTCTAATCCTCAGCCAAGCCATCTAGGAGCTTCTACATTCTCCTTGCAGCTTCTATATCCGAAGCAGTAACACTAGACACATACAATTCACTCTGACGCCTGGTGGACAGCTGCTCTCCAAAGCCAGCATGTAGGTATGTTACCCCCAGGACATGAAACTTTCCAGTTCAAAATACCTTTCCCCTACTTGATCCGTGTGACTCAAACGCAAAGTTTAGCTCATGTCAGTTTCCTCTTTTGAGACACTAACCAGATGCCCTTAGTTATTCCCTCTAGTTTCTATGGGAAACAGCCTCTTTCCAATCACTCCAAGCGCAGAGGCCCAATGTCCTCCTATCTTTCTGTTTCCCAGAGTTGTTCTTCTTTCCCACAGCAGAAACAGTCTAACATCACCACCTCACCCCCTTCGCTACCCCCTTCTTTTCAGCTCACCCTTCCCCCCTTCTTTCCAGTTTACCCATCCCCCCTTCTTTCCAGTTTACCCTTCCCCCCTTCTTTCCAGCTCACCCTTCCCTCCCCACTTCTTTCCAGCTCACCCTTCCCTCTCCCCTTCTTCCCAGCTTACCCTTCTTCTCGAACTCGAGGACTCAGGAACCTGCTAGAATCATCTTCGTGGCTGCTGTGCAGGCTGCTCTGCTGGCTGCTGGGGAAGCACACAGGATGTGAACGTTAATGCTCTGCTGCTTTCTCAACCCTAGCGGAGGCCATCCAGACCTCAACTAGACGGAGATAATGAGGTTGCAAAACTAAGTGGGGGTAACAAGTCCCTCTGGCCCCAGGGCGGGAGTTCAGTCCAGCAGGGTGCTGTCAGGCAATGAACCTGAGAAAATGTATAAATCTTGAGCAAGCCATAATCATGACGCTCCAAAGATAACTCTGCTGCCACTCAGATGGGAAGAGGAAAGTCCCGGCTGGCTACCTAACTCCCCTCTGGGATGTATGTGTGCCTCTGTGGCTAGTGTTGTTAGAATCCTACCTGGGCCTTTATAGATCTCTGATGGGATCTATCTTCCTCAGCCCATCAAAGCTCCCAGGGAGGTAAGCATAGCTTGGTGGGGAAGAAGTAGGAGATGCGGGAGGAAGGGGGTAAGTGGGGGAGGAGATTAACTAGAAGGCAGGAAATTTGATAGACTCAGGGTCAGCTGCTCTGCCCCCAGGGAGGACTGAGTAAAGTGAGAAGATACAGTCTTCCAGCCCTGCAAACGGAGCCATTAATATGGCCTAAGGGCACACAATCTGGTATGTCATCCAGTCTCTGGAGCTCCTGCCAGTCATCCCATGCGAGGCTGAGGCGAGATGACTGCCAGAATTTGAGGCCAGCCTGGCTACCTGGAAAATCCTAGGCCAGCCTGAGTTACAGTGGAAGACCATCTCAGAAACAGGAGAGAAAAAAAGGGGGGGGGGAGTGGTAAGATGGAATAGACCACTTTTTGACTTTTTAGTCATCGTTCTTTTCTAGATTTTGTTTTGAGACAAGGTTTGCTGTGTAACCCAGGCCGGTATGAAACTCATAATCTCCTGCCTCTGCTTCCCAAGTGCTGTGAGTACCAGCATGTGACCACTATGCCCAGCTTCTGCCATCTCTCTGACTCTAGAGAAAGAAAAGCAGCTCAAGACCATGTGAGGGCAACTTCCTTTGTAATGGATAAATACATGGTTTTTGGTTAATTCATCTGACAAGGGCCCAAAGACTGCATGCCCAGATCAAATCTGATGCAATCTATTTTGACAGCCATGGGAGCTAAGGATGACTTTGATGGTTTTAAATGGATAGAAAGATCTAAACCTACAAGAAATATACTCTGGGTGGGGGCGGGGGTAGGAAGACTAATGCTGGAACTTAAATTCGAAATTTAATAGCTCCAGGCTTCAAGTACAAGTCTACAATGTGGATAGCAGTTGTCCGGAGATAGAAGATGGTATCTGAAGTCCGGTGCTTTATGCCATTTATGAAAATTAGTGGCTTCAGCCAACTTGAAAGATATGGTTTACTGCTTCTTCAAGGGAGATATGACTTTGATCTACTTGGGCTAGGATTTCTTCTTACTTACCTTCCCTTCCCTCTGTCGACCAAAACTCAGAAACCCGATAATTAAAAGAGAGTCCAGCGCTTTCAAAAAGGCAATCCGTGTTAACTCAGTTTCAAAAAAACTAACTTTGCGGTGACATTGGCAAGTAGCTCCACTAGATGGCAGTGTTGATTTCCAAACCACAAACTACAGCCAAGTCAACCTATCAATTGCCTCCGGAACCAGAATCCCAACCCACTCTACAGCGCCTCCTTCTGGACTCTAACCAGAAGAGATTAAAAACAACTGTCTTCAAACTTGTCTTTTGGTTCCAAATAGTTGAGCAATAACCATGCTGCCTACATTCAACAGATAGGCATATAATGCCTTCTGCCTGTGCATGTACCAATAGGAGACAACACTGAGGTCATGGCTAGAATTAAAGCCTAGGCCATAAAGGCGAGAGAAGGGGAAGAAAATGGAGAGGAGGGAAGGGAAAGGAGGGGTGGCAGCAGATAGATCTAGAAGTGACAATGCTTGCCTGGGTTCGAATTCGAATTTCTCCACATCCTAAGACCCTGGGCAACTTATTTCATATCACACTCCTTACTTACTAGATAGACAGGTTAAAAACTGTTATTCTTACCTCACAAGGTGAGGTGTTGAGAAACCAATATATGGGAGCATGACACATATATTAACTGCTGCAAGATGCTAGCTGAGATCCCTACGGAAAGTCCACCGTCCGTGGGCTTGACACAGTGGAGGGGAACAGAGCAGAGTGCATCCTACTGTCAAGGTGCTCGCAAACTGGAAAGCAGGATTCAAGATAATCACATTTGAGAGTTAAAAAGTGCTTGGGGAACAGAGCACGTAAGTCGTACTTTCCTGGGACCAGGAAAAGAAACACAAATGTCTTTGACAACAAGGTTTTCACTCTGAAACTTAAAAACTGGACAAAGCCAAGCAACAGTGGCAGATATTTGTGACCTTCACACTCAAGGGATAATGCAAGGCAAACCTGGGCTGCATGCAAAGACCCTGGCAAAAAAAGAAAAAAACGTTTTCCTTTGAAAGTCTGTTTGCCCTTTGGGGGGCCACTCACGCCCCAGCAGAGGTGCTTGCCAATATAGTTGTCCTTGGAAGAAGCCCAGTGGATCACAAATACAGAGGGATGTGGGGGTAGGAGGGGAACTGGCTAGAAAGAATTTGTGGGATTCGAGGGGACATGGGGGGGTGAACAGGAAATGAAATACATGAGTTCATCGTATTTGTGTATGAAAGCTTCAAAGAATAAAAAAAAATGGTGACCCTCAGTTAAATCTAAAAAAAAAAAGTGTAACAAAAAGTAAGTGATCTCACTACTCCAGAGATTGAAGCAAGAGGATCATGAATTCAGCCTATTAGCTTAGATTGAATACTGTCAAAAAACAAAAACAAAAACAAAAAAACTCTATCAATAACAGAAATGAGAAGACAGGCATTCTAGCTCTACCCTGCTTCTACTTCTATGCTCAGAGTGCTTCACTAGGAAGTGGGGAGCAAGACTGACGGGGTGGGGGTGGGGGTGTCCCGTCCCTCCAGCACAGAGAAGAGGGTGCATTGCCCTGCAGCGCTGGAGAGGTGAGCAAGTACAGGCACTGGGGCATCTCAGGAAACACGTTAGAGAGGTGAACTATGAGCTGGAGGAACTACAGGTGAATCCCTGGGGGTACCAGTCCCTCCTCCAGTGCCCCAGAGGGGGCCACCTGAACCTCTCCCACGCAATCAGGAATCTGAATGACAGACGTTGAACACACTTGAAGCAGCCAGCAGATGGCATTAGCGGACGAAAGAGACTGTTGGCCTGAAAAAGAAACTCTAAACAAGGATTTGGAAGACTTCTCCTGGGTGCCAGATGACTGGAGGATGGCTTAAGCTGCTGAAGAAGGGAATTTGTATGAGCATCTGTCTGCCATTCCCTGCAAGACAGCGAGACAAAGCACTAGGGTGATTAAAATCTCTCCCACCTGCTACAAATTGAAGCTTTGGATAAAACCCACTGTGGAAATTGAATTTTAAAACACTAGATCCTGTTACTAAATAAAGTGGGGGAAGTTCTTCTTAGAATTCTGGAATATTGCCTGGGCTAAGCAGCTCACGACTGTAAGCCTAACAGTTGGAAGTAAAGGCAGGAAGATCAGAAGTTCAAAGTCACAGTCAGCTATATCGTGAGTTCCAAGTGAGTCTGAGCAACATGAAGCATTGTCTCATTAAAAAAAGAAAAAAGCAAAGAAAAGAAAAATTCTGGAGCTGGGGATGGCTTAATCTATAAAAGTGCCTGCCATGCAAGCAGGAGAATACGAGTTAAAGAGTCCAGAATCCACCTAGAAAACTGGGCATGGCAGCACAGGTTTGTAATCCCAGAGCTGGCTGGTGAGATAGCTCAATGGGTAAGGCTCCTGGTTGCAGATCTGGAGAGCTAAGCTTGATTCCCAGAAACCCACAAGCCCAAATGATGAAAAGAGATAACTGACTTCTAAAAGTTGTCCTTTGACCTCCACCTGTGAGCCAAAACATGCATCCATAATCTTTCTCTTTTCTCCTGTTTGTCTCATAAATAAATTTTTGTAAATTATGTGCATGCATATGTGAGTATATGTTTGCATGTGGGTGGGTGTAAGTAACTGTGTGTGCACTTAAGTTATAAGTGTGCACGTAAGTGCATGTGCTTGTGGAGGTCTAAGGGTGTCATTGAGAATCACCCTGGATTGCTCTCCATGTATTGTTTTGCTCTGGGTTTCCCTTGCTCTGCCTTCCAGGGCCAGCAATACAGGCCTCCACCATAACTGCCCAGCACTTTATACTTGGGATCTGAGGATCTAAACTCGGGTCCTTTTGCTTTCTAGGCAAAGGTTTTAACCATTGAGCCAGCTCTCAGCCCAACAAAATACATTTAAAAAAGAAAAAAAAAAAAACAAGGCCGACAGTAGTTGAGTTGAGGAATGACACTCTAGGTTAGACACTGGATTACACACACACATGCGCACGCACACGCACATACACATTCCTGAATATTATTACACGGGGAAACTGGCAGAACAGAATCCTGGTTTCGTTCCCACCAGCATGCTAGTGCAGAAGCTTGTCCCAGAAGGTCACATTAAGACCTGTAATACTGGGGAGAACAGAGGCAGCATGCGTGGTCTTCCAAGCAAAGCATCCTGCACAAGGCAGGAAAATCACTGAACTGTGATCAGGAAGCTCCACAATGTGAACTAGACAAGATCTCTTGATTCCACAGAAGCACTTTCTTTCCTGCTCCAGGGCCACATGCAGCAAGCACAGGCTAAGTCCACAGACCACAAAGGTGTCCGGGTACACTCTGAAGGCACAGCGGGACTGCTGGGGAGATGGAGCCTGGCTATTTGATTTTACCATGCTGAGGATGGAACTCAGGGCATTATGCATGTCGGACATGCTAAGTGCTCACCAAGCTATATCCTAAGCCTTTTTTGGGGGGGGGGGCACCATCTCATTAAGCTTAGCAGGTGAACTTTCAATCCTCCTGACTCAGATTTCCTCAGTAGTTAGGTCTATAGATATGTACTGCCAAGCCCTAGTTTAGTACCCTCTCTGAACAGGCTTCCTAACAGAATCAGCTCTTCCTCTCTTAGGCAATATTAGCCCAGAAAGTGTTTCACTTTTGTTTCATGATTGTGTGTGTATATGTGCATGAATGAAAGCATACATGCTTACACATACATGAGTTCCAAAGAGCACAGTAGGCAGGGACCAACACTCAAAAGTCAGGTCTCTCCTTTCACTATGCAAATCGCTAGATTTCGAGACTTACCCAGTATACTGTCTGGCTGGCCTCCCATCCACCTTTCTTTACATGACTTACAGGAATCAAACTCAGATGGTCAGGCCTGTGTTGTAAGCATTTTTACCCACGGAACCATCCCACTGGCCCCAGAAGGGGTTTGGGGGTTCAGGTAGTCCCAAGCCTCCATGGCGCATGCAATGTGATTTCCAGTGGTCCCCAGATAGAAGGGAAGCTGCGCTTGCCCACACCAAGGCTGCAGAGACCAACACTCCCCTCCTCCCCCCCCGTTTGTCTGCTGTTAACTGTACTCTGTAGATGAGAGCATTAGCACCAATTATCTCATGTTAATTGGAAGTTTCAAAACACGCCAAACGACAGTTACAGCTGTCATTGATTAGTAAACAGAGAGAAATAAAATTCTTCCAGGCAGTGGATGTGGAAGGAACAGACAGGCCTAGGTTTGCCCAGCTGGCCATGTTTCTCATTGACCCGATAGCCTTGGCCAGCTCACTAATCCTCTCTCAGTCTAATTCCTTGGAAAATGCAGACTTACTGGAATGAGTTGTAACTTAATCCTCAATTTTTAGAGTTGAGGATTAAATTGAGAATAATCCAAATCATCATACCCTGACCAGAAAGACTCAGGTTCTAGTCCTGACTCTGACACGTGGCAGAGGGATAGGATTTACCTTCTTAATTCTTTCTTAAAGATTTAATTATTTGGAAGGGACATTGTGAAGATCAGAGACCTTTTATAAAACTTTATTTATTTAGTGTGGTTGGTGTGTGTGTGTGTGTGTGTGTGTGTGTGTGTGTGTGTGTGTGTGTGTCAGAGGGCACTGTGTGTCCCTGTAAAGGACCAAGGGTGATTTGGGGAATCATCCTGGATTGATTCTACCTCCCTTTTCTTTTGCTCTGGGATTTTCCAGACTCTACCCACCAGGGTGAGAAGTACAGGCTTCTGCTTTTTCTACTTGGCCTTTTTGCGTGGGATCTGGGATCAAACTCAGGACCTTCTGCTTGCAAGGTGGAGTCTTAACCCCTGAGCCATCTCTCCAGCCACAGAGAACTTTTCAAAAGTCTGATCTTTCCTTCCACCTTGTAGTTTCAATGGATCCAGGGTTGCATAAGCACATTTACCAGCTGAGCCATCTTGCCAAGCCAGGATTTCCCTGTTCCAAAGTTCAGACATGGGCGATAATGTATGACTTACAGGCACAAGAAGAATTAGTCTGGTGGGAATCATGGTAGATAGTGAATAGCAACTGCATTACATCATCGCAGCTTGACTGATCCATAAACATTTAGCAACAATCAAATGCACGAGCGGAGAGCAACAGAGGAGAGTCTTTGTTGTTTAGAACGGTTGCAATAATGGAGCTTGAACCAGGACCCCATGTATGCTAGGCAAGTGTTCTGACAGCGAGCTACAATATCCCCAGCCTGCACAGGGAAAGTTCTCAATGGTAAAAATATTAAGCATCTACTGGTCCGAAAAAAAAATAGAGTCATATACCATCCGCGTCAGAAATGAAAGCGGCATTTCCATGCCGAGTTATTGCCACCCGTGAAACAAGGCTGGTATTTCTGACTTCAGTTTGAGTGGGAGCAGCATATGGGGGAAGAGGAGCAGGTAGCAGAGACGTGGAGAATAAAAGAAAGTTTCTGTTTGTCACCTGGCAAGCAAGCATGGGAAAGTCTAAAAATAGAAATTAAGTACACAGATGTGATTGGGGCCCTGTGAAAGGCTGCCAGCTCCTTACACAACACCCCTAATAGTCTCACATAGAGCTCAGAAAACAGCAGGCTTTGGGTGAAAACTGCCAATCTGCCAACAGCCTAGGGGGTGCTTTTAACGGCTCCCACGGGAACCTGCTGAAAGACAGGCAGCTGGTCAAGGAATGGAGTGTCCAACACACACTCCTTATCTCTCCAACTCATCAGAGTTCTCAATATGTCTGAGTCTCTGGTTTAGTTTGGGTTTGAGGAGACAGATCTCAAGTCTGCCACCCAGGCTGACCGGAACTCATCATGTAGCCCAGGTTGGCCCTGACTTATAGTAATCCTTCTACTCCGGCCTTTCCCATGCTGCAGTTACACATGTGAACTTCTAGGCTTAGCTGCTCTTTAACTTTTCATTTCTTTTAGTTGTGTGTGTGTGTGTGTGCGCGCGCGCGTGCGTGCTGTGCATGCGTGTGGAATGGAAGGGGGACATGCAACGCCACTGTACTCCTTTGGAAGTCAGACGACAGCTATGAGGAATAATGTAGAGTAAAGTTCTTTCTCTTCATCTTTACAGGGGTTTGGGAATCAAACTGAGGTCATCAGCCTGAGGTGCAATCACCTTTATCCTCTGAGCCATCTTGCTGACTGTGTTTTAAACAGAACCTTACTATGCAGCTAGGGTGCCTTCAAACTCCTCGTCCTCCTGTCTTGGCTTCCCTAGTAGCTGGGATTTTAGGCACCATTACATCCATCGTCCATGTTTGTCTTTAAAAAGGAAGAGGTTTAGCAACTCAGTAGTTGCTAAATAGTTTGTCCAAACATAATAAACTTGGGAAGTTTACTTTGCAGCTTACGTGGCCCTTCCCCAAATCTGCTAAGCCAAAGTGAAAGGCTGTTATTAGTCAGTCAATTAGTTATTCGAGGTCATCAAACCCGGCGCCCTCCACTATAACACAACTATACCACTAACCCCAATGAGTATCTTTTTAAGCTTATTTGAAAGAGATACACAGAGAGAAGAGAAACACACACAGCAGGAAAGAGGACAACTTTCAGAAGTTGGTTCTCTCCTTCCTGGCATCTGGGCTCTGAGGATCAAACTCAGGTCACCAAGCTTTCACAAAGACACCTTTAACTTCTGAGCCATCTCACCAACCCTGTAATGAGTATTTCTGAAAAGCTTCCCAAAGATATTGGGGCAAGGGGACACAAAGTAGAGCCCCTCTGATGCTTCTACTTCCTCTTCTGATTTTTGAGTTGGTTCATTACAATCTGGACCCCCACACCCACCACTCCTTGGATTTAGCTGCGGGAACAGTCTTAAAATGAGCATGGTAATTCCCACTCACTCAGGAAACGGAGACAGGAGGCTCAGGAGTGCCACACCAGCCTGGGCTAACCACAGTGACTTCCAGACCACACTGGGCTGCAGGGTGAGACTCTGCTCAAAACCCAAAACGACAAATACTAATTCTATGGGACGACTAAGCAGAGCTGACCTTGAGAACTATTCCATATTGGCAGGACTGATTCGAGGGTCAGGAGGACAACTTCTCCCTCCCTGACTTGGAGGACATGACTCTCTCCGGATCGTCATTCTGGTCTATTCTGCTCTTCTCTTCATGCTCTTAAAACTTTCACAAGTCCTTCTACCTGATCTCAAAATGCTACTCAGGGCTCATTCAGCCAGTCCTTCAATAAATTATCATCAGCGATCAACTAGGTGCTAAACTGCATTCTAGAACCCAGACGTTGGCACAGAGGCGCAAACAGCATAGGCAAGGTCCCTGCTTTCTGAGAAGGAGGTAACATGCCATCAGGTTTCTTATTCTTGCTTCCTACAGGGACCCTCCGCTTGGAGAACTGCTGACATAGCTGTTATTATCAATACACTGCGCAATGCCTGCCATCCTTATACTTGTTTTAGAGCGCATTCATGAGAGAGGCTTATAGCTTCCATCAGACTGCCAAACATGCCTGTGACCAGGAAGAAGTGAAAACCCACCACAATAAGACAGACATGGTACCTCATGGCTACCATCCCGGCACTCAAGAGACTGAGGCAAGAAGACTGCTATGAGTTCCAGGACAGCCAGGCCTGAACAATCAAGACTTGGCCTAAAAAAAAAAGAGCAAATAAGGGGCCAGCAAGATGACTCAGTGAGTAAAGGTGCCTGCGCTCAAACGTGGTGACCTGAGTTTGATCCCTACAGCCCACATGGTAGAAGGAGAAAAGTGACTTTTCAAAGTTGTTCTCTGATCTCCAAATACATAGTATGAATCTCTCTCTCTCTCTCTCTCTCTCTCTGTCTCTCTCTCTCTCTCTAACAAAAAAGTAAACAAATGATTACTAAAAGGGGAAGGAGGAGCCTGGCACTGAGGTGGTTCAGTAGAATCTGCTTGCAACTTGGTGATATGAGTTCAATCCCCAGAAACCCATGTGGTGGAGAGTGGACTTCTAAAAATTGTCCTCTGACCCCTGCTATGTACTAGGACATGCATGCATACACATTCTTTCTCTCCCTCTATCTCAAATAAATCAATAAATAATTACCAAAAACATGTATTTAAATCCACGGCAATGTATCTCTTTGGGGGATGACTGCTACACCTTAGACTCTACCTACAGTAGAGTTATTGACAACTCCCAAAGACAGTAAAGCAGAGAGCTTTTTTTTCATACATGCAGCTGTGTGAATTTAAGTTAGTTAGAAAATGTAGTTCTCGGTTGCGCTACCTACATTTCAGGCATGCAGCAACCATGTCACTAGTAGTTTTCAGAGCAGACAGTTTGGAACATTTCTCTCCTCCCAGCTTTCTGGGAGGATAATCCTATTGCAGGACATTTCCAGCTCATACTCAAGACTTGCATTCCACTCTGAAAACTGTGTTCTGGGCAACTCAGAACACGCCTAGGCTTTCCCTTCCATCCTATCCCCCATCTGTTAAAATGTAAGTTGATAGTAAAAACATTTAACAGGAAGACTGGCATATAAATGAATGGGTACCCATCCTCCTTATGCTTATCAGAGTTGAATTCTCTTGAATATCCAAAGGAAACTCACACTTGATTCTCAAGAACATACAAGGGATTGCCTGTGACTGCTGCTTTGTACACTGGTGTTGGCAACTGGAGATTCTGCGCCCAGCACTGATTTCACCTTCTTTTCTCCCCCTTTATTTCACTGTTCAGACTCACACCAACTAGAACTCCCCTTTGTCACTCCATGCCAAAGTCAAGGACTCCACTTCCTTCTGTGTGCTGAATCCCTGCCCCTACTCATTGCTCCACTCCTAGATGAGTTTACTGAGCTTTTTTTCCCTATTGCCAAGGAGATTCCATCTCCTCATGATGTTTCAAATCTCAGGGGTAACCTAGGAGTATTATAGCTCAGTGATGGAGAGCCTGCCTGGTGTGCTGAAGGTTCTGGTTTGACTCATAGCACCATACTCACACACGTGCGCACACACACGTACACACACCCTTGGAACAAAGTTCATATTCTCTTATCTGGGCAATAAAAGCCTTATGACCAGACCCTGATCTCACTTCCCACGCCTTCATCTCCTACCTGTAGCTCCACTCCAGTCACGTGCCTTGCCTGCCTCTGGAGTCACTCCTCTGGCATCTCGTCCTTTCTTTGTTCTACTAATCCCTACCGAAGCAATGTGGTTAAGGGTTTGAGCCTCCTGGCTCTAAGTGTTAGACGGCCGGCTTTCAAATCTGACCTAGGCCACTCCATTTCAATGTCTATTAAACATGCCACACTACATAATATGAAATAATATCTACCTTACTGGGGGCATTATGAGAGTTAAGTCATACCCATGAGATAAGGAGTTGGCATTGAATAGATGATATCCTTTGAAAGTAGAGTCTCTAAGAGGCCGTCCTTGATGGCTGTCATCTGCGTCAAACTCCTGCACCCTGAACTGACCTTTTCCTTAACATGTATCACATCCATCTGGATTCTGATGAGTTATTCACCACACAGCTCAGTATGGTGCTACGCACCTGTAATCCATAACATGAGGTCACATAGGGAGACCTTGTCTTAAAAAACAAAAAGAAATTTCATTTCACTGTATCTTCTACCGTACTTTGCTTTGAATGCAAAGATCCTGTTTGTCATTTCCTTAGGGTATGCTAGGTGTCCAACCCGTGTCTGACAGATGACTGAGTGAATGGAATACCCCCTCTTGCTGTGCTTCTGAGGGTCTCTTATTCCACAGAGTCCTTGTTGAGTGCTGTCACAGACTCTATAACCTAGTCCATCAATAGTTCTGCAATGCCTGTATTAAAAGGCCCTCCTGCTCAGGTCCTCCAGGATATGTAAAAGATCGTTTGCGACCTTTGCTTTGGACACTGGTATTAGCAACTGGAGATACCAACTCGGGTGGACCTCCCAATTACAGAAGTCACCACAACAAAACCTCCAGCCTCCGAATGCCAGTCCTCCTCTGCCCTTCCCTCACACCAACACCATGATCCAGCACTCTGCACCGTGAGGAAACAGTCTTCTGCTTTACAGTGCCAGCATCAGAAGGGGAACAGGAAAGACGGTGACTCTCTAAACAGACGTTATAGGCAAACGTAGTAGGAGATGATCTTGAAAGCCAAGGTTAGGGATCTTTGTGTTGGTTTTTATTTTTATTTTTTTGATTGTCTGTGTTTTAAAGTTTTATGCCAACCCTTGGCTATCATGAATAGGTATAATTGAGCTCTGGCTAGGAAAAAAATTCAATATTTCCAATGCTTTGTCTGGTGCTACTTTTGACAGATCCTTCACTCATAACAAAATTCTAGACCTCTTGCCCCATACAACTGAAAAAAATATATATATACGTCCCCCACTACAATCCTGAAATGAATTGACAGAAAGGGACAAGCAGAGCCTGTGTTGGTTTCAGCTCTTCAGTGGCTTTAGCTCAAGCATCACATCACTGTTTTTCTACCTTCCCACATCCTAGGACTTTCCATGTCCTCAATTAGCACTTAGCTTCACAGTGAAATCTCACATACTCTTAAGGAAACTAGGTGTATGTAAGTTTACCAGGTAATCTAGTAGTAGGCTTTTATTCTAGAAGTGATGTGGTCAACCAAGTTGCTTCCTAGTATTTAAGTCTGTGAGGCCTCATAAATCAGTCTTCCTCTGGTCCATATATTCATCCCTCCTCTTCCTCCAGCCCACATATTCAATTTACTGTGCAACACCCACCATCCTTATTTTCATTTTATAGTGTACATTTATGAGAGAGGATTATAACTTCCATCAGATTCTCAGATATGCCCATGAAAAATAAGAAGCTAAAATCCACTGCAACAAGCCTGACATGGTGCTTCATTCCTCATGCCTCCTCTTCTTCTATCCCCCAACGCCTTGTGCTTGCTTCCTGTCCATAGACAAGTTGTGACTTCCCAAGTCAGAGCATTAGGGAAGCCAATGCTAAGAAACTACCAAAGTCCTTAAGACCTAAAACAAACAGACACCGTCTTATGCACAGATAACCCCAGCCTTCATTCTATTTTAATCTTTATATCTATTTATTTGAAAGAAATAGACAAAGAGACACATTCATGCCACGGTGCACAGGTAGAGGTCTGAGAATATCGTTCAGAAGTCAGCAGTCTTCTTCTACCAAGCGGGTTTTCAGGGATCAAATTGGGGTCACCAGGTGCCTTGCAAGCAGGTGCCTTACCCACTGAACCATCTTACCGACTCCCCAAATTTTCATTTTGATTCCCCAGAGTCTTTATCTAAACTTCTCAAAAGGAAGAGTGGAAGTTCCTTCTCCATCAATTCCTTGGCAGTTCCCCGGCAGTTCCCTAGCAGTTCCCGGCCAGAGCATCACACACAGTTCCCAACGATATCCCAACTTCCTCCCCTCTAAGAACCCTTGGACTACATGCCTATCGGTCATGCTTCAGAAGATACAACTGGCTCAGTACTATTCAGTTCCAGTTAATCTGCATATGTGTTGGGTTTTTACTTCCAAGTGCTGTTTAAAACTTCAAGTCAACATCAAGCAAAATGCCTCACCATGCTGGGGTAAGAGAATTCACATTAAAGAAACTTAACATCAGTTGTCTCGTATTGTAGTTTAAATGAGAAATTTCCCTCATAGGCCTCATGTTTTCAATCCATGGTCCCTGGCTATTGGTACTATTTGTGGAGGCTGTGGATATTTTAGAAGAGGGGATATAGCTGGAAGAAACAGGCAACCTGGGGCAGGTCCTTGTGGGTATATTGTTCCTGGTCCCTGGTCCCTTCCTGTTATCATCTCTGCCTATGGTCCACCAGAGTGTGGATGGATTCTGCCACCTGCTTCTTCTGCCATGTTGTTCTGCCTCACTGTGGGTTCAGAAATGCAGAACCAAATGACCACGGACTGTGTCTTGGGTTTTGAAGTGCAGAACCAAATGACCACAGGTTGTATCCTTTCAAACTACGAGCCAAAAGAAATCTGTCATCTCTTAAGTTTATGATAGATGTATTGTCACAATAGCATTAAAAATAACTAATATATCTCCCAAAAATATTTTTAATGGGGCTGTGGAAATGGCTCAGGGGTTAAAGCCTTTGCCTTTCAAGCAAAAGGATCTCAGTTCAGATCCTGAGATCCCGTGTACAAACACTGGACAGAAATGGTAGTGGCCTGCACTTCTGGCCCTGGCAGGTGGAGCCTGGAAATCTTTCTCCCAACCCGAGCAAAGTGATACAAAGATAGAGCAACCCAGTACGATTCCCAATGTCCCTCCTAGGTCTCCACAAGCACATACACTCAAGTGCTCTCTTGTACACACAAAAACATAGACACAAGCATGAGTGTGTGTGTGTGTGTGTGTGTGTGTGTGTGTGTGTGCCTGTGTGTGTGCCTGTGTGTATCTGTGTGAGAACAGAGGACTTCTTGTAGGAATTGCTTTTCTCCTTCCACCTTGTGAAAGCCAGGTCTGTCTCTCTTGCTTTTGGGCCTATCTGTGTTCTCCAAACTGTGTTCTCCAAATAGTCCGAGTTTCTGAACAATTCTCCTTCTCTGCCTTCCATCTTGTAGGAGGACTGCCGCGGGTACCACATCTGCCTTTTCCCATGGCTTCCAGGGACCAAACTCAGGTCACCAGCTTTATGGAGCGCGCATAATAAGCTGAGCCACCCCCACGGCCCACTACGCCTTGTTAACTAAAAACATACGTGGTTGCTCTTAGGCTTCTGGAAAAATAAAAATATTCCAAAGGGTCCCCCTTTAGTGATCACTGACTTTGAAAGCGATATATAAGCCACTACTTGCTGGCTCTCCTACCAGTCTCTGAAAAGATCATCCAAGAATTCTGTCCACAGTCTCTTCACACACCACGCATCCCGCCAACCTTGCCCAAATCCATGGCTGCTCCTGCTCCTATGTCTCCACAGAGCTCCAGTTTCCAGGCTCCTCCTACCACACGTGCAAAACCTCCCTTCCCCCTTCCCTGCTTGTCCTCGGCAACGCCCAGCTATCTTCCTGAGCTTGCTCACCTACAGCTCCCTTCACGCACTCAGTTTTCCAAATGAGGAAGCTCAGAGTGAGCGTGGCAGGGCCCTCGGCGACTTCCTGCCTTCAGTGGGTCACTAAGTTGGTGACACTTGTGTTTGAAACACCTTTCATAACCGTCCTCTCTTTCCTACCCCTGATGTCCAGGCACCAAGACCAGTACACATTGGTCACATAAGAATCACCTGTGCCAGGCTACTTCCTGTCACCTTCCGAAGCAGCTTTTAAAAATAGATAAGATCAGCAAGGTAGCCCGGTGGATGAAAGTGAATGTGCTCAAACCTGGAGACCTGAGTTCAAGTCCTCACAGCCCACATCATGGGAGAGAACCAACTTCCGAAAGTTAAGTTGTCCAAGGTGACTGCTCACCTCCACCCTAGTCTCTCTCTCTCTCATAATAAGATATAAATAGATAAGCAAATAAAGCAACAGATATGCTTTTTTCCAGACTAAAACACCTTGAAACCATCTTATAATTTCATAGGATTTGGGTCAAAGTTCCTTTGCTGACACTCAAGGCCTTACATTGCAACGTGATACCCAATTCCCCAGGAAAACATTCCACCCAAGCCACTGACACTGTTTAGTCTGAACCAATGTGCACTTTAAATATATGGAGCACGTTCACTTCTCCAAACCTTGCCCATGTGGTCCTCCTCTCTGCTCGCATGGTCTCTTCTACTTGATCTGCATCTTCCATTCTGCCTGGCTGAGCTTCTCTGATCACACGGAAGTGAAGCCTGGCTCTTGCTCTCTCTGGGCCACTCAGCCGTTAAAATCAGTAACTTATTTCTCCTCTGCTGACCCAAAGCTCTGCTCCCCTTTGCACCACAGAACAAAGGACAAATCCAAGCTATCACTGCTGTCTTCAGAAAGAACCCCACACGCTACGGGGAGTCTCTTAGCATGCTTCCTTCAAGGCAAACAGTAGTTGTGTTCTTTTCCAATTCTCCCAAGACATTGCTCACTTTTAAGTAGTTCTTTATGACCTATAGAGTGCTTCTGCGTGCATCTTCCATCTAATCTTTTCAACCATGCATACACAAACACACACATACACAAACACACACACACATATACACAAACACACACACGTACATAGATACACACATATATATGCATATATCACAGATATACTATAGTTACAATAAGCCCTGTTAACATGTATGATCAATATATAACATATATGATCAATATAACATGTATGATAAATATTTGGGGGGTTGTTTTGGTGGTTTCTCTCTTTTTTCTTCTTTTCTTTATTTTACTTATTTATTTAGTTTGCTTTGTGTAGCTGAGGATGATCTTTACCCGCTAAGTGCTGGGATTGCAGGTGTGCACCCTTGATCCAATGTCTGATCTGATACTTGCTCATTTAATTTTTTAATTAGTGTATATTCTGATCCCCATTTTAAAAATAGATTTTAGGAGGTATGTGATCTGTCTAAGAGTGAATGTTCATAAACTAGGGAAGGAGGATTCTGTCCAGTTTTCTTCGTTCTTTCTCCTTGATTATATTTAGAACTGGTACCCAATGTTCCCAGGGAGTCATGAGCAGTGAGCTTCAGGAAAGACCCACCTCAATGATTAGACTGTGGGATGATCTGCCCTTGGGTATAGGCTGGGGAGGCTATGCAGGGTTGACTAAGTGAACAGAATTAGGACTATCTAGGAAGCACACTTAGATGTAAAAAAGAACCTTCTCTTTGAGACAGTTCACGCCATGATGTCAGCGGCCACTGAAGCGACCAGGTCACAGGTGAAATCTTAAAAATAAGTGATAGTCTGACCCCCTGGAAAGAACAGCACCCTAACAGTAGAATCGTCTCAAAAGCCTGCTGGAGAAAAACCCACAAAGATGCCACCGAAGGCAGAGCAATGTGCTGGGGACAGGGCAGGACTTCAAGAAAATGCCAGGGCTGCAGTGACTTCTAGAAGGCCACGGAAGGGTTGGCCTGCAGCCCAAGGAGAGGTCTGGAGCCCAGAAAGGCCAGCACCATCCGGGTGAGGCACGAAGGCCACAATCACCCAGGCCAGGCCAGCTGTAAACTGCTGGCCCTTCGCAGAAGTGCGTCAGAAACAGTCCCAGGGTGAGGGCTAACTAGATTCCACCAACTGCAGAAATCAGAAGACCTTGACTTAGAGAGTCAGCATGCAGTTAGACGGGGCAGCTGACTCCCCCCAGAAACCACAAGCAACTCCTACAAAAAACATTTTGGCAGAAGTCCAGGAAAAGGAGACCTGGTCCACTCACGCCCTACTGTAAACCAGCTCCATTAACAACACGTTTTCCTATGTTTCTTGTTTGTTTGCTTGTTTGTTTGAATCTACTTCCTGAGTGCCAAGACAGTTTATGTAGTGCTAGGGCTCAATCCCAGGGTCCCTCCCCCGCCTCATCCTAGTTTATATGCTGAACTACCTCCCCAAGTCCCATGGATTTTTTTGTTTGTTTGTTTTGTGCATGTGGTTTTCTTTTTTGGTGTTTGTTCATTTGTTTGTTTGTTTGTTTTTTAGTGACTATGACTTCACAACATTAATTTTATTACCACCTGCTTGTGTTGGGTCAGCAGAAGTCAAACTTCTTTTTTTTAATTTATTTTTTCTATTTTTAACGAGCATATTGAGTACTTATCCCTGCTTCCTCCATGGTCCCTTCCTCCCTTCCCTTCCTCAGTCCACCCACCTACCCTCCTGCCTGTATGTTTCTATGAATCCCAAGGTTCTCTCTGGTTTGTCTACTCTTGTGGGGGTTCAGACCTCTGTGGCATACCATACATCCATGCCTGTCTTCAGGCCATCCCACTGATAGGGGCATTTTTCTTCACTCATCTAGCTTTAGAAGTCAAACCTCTTAAAAGGGGTTGAAAACAAGTAAATCAGGTATGGTCATCAGGTCACTATTTGGTCCAAGCTGGCTTTGAACTCATTATAATCCTTCATTTTCTGCCTACACCCAGCTTCAACTTCAGTTCTGGGACCCATCCAGATAGGCATAGATTTAAAAAGGATTTTGTGATTCACAAAATATATCATCCATTCAAGAAACACTTGCAGGCTAAAAAGATAGCTCAATGAATCAAGTGCTTGTTAAGCAAGCCGAATGACCTGAGTTTAGGTCCTTGGATTTCATGTAAAGGCCACACCATGGCATAAGCATCTGCAATCACAGGAAATAGGAGGCGGAGTCCTGACGATATTCGGAAGCTCTCTGGCCAGCTAGCCCAGCTTGCACTGAAGAGTCTGGGTCTCAAACAAGATAGAAAGGTGAGAACCAGCATCAGATGTCCTCTGACCTCTACATTCCTATCATGGAAAACATCTGCTGTACATCACCTATTATATACATTTTAAAAATTCTCTTTCTTATTCTTTTTCTTTCTCTCTGACTCTCTCCTTCCCTCCCCCTTCCTCCTCCAAAACCACTTTTTCTACGGTAGTTTGTACACACAGAAGGTAAGAAGCAAGCCTTGGAATGGGACAGGCACTGAGCAAAGAAGGTGAGAGACATAACAGAGCTGACCATTCTGACTTGTTCCAGAGTCTAAATCTATGCTTGAGGAGAGGAATCCAAAGCCAAGCATGGTGTAAACATGTAATTCCAGTAGTGCAAAGCTGAGACAGGAGAATTTCTGTGAGTTCGAGGTTAGCCCAGGATACAGAGAGAGATCCTATCTCAAATCATGATAACGACAGGAAGAATTCAAGTTCAAAATAGTTACAGAAAATACCTAAAAGTTTCTGTCATACAGGAAAGAGAAACTAGCATGTAGTGAGTACCTACTCTCCACATCTGTCACATACAATCTCATTGAAAAGTCAGCTTAAAAACTGGGTTACTTGGACTCTTTCATTTTTCTTTTTACTTCTTCATTTTTATTATTTTTTGCAGGTGTGCGTGTGTGTGTGTGTGTGTGTGTGTGTGTGTGTGTGTGTGTATAAATGTTGACATTCATGTTGGTAAACACACATGCAGGAGGATGTGGCGGTCCAGAGATGATACTTGGGTATCTTTCTACTTATTTTTAATTGGCTTTTTACTAAAACTATCTGCAATTACAATGGATTTTTTAACAGCTACTCACTCCGCCCATTGCCCTACCTCATTGTCTCTCTTTTCCTGAGAGACTTGTTTTCTTCCTATCCCAGTGTCTTTTTTTTTTTTTTTTTTTTTTTTGGTGCTCTCCACAGAACCCAATAAATTATATCCCCCTCTATAGTGTGTATGTGTCAATGTGTTTATCAAAGAGCACTTGACTATGTGTGCCTGTGGATGCCAAAGCGTGACATTGGTTGTCATCCTGAATTTCTCTGCCTCTTTATTTCTTTGCTAGGGGCTGCCAGGCTCTAACTTCCAAGGCTGCAATTGTAGGTCATTGCCATATCTATTGATCTCTCTCTCTCTCTCTCTCTCTCTCTCTCTCTCTCTCTCTCTCGGGGTCTCAGGTTATGTTGCTTGAGAGGCAAAGGCTTTACCCTGAACTATCTCCCCAGCTCTGATCTTGCATGTGCCTGGGTATCTATTGCGAAAAAGACAACAATTCAGCCCTACCTTATTTACTGAGGTAGGATCTCTCGCTGACCCCTAGCATGCTGTTTTGGGATAGGCTAGCTAGCCAGCTTACCCTGGGGACCTCCTTCTTTGCTGCTCCAGTACTAAGACAGTACAGGAAGTAGCCACGCCTGCTCGCCTTTTACATGGGATCTGGGGATCTGAGCTTCAGCTCTCACGCTTGTGCACCAAGAGCTTTAACCACAGAACCATTTCCTGAGCCTTTGGTTTAGTTTTAAAAACAGAGTTTCTTATAGCTCAGGCAATCCTCAAATTTACTAGTCTTTAACTCTTGATCTTCAAGTCTCTACCTCCTATGAACTAGGATTACTGAGATACACTTGCTATATTTGGCTAAAAGTCAGTTCTCGAAGAAAATAACTTTCTCTCTTCATTAAAATTCTTTTTGCCTTAATTTCTTTATATTAAGAATCCTGTAACCAAATACCCCAGTCTTCCTTAATATTTAGAGTGGTATTATTACTGACCTACTCAGCCTTCCTTTCCAGTCTTCTTTTTATGCTTTTCCAAACCTATGGCCAGGCAGGCAACAGCATGAAGGATGCCTAAAGCCCATGCAAAGTTATTTAAATGGGTTGTGTTAACCCTGGGGATTGTTCCTAGACATCACCTGCAGAGGAGATCTGAGTCAGAGTTAAGGGGAAATTCCAGAAGCAAAAAGATCGAGTCCCCAAAGAAAGTTCACCTCAGTCACTGCTTCCTAACTAGAAGCACCCCAAGTGCAGCTTGAAATTCCCCACCTCTACAGACACACCCACGTGTGAAAGTGAGGCAGGTCCTTACCACTGCCCATGTCCCCCCTCCCCTGTCTTTCCTGCTGATCACTCACTCCAGAGAGTGTGATGGGCATGTGGGCAGAAGGAAAACTCAGTCTTCCTCCTTGCTCAACCTAGGCTACTGTTCATGCTACAGATCAAAGAAAGTCGTTTTCTTCCCACTCTTCTTCAAGTCTCTGTATATAGCCCAGGCTGTTCTTAATCATCAACCTCGCTCTTCTGGTAGACAACGCCACCCAGCTGTGTCTCTATTCTCTGTTTGCTTCTCCCCTCCCTGCTACTATATCTAGTAGCAGGGGAGGTGCTCAGTGGTTAAAGATTTGCCCAAAAAGCAAAAGGAGCAGAGTTCAGATCCCCAGATCCCATGTGAAAATGCCAGGTGGGTGTGGTGGGCCATTTATAATTCCTGTTAGAGATGGCAGAGACTGGGAAAACCCAGAGCAAGCTGGCTTATCAGACTAGCCTTATTGGTGAGTTCTGGTTTTGATTACAGACCTTGCCTCCAAAATAAGGTACAAGAGCAATCAAGGAAGCACCCGCACACAGGAGCATGTGCTGTCACACATGCAAAGCACATGAACACACAGGCACCACCTCACACACATTTCATGCACATACACATGAAAAGGCAAAAGAAGTAAATAATGAAAGCCACCATCACTAATGCTTGTTAGGAACTCTTTTTATTAAAGGTCGCTACCTAATTCTTTCAGAAACTTCCATGACATTTGAAATGACTCCTCTTTTTTCAGAAATTAAAAGAACTCTGTCATAGTTAGGCACAGATGTCAACTTGACAGTTGAGGGTTTGAGCTCTGGGCACATTTTTGGAGAATTAATGGTTAAGCCTAGAGCAAACCTGTAGGAGATTGTCTAGCTGATGGGGAAGGCCCAGGAGGGTAGGATTAGGCCATGGAATAAATATAGAGAGCTGGTTGAGAGAGTCAACACTGTTGTGTATACTTGGCCAGACATGCTGGTCTGTCAAGTAAGGATTGTCCCTCTCTCAGCCATTACATAGAGATGGTGTGATCAGTTCCCTCGATCCTGGTGTTGGTGCATGCTCTCCCATTAAGCTGGACTGTGAACTGTAACCAGACTGTCATAAGGAAATAAGTCCCTTGTTCCCTTAAATAGTTTGATGGTGATTTATCAGCAACCATGCAGGTGAACTGCAATGAACTCTGAGCAGGGAAGGGTGGGACAGTCACTGAAGAAGCTAGAAGCACTAGAAGCGAGTCTGTAAGAAGTCCTTCTCAACAGAGAAGAAAGGATGAAGAAGACCAAGGTACTGAAAAGGGTAAAGATGGGGAGAACCAGTAGGTGTGGGAGAGGAGATAGGAGGATCCTCACTGCTGGTGTTAGGAGGGGGAAATCCAGAATGTTCCATCTCTTCTGCTTTCAAGTTTCTGGGGCACTGCTGTGGTCTTTACCCACCCTCACCTATGCACAGTGCAAAACAGATGTTAGACAAGCAATAAACACCTGAGAATTTGTTAATTCCCCCATCCTCATCAATTAACAGTCAGTTCAATCTGTAGCAAGTTCCCAGTGAGCCTTGTCCGTGGGAAGAAGAACAGGAACACCACAGAAAGTAGGTGAAGGCAAGATTTCAGAGACTTCTAAGACAGCAGACTTCCCGCATAAATAACACTCCTCTACGGAAAGTAAAAATAAATGGAAAAGAGAATACAAGGGGGTAGAGCCGCCCAGCAGCAAGGCCAGGCCCAGAAGTTTGGGTTTGACTCTGTACTACGCAGAGCAAGGGTGTCCCATTCTAAGGCTCAGTTTAGCCATGTGTAAAATGAAGAGTGTGGTAGACTGATGGTCACATAGGGTTCATCCAGCCTTGAAGGATCAATGAAGCTAAGTGAAAAAAATCTTTCAGGAGGTTTATGTCAAAGTTAAACATGGACGGTGGGGGAGGGGAGGAGAGACAGGAATACCAGCCATCTCTAGAGGTGTGAGTCAACCATGAGGGTGAGCAGACAACAGTGGACAATGAGGAGAGGAGAGTGGCGGCCTGGGAACCAATGCAGGTAAGAAGCCGGCAAGGGGCTAGAGAGATGGCTCAGGGGTTAAGACTCTGCCTCACAAGCAGAAGGTCCTGAGTTCAGATCCCAGGTCCCATGTAAAAATGCCAGGTGGAAAGGGCAGTGACCTGCGCTCCCCGCGCGGTGGGCAGAGCCTGGGAAATCCCAGAGTGAAGCAAGAAGGAGGTAGAAGTAATCCAGGATGATTCCCAAAGTGTCACCCTTGGTCCTCCACAGGGACATAGCATGCCCTCACACACACACACACACACACACACACACACACACACACACACACACACACACACTGAATAAACAAAGTTAAAAAAAAAAAACAGCAAGACAACAAACACACGGAGACCTGCGGCTTCCTGCCTCCCTTCCCTCGTCCTCTTTGATTTTGTTGCCCTTAACTGTCAATCTCCTTCCAGTTTGTCATCTTTTTATGTCTATAACTGAACAAATATAATCATGGACCATCATTAACCAGTGGGAAAGAGTCTAAACAAACAACAGCCTTGGCTTACTCTTCTGAAGCAGAAAACCACTGACTAGAAAAGTTTAAGGGACAGGTAAGTGTAAAGCCACAGTGTTGAACAGCACAGCAAAGATTAAAACCCAAGTCTGACACTCTGGTACTCCTCCCATGATTCTCTTCTGCCCCTGGATTACAAAGAAGGGAATTCCCAGAGAGGAAAGAACGTTTCTTAACCTCCTTAGTCCTTCGCTGCTAACTAGAAGCAGCCAAGTGCATCTTGAAATTCACAGGCTCCTTGTTGTTAGCAATGTCCCTTTCTTCTGTCCCTCCCCCTAGCCAGTTCATGAGCAAGCTAACTGCTAAACGTTATAGATACGTCCCGGACTGTGGTTGAGGGTTTGCCATGCATCAGATTCTTGGCAAACACTGGGAAGGCAGGAATAAACATCGTCATAAATGAGATTCTTGCTCCTTACTTTCCTCCACGGTACATTTATTGGTATATCATCCATGCTCCAGTAAGTGCTCAGGTACAAGCCAGTACAAGCAACCCAGGTGAAACTCAGTGAACCACACATGCAAAAGAGCTAAGAGAGTAGAAGAGAGGAAGGGGAAAGTGGGGAAAGGAGTGGGATTGGGAAATAGGGGCTAAAATGACATAAATTCATTGTGTTCATGTATGAAACTGTCAAGGGATTAAAAATAAATTACAAAACAAGATTCCTGCACTCAAGGGGTCTCTGAGAGAGAGAGAGAGAGAGGCAGAGATGGAAGAGACATCATCAGCAACAGAAAACATAAGAGCCATAAAACAGGTGAATAAAGAGCTTTGAAATACACTCAGGTCTCCTTGGTATAATCAGCGATAGACCTGGACTTAAATCCATGCAGTTTGCTGTGGAGTTGGCGGCTTTGGCAACCACCCTGTGTTGAGTGACTGGAGAAGCAGTTTGCATAACAAATACAGAAGGAATGATTGACTTAATGTGAAGGCCCAGTGTTGGAAGGGTTCTCAGAGTATTTTTAATTTGGAAGAAAAATCAGAAGCAGACTCCAGTGAAATCTGTTCTGATTTTAGTTCCTCCTAATGAATCTCTAGCTCATCATAATGGAAACATACAGTTTAATCAATATTTTTCCACTTCATTCTGTATCTTTTGGGAGAAAAATAAAGGATACTCCCTTTTTTGACACAGGTCTCATGTATTACAGGCTGACATCAAATTCAATATATAGCCAAGAATGATCTTGAACTACTAATTTTTTTACATTTACTTGTTATACAAGCACATGCGCACACACATGCTACAGCATTCATATGAAATCAGAAGACAATTTAAGAACGTTCTTGCCTTCCACACAGGGGTTCCTCAGAACTCAGGTCATCAGACTTGGCAGCAAGTGCTTATCCGCTGAACCATCCCACTGGACCAGATACTTTAAACTGATTTTCCTGTCTCCACTTTCTGAGTGCTGGAATTACAATCTTGTGCTACAACACAGGGTTAATTTAGAACTGGTGATTGAACCCAGGGTCTTATGCATGCTAAGCAAGCACACTGACAACTGAGCTAAATTTCCAGCCCCGCTGGGAGATAAATGCACTTAAACATTTTCTTTCCTACTTCCTAACGGTGAACATGACTACTACATGCCTTACACAAGGCTTGTGTTCTTACAATATTTACTATTGGTATTGTTAAGTAAAACACCACATAACTGATAAAAGTATCAGATAAAGTGCTTATAAGATATCACTCAGAGGTGGTAAGTTAGAATATGTCTCAAAACATAATTACCAAACATAATTATCAAAACATAAACAAAAAATCACATGAAGAATAAATAAAGCACTTCAAGAGTCACACAAAATACCACCCGTAACACACACACACACACACACACACACACACACACACACACACACAGATGCATGGTCTCTAGCTCTTAGGGATTGTCTTTAAACCTTATCTTGGCTTATTTTTATACTTCTTTCTGTTTTTTTCTTTCTTTGTGTGTGTGTGTGTGTGTATTAGTTGTATGTGTGGTATGTGTATGTACTGTGTGTGTAGGTATATGTACTGTGTGTGTATGTGTGTACATGAGTGTATGTGTGTGTGAGATGTGTATATACTGTGTGTATATGTGTGTGCATGCATGCCCGTGTAAGTCCAAGAGTGATATCAAGAATCATCCTGGACTGCTCCATTTCTTTATTGCTTTGCTCTGGAATTTCCCAAGCTCCATCTTCTAAGTCAGGCAGTGTAGGCTACCATTATTTTAAAATTTTTATTTATATTTGTTCATGTGTTTTTTTTATGTGGAATCTGGGAATTCGAGCTCAGGAATTTTTTTGCTTTCAAGGCAAAGGCTTTGATCCCTGAGCCATCTCCACAGCCCTCCTTTTTGTTTTTCTGAAAGTTTCCACTCTTGGGCTGAAGAGATGGTTTAGGGGTTGAGCCCCTGCCTCCCAAGCAGAAGGTCCTGAGTTTGGATCTTGGATCTCATGTAAAAATGTCAGAAGGACATGATGGTACTTTTGGCCCTGGAAGGTGGAGTCTGGGAAACTCCAGAACAAAGCAAAGAAGTAGAGCAATCCAGGGTGATTTCTGAAGTCACCCCGGGGCTCCACAGGCTCACACAGTACCCTCTGATACATACAGACACACATACAGACACACGCACACACACACACACACACACACACACACACACACACTCACACAGACATATACATAAATTTTTTAAATTTTTCCACTCTTTATCTTCTCCCAGGAGCCAAGAACACCTCTCCTAATTATACCCCATACCAAAGAATGTCATCCAGCTCCATCTTGAAGACAGTCCTGCCCTCCCTCCATTCATTCAGACTTCCTAAAGCCTTTCTACCTGCACTGCTTAAGCCAATACCAAAGAGACACTAAGACACATTACAGGAAGTGAAACCCCAAACTGATTACTTGCCACGCCACTAGGAGAAGGGGAATCGGGTTTCAGAAGAACACCCGGAAATACCATGACATTACAGGCTACTTGGCTGCTCTCTCAAACACAGCTCTCTCTCAAACAACCACGGTTGTTTCCAAGTCTACCAACCCCAAATGACTCAGTAAAAGTGCTTGGCAATGACGAATGGCCACAAAACCCAAGGCCTGGGCTTTAGATCAGATAAGCTTGGCCCTGAATGAGGTTATGTGGAAATATCTCCTTCCCTTAAACTGAAAAGGTAAGCAGAGAAAAGCAGAGGACAGAACCAGAACATAAGACCTACCGTGGGTCAGTTGCCCTAAGCAGCATCTGAACTTGATTATTTCCACCATTCTTCGAGGTAGGCGATGCTCATGGTTGCCTACTTATTTATGTAGGAGGAAACTGGTGATGCTGATCAGCCCAAGGAAGGAAATCTGTCCCAGGCTGGAATTTTCCTCCACAGGAGCAGGCTAGAAAAATTGCTGTAAGCATTAAAGCCAAAGGCAGCTCCTGGAAGGTTCTGGAAGGCATCGGCTCCAGTGTGCTGAAGGTGAGACCTTGAGGCATTATCAAGAACAGAAACATGTTCTGTTTCTCCGCTGTCCTCAGTCACTCTCAGGTTCACAGTCCAGAGGGTCCTGGAACCCCGGCTGTTTCATGATGCAGCCTCTGGGGGGTGTGTCTGTTTCTCACCCCCACCAAGACAGGAAGGCCCTAAACTCTCCTTGAGGTAGGCTGACATGAAACCAACTCCTGACATCAAGGCAAGTATCAGAGTCAACAGGCAAATTAAAGTTTCTTCATGAAAAGAATTTGAGTCACTATTTCCTGACTCCCCCCTCCAAAAAAAGTACCTAGCCTGCCTTAGGGGACATCCAAGTTTAAAAAACACACGTGGTGGGATGAAAGTGCCGCTCAGTAATAAAGAGCTTGCCTAGCACATTCAAAGCCCTGAGTTTGATCCTCAGCCTGGAAAATTAAAAAATTATGTATGCGTATACATATGTACACACACACACACACACACACACACACACACATACACCTATGCAAACAAATCTACATAGGCATAATATTTATATATACATATAACCTATTTTTAAATAAGTGTGTAGGTACGTGAGTAGGTGTGTTCTGTACTGAATCATCTTACCTGAACAGGTAGGATTTGAGCTATTTGCACAGTGCCAAAAGTTTCTTCTTTTTTTTTTTTTAATGTTCTTTTTGGTGCTTTGTCTGTGTGTGTATGTGTGTTGTGTGTTTTTACCAGAGGACACTTAAGTGTATGTGTTTGTGGAAGCCCAAGGGTGACGTCGGAAATCATCTTAGATTGTTCTACTTCCTTATTCCTTTGTTCTGGGGTTTACCAGGCTCTGCCTTCCAAGCTGAAATTACAGATCCCTACTGCCATTTCCATCCAGCATATTTTAAGTGGGATCTGGAGACCTGAACTCGTTCCTTTTCATTGAGAAGCAAAGGCTTTAACCCTGAGCCATCTACCCAGCCCCCCAAAATTTCTTTTTTTTTTTCCAAAATTTCTTATTAACCTACTAAGGATAGTCTTGCAAGTGAATTGTGTTCCCCCCAAAAGAGGCTGTGATCTAGCAGTCCATTATGGAAAACATGCTCTTTCATTCTTAGACTCTCCACAGCTATGAGGAACATAATCAGAAATATACACAGGTATTGATAAAAGAATCTAAATTTTGAACCCTTACATGAATGATATTTGTGAGACACAAAACAGAATACTCATCTCCTTTGCCTACTCCCTGCTGGATAAAGTAGAGGGAGGGTGATGGATCTACATGTATCAAAATGGGGAGGGAATCAAAAGGGCTGGTCAGTCTGTGTCTATGGTCAGGACTCCCCTGTCACCAAAGCATCCACTGTCTTTGCCTATTTAAGAAATTAATGAAGTTAACAGTAAAACATTTCCGCTCCTAAGACAAAACATCCATCCTAGTCCACATCACTAGAATGTCCTTTACAACAACATAAGGTAATTGTTAGGATTAGAGATCCAAGCAGTTACTGCTATCCCTTCCTTGGGGACTCTTGGTATCTTATGATTTGACTCTAAAACCCCTATCTGAAGACTCTAAGATTGGCATGTTGAAGGCTTAGATGTCAGTTGATCGGGCTCTGACTTCATCAATGAACCAGATCATTGATGGATTCAGAACTGGTGGTGTTATTAGAGGATGACGGGAACTCCGAGTTGGGTCTATGAAGAGGGAGCAGGCCTCTGGGAAGCTTGTCCTGGAAGGGTATTTTGAGACTGTGTCACTTTCTCTTTCTCTCTGTTTCCTGGCCGTCATGAGGTGAGCAGCTCTGCTCTGCCACGCCCTCCCTCCCCTAATGTTCAGCACCATCTCCTTGGGCCCAAAGGATGAGAGCAGCAACCTCGGTCTGAACTCATGAACTAACATAGATCTTTAAGTTCTTTAAGTCTGATACTTGATCACAGTGATGGAAGTGGTTAACACTGCATGCTTTGAAAGAAATCATAACATTTATATGATCAATGAAAAGATGCTACTAAACAAAGAAAGAGACAAACACATAAACCTGACTACATCTTTGAAGAGCAGAAGCTTTGCCAGCCCATGGCAACAGCTAAACAACAGTGCAGGTAAACCCTCCACTCCTCGCTCCCTGGCAGGTTGGATGCTTAAGGAGTCCCTGAAAATGGAAACAGCAAGACAGAGAGAAGCAAAATCCAATCGAAGCTTTCCATAGGAATGCAGCTTTAAAAGCATAGAGGGATGCAGAAATTGCTAGCTGTAATGTTCGGATGGTTTGTCATATGGCCTTCAAGTTTACATATACAGTATCAAATATGTATGTGTACTGAATAATATAGGAAAAGGGATGAATTAAATGTGACGTATCACAGTCTCTTTTCAGAGTCTGCATTCTATCATTAATTGTATGGAGTGGGTATGCGTCAGAGTTTCAATTCCTGAAGGACCAGGTGCGCATACTTATGTAACATCTGCCCAAAGGATTCAGGAATAAGGAATGTAATGGACTGTCACCCATACACTTGTCACTAGGATGGCCTGGTGTGCCAAGCACTATGGTTGGTGAGGGGGTAAATGCCAAGCATCACTCTATTTTGTCCCTGCCCTTTCTGAGACTTGTTAAAGAGCTTTGAAAGAATAAAGTGCTGCCGAAAATAACGAACAACTGCTACTGTCTCCACTGTTGTCATGGGTGTCCGTTCTCTGCCACTCGGCATGGAGACACCCAACCTCGGGTGCCAGATTTCCTTTCCTTCTTCTTCACCTTCCCCCTTGGAACCAGTTCCACGTTCCGCCTAAAGTGGCTCAGTAAATTCTCATCCTGCCTGAACTCAAGGCTGCTGGTGCACTAGTTAACAAAGGGCCATGTGTACTGGCAGCCTCCTGGCTCTTTCCCCCTCCCGCCTTGCCCCAGGACCAAGAGGTTCTCCAATGCCAGGACAATTACTTTGGTGTTTGACACCTGCAGAGGCAGGTTCAGCTTTAGCCTGTCATCTCCCAAGATCCTGGCTATTGGGAGGCGATGAGTGCGTTTGCATTCCAAAATGCCCACACCAAATGAAGTCACTCAAACCCACTCTCAGAGATAGGAGTAGGCTTCCCTCCATTAGTCAGAAGCAGTGCAAACCTGCTTTTTACAACTCCTAATTTCTGCTTTTCTAAAGACCTTTGACACTTTCATTCATTTTTTATTCGTTTTCACCCTTTATCACCTGACCCATCCCCCAATTTTTGAAAATTTCAGAAAAGAATGTCTTCAGGTAATTTTCCCAAACTACCTGCTTTAAAGCAGATAGGAAGAGCCAGACGCAGTAGCTTGAGTCTAATCCCAACACTGGGAAGATGTTGCAGTCAAAACCAGCCTGGACAATGTAACAAGGCCCTGTGTCAAAAGACCAAAAACCTAACAAGCAAATACAAAGAAACTAAGTGTGCCATATCTCTACCCACACTGGGTGGTATGCAAAGTCTACTGGCCAGAAGCAACTAGTACATATTATGTACTCAATAAATATTTGCCTGACTAAATGAGAGGGAGAAAGGAAGAAAGAAGGATACATCTATTCCAAACTCCTCCGAAAGAGGAGCTATTGCCCTGACCTGGAAGCAGAAAATGAGAAAAAGTACTGTTACCATGGCAACCATAGTTCCAAAAATAAACACCCTTCAAAGCTGCCACAGGTTTTGGGGGGGGGCGGGAAAAAAAATGAACAGACATTTGCAGATTGCACCATAGCCTTGGGTCAGGCAGAACTACGTTAGGAAACTTCAGTCGCTCATCTTTGACTATACCAAATCTGGCTCCCTGAAGGAATGCTACCCTTATGTGAACAGCAACCCCAGGTCTCCGGCACGTACTGTCTGATGGAAGACACAGGCCAGACAAAGGCAAACAGAAAAGAAACCAACAGGCTTAAAACAGACAAATAAGCCAATATGTTAAAAATTCTCATTTACATAAATGGCATATGGGGGTAATTTTTCTGCTTCAAGAAGATTTCTTGCTTTGGAAAATGATTTGCATTCGAATTCCAGGAAAATTGAATTTCCTTGTAGGCTTTCATCATTTGATTATTCATTCATTCCCGAAATACATGTTTATCGGGTTCTGTTCTGCACAAAGGGCTTCATAGGGAAAATAAAATAAACTCCCTGTATAGTTTGGGCTCTGGTTAAGGACACAGTGTGAACTTGTAATCCCATTGTGGGGCAAGATGCTTGAGGATTCCATGTCTAAGGAGCGCCTGAGTCAGGAAACATCCCTTCATCCCCTGGAGGAAGGGCTAAGCCAAAGGAGAAGCCTCAGGGGGGCACATGACCCAGTGTCACAAATGAGGAGTCACAGCATGAATGTTTGTTTTTTTCAAAGCGAATTTAATTTATATTTTATTTGTTGGCGTGGCAATATTACGAGGTGGAGACACGGGATCATGAGGGCTTGCCCTTATGGGCAGGATTAATGCCATTATAAGAAGGCATCATTGCCTCATTCCCCCCTTATTGTCTTCCCCCCAGGTCCTTCCACCTAAGGCGGAAGGAGCCTTCCGAAGGCTCTGGTCAGATGCTGGTACCTAGATGCTGAACTTCTCAGCCTCCAGAACTTAGGACAAATAAACTTCTATCATTTATACGCTCGCAGAGATGGTGTTACAGCAGTATGAAATGAAGGAAGACAGGCATCATAAAATAAAGCAGTTAAAGCCAAGATAAAATGGCCCAAAGACAGTATCTAAAAGGAGAAGGAAAGAAAGGAGGGAGGAAAAGAAGTGGACATCAAAAGCTTACATTCTGAATATTAAGCAGGCCACCACCACAGGGACAGATGGGGATGGGCAGTCACCAGATTCTAAAAACTAAGTTAATATGTGGCTTTTCTCGGACCCATCAGAAAAGCAATGGCTCATCAATAATCAAAGAAGCAACAGAATAGAAACCAGAGCAACAGGCCAGAGTCTCACAGAACACCACGGACACTTGCACTTTATGGAGTTAACTTTGTCACACAGAAATGCAAGTGGTAAGCCCGCTCCCCCTTCCCCATTTCATGGAGACCAAGGGGGCTGAGCAACCTGTCCAGAACCACAGAGAGAGATCAGGGCCTCCACGCCGTGCGGCCGCTACGGCCTCTGAGGCTGCGCTGAGGTCAAGGTCCAGGGGAAACCATCTTGTCCCCAGAGACAGAGGAGACTTGTCTGAGCACCTGGGGCTCACTGAGAACAATATGGCTCCGTCATGACAGGGGTGGACTTAAGAAGACAATAAAGATGAGTGGCAGGAGATCCGCATTCTGGATCTATGTTAATCAATGACTAGAAGCTGTGGCCCTAGACTTCTCGGTTGCCTCAAAATTGATCATAGATCCATCTACCACAGAGCTTGAATTTTCTTTCTCTCTTTCTTTGTTTCTTTTTTCTCTTTCTCTTTCTCTCTTTCTTTCTTCTTCCTTTCTTCCTTCTTTCCTTCCTTCCTTCCTTCCTTTCTTTCATTATCTTTTGCTCTCTTTCTTTCCTCTTTTTTTCTTTCTCTCTTTTTCTTTCTTCTTCCTCTTCCTTTTCTTTTGTTGTTCCCAGAGTTTCACATAGCCTAGCTAGGCTGGCCTCCAACTTCCTACACAGCCAAGGATGACCTTGAACTTCTGATTCTCCTGTCTCCACCACCTAAGTCCTGGGATTACAAGAATGTTATACTGGAGATTGAAGCCAGGACTATATACATGCTAGGCAAGTATTCTACCAAGTGAACTACATCCCCACCTTAAACCTGGACTTTCTGAGAGAAAGGTGGCAGTTGGGTGTGAGAGACAGTAAGAATGTGTGTGTGTGTATGTGTATTGGGAAGAAATCAAGGCACTACATCTCTATTCTCCTCTTTCTCCAGTAGATCCTTAGATTTATTTGTTTTCATGCTTTAATCTAAATTCCATAATCTACTGAAACTTCCTTTTACACCTCGTGGCGTTTAAGTCAAATTTCTTCATGAAAGGACCATCTGTAACAATCTCTGTCCAAGCACCTAGCACAGGTTTGAGTCTCAGTTAGTGCCCAATAAATGCTAGCCGAACCACAGGAATTTCCTCTCTAGCGTTACCTACCTCAAGCCTAATCCGTCTAACAGAGAAACAAAAGCCTTCGATCATCGAAGTTACTCTGGAAAGTGGCCCAAGATAGAGAAGTTGCTTCAGAAAAAAAGGGCATAGAGAGGGGTCTTCAGGAGTCCTGTGAACTTTCTAAACTGCCAGGCCACTGTCCTCAGCACTCTAAAAACCAAGAGGTCTGCCAGGGTCCACAGACCTCAGTGCAGAAAGATCCACTCATTGTACAAAGCCAGGGCTTTCCTCAAAAGGTAGAAGCAACACCCGGCGCAAGTCACTAATAATGAGTCTCCAGAGGAATACCATCAAGGATGATGCGCATCCACCTAGTCTTCTAGCATTACTGAGGACAGAGCTAAAGTAATGTAACGTACTACCGAGGTGGAGGCTCAGCTAGATCTTAGGTAAAACTTTCTCAAAACTATGGCTCAAGCAAATAGAAGCAACCAAGAGACAGTGGTCTTTTTTTTAAAGCCAGATTTCTTCATACATCAGGAAGACACGGCTTAGCATGGACCCAGGTGGAGAAAGCTCAAGCTAAGGGCAGGTCGTTTCCTGGAGAGGCTCCACCCTGCTCAGAATAACCTTTATTGCTGCCACTCAATCCCGCGCTGGGACTCAACGAAAAGGTCAAAAAGGACTTTGGAGTGCAATGACCCAGCCAGAAAACAAGCACTGGCTAGAGGGAGGCAGGCTGCTTGAAGGTCAGCCTAGCATGAGCTGACATGCTTGGGGCAGGAGAGACCACGACAGCAGGGGACGAGACACACAGCTGGGCAGGGCTCTTCCTGCTACTTTGGAGAAGTGTTTCATTCTAGCTTCTCACGGAACAGCGCTTGAGAAAGTCACTTTTGTCGTTGGTTCACAGACTTCCTGTGCTAGAATTGTAAAATACATGTGGCCTTGGCTTCTGGTTCCTGTCACACATCTCCTTAAGTCCCTTGGATTCTCCAATGTTGGGAGGGTCTTTAATTATTTAAAATGAGACCTCTAGGGGCTGGAGAGGTGGCTCAGAGGTTAAGCCTCCGCCTTGCAGGCGGAGGGTCCTGAGTTCGGATCCCAGATCCAACGTATAGACGCCAGGCGGAAGCAGGGGGGGAGGGGGTCTGCGCTTCTGGTCCTGGTAGGGCGGAGCCTGTGAATCCCGGGGCAGAAGGAGCTGGAGCATCCATGGTGGTTCGCAAATTCGTCCGTGGTTCTACACACACACACACACACACACACACACATACACACACACACACATACACACAGAGACACACGCCGCGGGCACATACACACGCATATGCACACAGTTGAATAAATAATAATAAAAAATTTTTTAAAAAACTTAAAAAAAATAAAATAAAATGAGACCTCTAACAATACTTGAGTCTATGTTATAATGACACTGAACAGTCTCAGGATGGGGCCAGTCTCTAGAAGAACCAAGTGTCTATAAGCATTAGAAGGTTCTCCTTGGCAAGCATGAAGTCCTGGATTTGATCTCCAGCATTGAATAAACTAGGCAAGGGGGGACACCCCTGTAACCCTACCACTTAGGAGCTGGAAGCAGAATTATTAGCAGGTTCTCTCTGGTCATTCTTAATTTTGAGATCATTATGGGCTACATGAGACCCTTTCTCAAAAATCAATAATAATAATAACTAAATCAATAATAATAATAAGAGAAAACAAAGGAGAGAGGTAGAACTTCAGCTCAACAAATACTATAAAAATTCTTAGGCAACACGATTTGCTCAGCTTCCTGGTCCAGATACTGAGCTCGTGGCACTAAAAGGCAGTATGCCAGAAAGAGCATGGAGCGCCCTCTGTCCCCCCCACTTCCTCGTCCCCACACCACATCTTACTCATGCAACTCTTCATCTTTGTGTTCCACAATCAACAAGTAAACCTAAGTTAAGCATTCCTCTGAGTTCTACAAGTCTGAGAGGAGGAGAAGGAAGAGGAGAAGGCGGAAAAGGAAGTCAGAAACTCATGGTACTTGCTGGGCTGAGGAATGGATGATCAGCTTGGAATTGGCATTGGAAGTGGAAGTGAATAAGAGTTGAACAGAGGGAAAAGAAAGGGGAAGAGTTTTAGAGGTTGTCTTTGACAGGATAGAAATCTTTAGAGGGTGACTGAAAAAAGGAAAGCTAAGGGCTAGATAAATAGCTCATGGGTTAAGACTTTGTCTAGCAAGCAGAAGGTCCTGAGTTCAGATCTCAGGTCCCACGTTAAAAACACCAGATGGTAGCGGCCTGTACTTCAGGCCCTGATAAGTGAAGCCTGGGAAATCCCAGAGTGAAGCAAGGAGGTAGAAGCAATCCAAGATGATTCCTGAAGTCACCCTTGGGCTTCCACAGGGACACACAGTGCTCTCTGACACACACACACACACACACACACACACACACACACAGAGAGAGAGATAAAAATAAATTAAAAAAAATTTTTAAAAAGGAAAGTTAATAGACACGGATGGAGTTGAAACAAAAGCGTGGCTAGAGTACTACCAAAGGTTAGCAGAACCAAAGTGTCTACTGGTCTCCCTTGTCTGCTGAAGACTTTTAAAGTTTGGAACTGCCTGAGACTGTCTGGGTGGAGCTCACCCGTAGGAGCACGATCTAGCCTGCAGCAGCAAGAGGCTGAAACTCACGTGCCTTCCAAAGACAGCCGTATTTGGACACAAGTGAAGGACGGGTATTGGGTAAGCACGTTCTCTAATACCGAAACAGTACCTCCCGTAAGGAAGATTTAGAAAGTAGACAATTCCTAAGTCTCAAGAAATTCTCCAAATTGACACGATTCCCAAGACCTCTGCCCAAGAGTGTGGAAGCAGTAAACAGCCACTGGGGAAGGAGAGTCTCAAACCAGGTAGGCTGCGTGGGGGAGACGTTCAGACCTGTCCAGCTGTCTACAAGTTGCGCCCAGAGCTCCAGGGAGGCGGCCTCTAGTCAGCGAGGCAATTGCTTTTGAGTCAGCCATGCTTCTGTAAGTATCCCCCCCATCCACAGTCCCGTAGGCAACCCAAATCAACTCACTGGGTCATCAAACTGACTTGGGTGCAATCATTACTTTGATGGGCTACGGGTTCCCTATCTGGGGAAAATAGATCTCTCTGTATGTGCAGAGTCTCTCCGGGTAGAGTTAGCACAACAGAAGGAAAGCCACTGGGAGTAAATACATGCTGTGACAAAGGTAGCCCACCATTACATCAAGACTTCAAAAGGGGCTCTGAATAACAGTCAGGTAGGCAAGTCAAGGCAAAGATGAGCTAAATGACCAGAATCCCTCGGTTAACATCCTCCCCCAACTCAAACCTTTTGCACAAAAAAAGGTAAAACGGTCAGAAGGTGGCTAAGGGAAGTTCTTGTGATACCTTCCTTGATTCACCAACCTCGTGCCTGGGAGAATCAAACTCTCTGGGCGACCATTAGCATAAGAGAACATCACCTGCAGGAGCTGATAGGACTTTTGAGAGTTGTGATATTTAAAGACGTTTCATGAAGATAATTAAAAAAAAGGTTATGCCTCTTTTGCCCGAATGTTTCGTGCGGCTGGAAGCCCTGTGTGTGGGGGACACACTTCCCTAGCTGAGATCTGTGAAAACCAAACCTGATAGCAAAATTCTATTGGTGGCTTTAGCTGGTGTAAAAGAATCAAGGTTGAAAACTTAAAAGAGTTTTAGGAGGCCATTCTATCAGATTATATTATCATTTTTACATTTATATTTTTAACATTTATATATATTATATTTATATTTATTGGATTATATATCTACAATGTATGGACTTGGTAATCGCTGGGTAACATTTTTCATGCTAGAAGGCAGAAGGCACCAGAATCTGTCCTTTGGGCAATATGAATGGGATCCAATAAGACTATTCCAGATCACATATGTACATTAAAAGTGGACTTGCTCCTACACACAAGTTAGGGCCGAAGCAATCATAATAGGACTTTGCATGACTTGTGCAATGACCAACACATTATTGACCCCTCAAAGACTAGCATGGACTAAAGGCACTAGGATCCTTAGAAGCTAAGGATCAACAGCCACAATAGTGTTCCTACACTTAAGGGGAACACAAGAAAGAGTTCTAGGAAGTGCCACTGAGTCCTTGCACCTCATCAAGAGGAGGACCCAAAGGAAAGTTTGACATACACATTAAAGGATGTTCCAGAGATGGGGGGAGGAGGCACTGGGAGATAGGGAGGGAGAAGGAGGAAGGGAAAGGGAAAAGGGGGAGGGAACAAGGAGATCCAGGAAGGGGTGGAGGGAGGGATGGGACCAGGGTACCTATTAAGTTTTTATGAGCGTAAATAAACAAAAAAATAATAATTTTTTAAAAAGTGGACTTGCTCATATAGACATTGTTGCAGTCAGCCTGCATGGTTGCTGATAAATGACCATCAAACGGCTTAAGGGAACAAGGGGTTTATTCTCTTATGATTACTGGTTTCAGTTCATAGTCCAGCTTGACAGGAGAGCATGCACCAACACCAAGCCAAGGGAACTGGCCACACCATCTTTATGTAATGGCTGAGAGAGGGACGATCCTTACTTGCCAGACCAGCATGTCTCGCCAAGTATACACAAGGATGCCAACTTTCTCAATCAGTTCTAAGTATTTTATTCCAGGGCCTAGTCCCACCCACCCACCTTCCCCATCAGCTAGACAATCTCTTGTAGATTTGTTCTGGGCTTAACTCAAACATTAATTCTCTACAAATGTGCCCAGAGCTCAAACCCTCAACAGTCAAGTTGATACCTGTGCTTAATTATGATAGATATGTTCTCTCTGGGATAGTTCTGTTCTCAGTCTGTACTGGACTTTTAGCAAAAGCCTGTGAATACCTCCTAGCAACAGGTACTGGCCTTTGGACAAGAGAATAGAAGTGGTTTATTCAGGATCCTGTTGCCTGAGAACTTCGGGAGGATACATGAACTGGGAGCCTCTTTTTCCTGTAGGACTGACTCACAAACATCTTGAAGGACTGTTAGATTCTATCTCACTTGGACAATGTCCTATACATGGCTGTGGGCCCATCAACAGACTTGCTCCTCTATAGCAGATTCCTCAGAAGAGTTCTGAGGGAACAACAGTACCCTATTGAGAAGAATTCCACTCATGATTGAAGAAGGAAAAGTAAATCACATGCATGGGCTGAATTAGAGGATGTTTTCCTATGGTGACTGAGGAATTCAACAGTGGTAAAGTTCCCCATGGTTGGGTTTTCACTCATTCAAGGGCAACTGCCAATGGCCTGGCCCCTAGTCAAGTGGAAAGGCAATGACCCTGGCTAATAAAGGGGTAGATCGTCACCTGGTATCAAGCCCTGTGGAAATCACTATGGAAATCTGCAGAGTGTATTAAAGTAGAACACAAGAACACCATCAGGAGAACCCCTTTCCAGGGTCAGAAAGTGTCTAGAATCAACAAGCAAGTACTCTTGTGGGCTCACGTCAAGTAGTTGCCTACGTGAAATCAGCAGACAAGACAGCATCGCAACAACATCAAGATGGCGTCTTGTACCACCTGAGTCCCCCAGTGCCAACAGGAATTCCCTGGTCTGCCAACAAAAGACATGGACAGGTGACTCTGTAGCAGATTCCCCAGGAGAGAGATGCCACATACAGCCAGTGAGTCTGACTGATGCTGGTAGCTGTAGGGGACTATGAATAGGTCTTATCAGGAATGGACACACCACCCAGAGTGCTGCGAAAGAACGGAGAAAGAAGATTCTGTTCAAAGCAAGGAATATCCTTTACAGCCCTTAATACCTGACAACGAACAGAGGCAGAGTTCTAAGTTCTAACAAGCTGCTGCAGAGTTCTAAGCTGACAAAGAAGTGGATCAGGAGCCCCTGCAATCAATGGGCAGAACAGGAAAGAAAGAGGTGTTCCCAATAGGAAAACTGTCCTGATTTGTTGCAGATCTGAGAAAGAAGGGCAGGGTGGGGAATGCTGGTTTGATCACTTATCAAATGCTTTCAATGGCCATTAACAAGCCTCGTAAGACTAGATAGACAGTCATAAACAGAAGTTTATTTTGCCTGTGGAGTCTGGAAAACCCAAGATAAGAGCATGGCGCCAGCACAGGCTCAGTGTCTGGTGAGGGCCATCTTTATGCACCCCATAAAGGGACACCACAGAGCAAGAACACGAGCATGCCAGCCCCTGTGCCTCTTGCTCTCATAAAGTCATGAATGACATCATAGAATGACATCATAGGGACCCCAGCCCTCATGGCTTCATCCTCTCCTGATCACCCATCCTTCTGTTATAAGAGATGCATGTTGCAAGACCAAGGGGTGGCCTGTGACGCAACGCAAAATACATTTGGCCTTTGACCTCAGTTCCACTCACAGAGCTCAACAGAAGCTTTCAAAAGCTTCACTTCCCAATCACACAGACATAAGAATTTAGGGATTACATCGCAACACAAAAACATAGACACGACCAAAGCGTAGCAGAGACTTGGGGCTGGCGGTTAACCTCAGGGACTCATGCACACATGCCACACCCCTCAGCCCACTGTTCCCTTTCTCCTGCCCCCTTTTCTCTCCTTTCTTCCCCATACCATCTCACTTTTCATTTTCATACCTGACATAGTAGTCACATAACCAGGGCTGAAACTACAAATGTTGGAAGAATGGCTAATTCCTAAGCAAGAAACTAACTGCAAATTTAAATCATCGTTTAGAATTCTTACAGACTTCATGGGGTCAGGCTTTGTCTTCCCTTCCTCTGGCACAGCTGGAGTAAGAATAAATACAGTATGATGAAGTTAGGTTGGTAGAATGCTTTGCCTAGCATACACAAAGTCCTGGATTAGATTCCTACTACTACCTAAAACCAGGCATGGTAGTGCATGGCTGTAATACTAGCACCAGAGAGATGCAAACAGGAGACTCAGATTCAAGGTCAGCCTCAGTTAAACAGAAAGTTGGAGACTAATCTGGGGTACATGAGATCCTGTCTCAAAAAATAATAATAATAATAATAATAAAATAAGTGCATCTGTGTTCCTAGTGGTCAATATAACCAACTCCCTAGTCACTCTACTTTTACTGAATGGGAGGGGACTGAGAGAAGAACTTCCTAGACTAACACTACTGCCAGAAGTCTAACTAAACTGTAACTGAACTTAGCGTCCCTCCAAAGATGGAAAAGCTGAGACATAGAAGGAAAGATAGCAGTTAAAGATCAAAACAATAAATCAATCACTTATGTGAGGAAGTTAGTCCAATCCTCATGAACACAAAAAGGGCACTACAGAAGATGGAATGACACCCATGCTTTGCTTAAAAAGATCAGATTCCTGGAAAGGCAAAGGCTTCCCCTGCTGAGCCCTCTCTTGCTTTTGGAGCCTGACAGATCTGAATGGAAATCTTCAAACCCAAGTGGCGTCCCACAGGGAGATAAGCCACACGAGACAATGACGAACTGGCAAATTATTAATGACTGAATGGGTCTCCAGTCGTGTGCTAATGTCTTCGAACTGGTCCATTCTGATCCTTCTATTATAAGAGATGCATGTTGCAAGACCAAGGGATGCCTGCGGCACAGCACAAGATATGTTTAGCCTTTGACCTCAGCTCCACTCACAGAGATTCTCAAACCTATGCCATCTCGAGCAACAGAAATATCTTCCACTCCTGATGAGCCCCTTTGATACATCTGTGTTCATTGTAATGGAGTATTTGTAGTTTGAAAAACCTCTCAAAAACAAAAATGAATGAGAAAAAATATATTGGGCAATAACACAAGGAATATGTCACTAAGAGTTAAAATTATAAACTATTTTCACCCTTTCTGCTATGTACTTTTTACAACTAACTACCTATTTTATTAGACACGCTATTTGTTGACATGTGTACAAATATTTGTGTGTGTAAGTGTGAGTGCTTGTGTAGAAGTAATTCTGCATTGTTGCTGATAAATTAACAACCAAATGGCGTAAGGGAACAAGAGGTTTTATTTTCTCTTATGATAGTCCAGTTATAGTTCCTTGTCTAGCTTGGCAGAAGAGCTCACACCAACACCTGGGGTCAAAGGAATTGGCCGCACCGTATTTATTTATCTATGGGACTGCTGAGAGAGGACAATACCTACTTGCCAGACCAGCATGTCTGGAAGAAGTATATCCAAGGATGTTAATTTCCTTACCCAGTTCCTTCCGTCTTATCCAGCTGCCCCAGCCTAGCCACACCCACTATAGGCTGGGCCTCTCCATCAAGCAAATGATCTCCTGCAGACTTCCTTGGGGCTTAACTCAATCTCTGATTCTTCACAAATGTGCCCAGAACTCCAGCCCTCGACCATCAAGTTAACACCTGCATCTAAGGAAAACAGCTCGTGCATGTGTGAATGTGGATAGGCTCGTACCTGATCTCTTTCCCTCTTTGATGACCTTCTCCAGGCTAGTCACCTCCCATCGACCACCTCTAAACACCAGAGTTTGGATTAAGTTCTCACCACCCCATAATATCTCACAATGGGGATTCGCTAACCTGAGTTCTAGGGGATAAATAGGTGACAAGACCGGGGATATGGTTCAGCAGTAAACAAGTCTCCTAGCATGCATAAGGCCTAAGTTCAATTCTCAACAATAAAAATAAATAAATACTATCCAGCCTACTCTGTAAAGTAAACCCTTATCTCAATGGAGAGGGGGGGGGGAAGAAAAGGAGGAGGAAACGGGGGGGGGGAGAAGCAGAGGAGGGGAGGAGGAAGCAGGGGGGAAGGAGGAGAAGGAAGAAAAGGAAGAGGAGGAGGAGGAGGAGGAGGAGGAAGAGAGGGAGGGAGGGAGGGAAGAAGCAGTTTTGTACCATATCCCTGAGAGGGGTTTTAACACCTCTGAAAGAAGGAACGCTCCAGCTCCAAAGCCATGGGGAGGGAGAGCTCTCAGGACCCCCCTACTAGACAATTAAAAACCAGGTCCCCCTGCAAGCTCTTTGGCAGAGCTACAGAGAAAAAAAATTTTTTTTAATCTCAAGAAGACAAAGCGCCCTCCCTTCAAAAAGCTCCAGCCTCCCTAAAGCTCTTGTCCACACAGAAGCCCAGCAACGGTGTCCAGCATCTAAACACCTGCCCCAGGGCCGGCAGCTTCCCCACTGGGCTCAGGAAGTAACTCCCCACTGGCCGCATAGCCACTCAGACGCCTTAATGAAAACTGAGCACTCCAGAAGCAATTATCAGCAACTAGCATGGCAACCGAGGATACAGGGAGGCTCCAGCCAAAAGGGGCAGCAGAACTGTCACCTGCTAAGCTGCTCTAGGTTCATCACAGTCTCTTGTAATTGGCTGAGGGCTAAAGCACATGGAAACTCTCAAAATACCAACTCCCGCAAAGAACCTGGCCAGTGTGAAATCAGTGTCCATTTCCATCAACTATTTTAATCTGGAAACCGTATCTCCAGCCCAAGGGGGGAATTTCCCCAGGGACAGTCCATCCGTACCATCAGCATCACCCCCATGCTGCTGTGCCCCATCCTCCCTGCCTTCTGAGTTTCTGTCTTCCCTCACAACCAACTCCTCCACATCGACACCTCTGCTTCCAAAGTCCACTGCTTCCAAATCCCAGGCAGATACGACATGGCAGGATGGTAAAGGACCCAGGTTTCTGTTGGACCGGAAACAAGTTAATCTCTGAACTTCAAGTTCCTCCACGGTAAAAACAAGTACCTCAGGGTTTGTGGGAGGATTAAAGGTGATCATGGATTTAAGACACTTAACAGGAAACTTGGCATCAGGTGGGACTCACTCCCTGCCCTCCCTGGAAGGATTATGGGTACGGTAGAAGCCTTTGCTAGTTAACCCTTTCCTGTACTGACTCCAGATGCTAGTCTCTTTTGCTCCCCTTCCTTTGTTGTTGGGAGAGCATGAGGTCTTACTCTATCACTTTCTCACACACACTGAAGGATGAGCTATATAAATAATGGCCAAGGAGACTTGGCTTACATAGCATCTTGGATGTACATATTGCCTCGTTGCCCTGCAAACTGCCTGAAACCTGAGGCAAGCCTCTCTCCAGAGATCAGAGGAAGGTGATAGAGAATCAAGATAAATTTGCCAGTAACGACTGGCAAACCACGAGTCAGCTGGGCCAGCAACGCAGAGATAACCAAGCTTACCCTGCCGTGCAGAATGGGTGGGAGCCACTGACTAAAGGTCAGATGAGATGCCACTCACAAAAGCAACTCTCCAGCTGCCAGGCTGCGTAAAAGGTGATAGCTGAGAATACATCCAGGGGACAGAGTGGAGAGGTGCTTCTATGTACCTTAGACCACTGACCTACAGTTGGCCATGCCCCATTCACTTGCCCCTTGTCTGTTTTTTCTTCTCCGCTAAGAAGATGCGATTTTTGGAAGACCACGGCTTTGTCTGATTTCTGACTTTTTGTCTGAATTCAGAATATCACAGAGGGATCTGATCCTCAGTTTGAGTTTTGAACAATTACCATAGCCAGTTTTGACCAACAGATGCAAAAAAACATTTCGGTACTATTTTTTTTCTTCTTCTTTCTTATATTTAATGGACGTTGTTATTGGTTCAGGACAGTACTAATTCCGAGAGCTTATTGAGTTCAAAGGACATTATTCAGAACCTGCACAAGAACTCCATTGAAGGAGTCCTCTTTGAACACAAAGAACTGAAGTCAGGAAAGGTAGTGTGCATGCCTGCAAGTCCAACATTTTGGAAGGAGAGGTTGGAATATCAATAGTTCTAGGCCAATCTTGTCTGCACGAGGCTCTGTCATAATAAATAAATCAACCAATAAATAGGCTTTGTTGTACCAACAGAAAGCAGAGCATGGCAGTCATCCATTCCCATCTGTCAATCCTAACCGCTTTTATTGACAGACATTTGATTTGCCATTAAAACTCAACTCTCCATGCAAATGGTTTGGTGATTATTTGGAGCTGATGATCAGTTAAAGGGCATAGCTGTGTGTGTGTGTGTGTGTGTGTGTGTGTGTGTGTGTGTGTGTGTGTTGACAAAAATGCTTTAAAATTAACAGTGGGGACAGGTGCGCAAACCTATCAATATAATCAAAATCGCAAGGTTAAATTATTTCTCCACACGCACACACATGTGGAGAGTGGGGGGGAGGGAAGTATATATATATGTATGTGTTCAAAGTTGACCCTGGGAATCTTCTTTGTTCACTCTCTATTTTTATAAAGATAGAACCTAGGGCCTTTCGATCAGCTAGACAGGCTAGCCATCTTGCCTGGGGATGCCCTGTTTTTGCCTCCCAAGTGCTGGGCTTACAGGTGGCCACCACCCCTGCCTAGCTTTTACTTGGGTTCTGGGGATCCGAACTCCAGGCTTCGTGCTTGCAGGCAAGTCTTTATCCACTGATCCATCATCCCAACCACAAATTTACTTATGTATTTATTTATTTATTCCAGTTATTTGTATGTGAATACAAGTGTGGGTGTAATGATTTAACTATTGCTGTGAGAAAGCATTCAAAGTCAGGCAACTTAAGGGTGAAGGGAGATTTATTCAGCTTACAGTTCTAGAGGGGAGATACAGCTTCTCATGGTGGAGGTGGCATGGCAGGCTGGCTGAAGCTGGAGATAGGCTACATCACACTCATCCATGAGGCTGAGAGCTGCAGACGGCTTGCTGCAAGGGCAGACTCCTCCTGGAGGTAGGTGGGACTAATCCACCTCAAGGGCCACCCCTGTGACTGCCTTCCTCCAGCAGGCTCCACCTCACAAAGGTGCCACGACCTTCCCACACACAGGAGACTGTGAGGGACACACATCAAACCATGCTACTGAGTACATAGTTGAATGTGTTGAGGTCACAGGACAACTTTTAGAAGTCAGTTTTCTCCTGGCACCTTGTGGATTCTAGGGATTGAATGCAGGTCATCATATGTCCACTGCAAGCACCTTTACCTGCTAGCCATGTCACAGGCCTTCAGCACTTAAAACAGGTGAGTTATATGGTATCGACGTTATATTCTAATAAAACTGCTTATAAATACTCAGATCATGGATCCCCCATGAAAATTATTCAGTCTGTGACAAAAAGAAAATTTCACTTCAAAGAGAAAAAAGAAAATTACTCCTTCATTAATAACTTTTACATCAATGAAACATCTATAGCCAACAGTGAATGACCAGGTATTATGCAATGAAGTCATAAGATGGACAAAAATCAGACCTGGAGTAGTCCACTGCTGGTGTTTTGCTTTGTTCTGTTCTATTTTGCTTGGTTTTGATTTTGAGTTTACTTTTGGGTTTGTCTGTCTGTCTGTCTGTCTATTTGTGATAGTTTTATGTGGGTGGGCCTCAAATTTGTTACATAGCCAAGGATGACTTTGAACTCATGATCTTCTTACCCCATCTCCCAAGTGCTGGTATTAGAGGCATTCCTCGCCGCATCCAGCTTCATTACTGTTTTTCTTGGTCCTTGGATCTTCGAATCATTCTAACTTTACCATTTTCTCCCTAGCGATTAAAGAAAGAAAAGTATCCCCTCACCTTTTTTTAACTTTGTACAGTGAAAATCTATTAAGCCATTACTCTCTTGGTCCTTTACCATCTATGTCATCAAATTGAATTCCACAGCAAGACTTGAAGCTGTTTTTCTGTGTGAAGTAGATTTGAGGTAGAGAATATGATGGGGAGAGATGCTATGCTATGCAAGTCCTCCTTAACCTGAGTCCTCACAGTCACTTTCTAACGATCATTTCCAAGCACCAGAATGTGGGAGGAAACCCAAGTGCTCTTTACACTTATCTCTGACCTCTTACTTGAAAGCACGCATCCACTCTGTACAAGAGATGCCCAGAAAGACAGACTAGGCTTCACTCTGAAACAGCCAGACCAAATGTATAGAAACCTTTGAACACCTGTTACTCTTGGTTCCCTCCATCCCAGGACCCCACAGGTATCCCCTTCCACAGAAGTGGGCAAACTCATGGAGGCAAATGGAAGTTTCCAAGGTTCCTTATCAAACCAACAGAAGAAATTAAACCCAAGTCTGAAAGACTGATGTTTATGAGCTCCATTGCCCTAAACGACAACTCTGCTCCAGGAATCTTGGCGGAAACCCACAGTCACCCATTCACATGACTCGTCTTTCCAAGAAACCTTCCAACCAGGCCTAAAGTGATAGGGTTTGTTTTTGATCTGATCCAGACAAATGCCAATAGAGGCAGTACAAAGCAATTAAGACAAGCGTTTCTAATAAGGGCAGTTTGAGTTTTAATCAGTCTACTCTTTTTTTCTTTTTCTTTTCTATTTAAGACCGAGTCTTAGGTAGTCCAAGGTAGTCCTGAAGTCAATATGAAGCTGAGTCTGGTCTTGATCTTCCTGAATCTATTTCCTACGTACTGGGATTATAGATATGTACCATTGCACCTAGTTTATGTGGTGCTGTGAATCAAACCCAGGAAACATTTTGTAAACTGAACTACATTCCCCAACTCAGTCTGCCTTTTCCTATATCTGGCCTTCATATCTCCAAGTTCTGCATCTGTAGATTCAACCAGTTACACATGGAAAGTATTCAGAAAAGATAATAATTATATCTATACTGAACATACATGAACTTCATTTTTGAAAAGATCTAATTATATAGCTTAGGTTGGACTTGAACTCTCAGTCTTCCTATTTCAGTCTTCTTGGTGCTGAGATTTCAGACAAGTCCCACTGCATACAACTCAGACTTGTGTCTCTTATTGTCATTCCCTAAACAATAACAAGTCTTTCTAAAGAGCGCTTACAATGTAAGTTAAAAGGTAGTTAAAAGCTACCTAAAGGGCTGGGAAGATCTTGGCTCAGGGGTTAAAAACTTTGCCTCTCAAGCAAAAAGACTTGATTTCAGATCAGGTGGAAATGGGAGTGGCTTGTAATTCTAGCCCTAGAAGGTGGAGCCTGGGAAAGCCCAGAGCAAAGCACCAAGAAGGTATAGCAATCCGGAACAATCCAGTAGTTACACTTGGGCTGTTACCTGCACACATACTCAAGAGCCCTCACACACACACACACACATACACACACAGGCACAAACATGGTTACCCCATATACACATACATGAAAAAAATTTACCTAGAAATGATTCAAAGTACATGGGAAGATATGCCTAGGTTACATGCAAATTTTATGCCATTCTATATAAGAGACTTGGTACCTATAAGAAATCCTGGAACCAATCCTTACTGGACACAAGAGCTGAAGAGATACATATGCTTTTCTAATCGAGCAAGCCACCACATAAAAATAACTGCCTTAAGTTATAGCTAGGAGATATATAAAAAAAAGTTCCTCCTATTTTTAAGGATATGGCCACACTTCAGTTAAAAATGAATTTTCCACCATAGCCTTAAGTAACTCTCAAAACCAGAAACACTCCTCTTAAATTGACTCAGATCTTCCCTGTCTTAACCAGCAATACAGACTTTTTTTTTTTTTTTTTTTTTTTTTTTTTGCCAAATTTGGTTCTCAGCGCATATGGTAGAATCTCAGCATCTCTTTTAGGGTCTCCACAGTTGAGGACAAAGCACTCAGAGCAGTGGCAAGCTGTTTTAGTGTTAGATTAGCTTTCCACCACCCTCACCACATTTTCTGCTACTCTGGGGGAGGGGGGGGTCACAGAATGAAGTACCAGAAACACAAAGAACTGTTTCCCCAAGATCCTCAGAACAAAGCTCTCCTCCTGCATCAGCTGTGAGAACCTCATCCAGTCACTGCAAACAGAAAAGAGAAACTCCAGAAAAAGCTCTAAATGCTCAGATTCTGCATAACCCAACCGCAATACTCAGCATCCCTTTGAAGACTCATGGATCATTTGTTTCCTTTGCCTTTGACATCACTGCTGCCCGAGTCTCACCTGCGTACCTGACCTCATACTTGCCCTGATATTTTTCTCTTCCTGTTTGCATCTGTCATGGTTCGCCCAGACCTTCCTGCCTGTCTCCAAGGTTATCTTTTCTCTTATAACCATCACCCTATTGGACAATATGCATCTTCTAGTGGTTCCATGCCGTTCTTCAATGTGAATGAAATTCATGTCTTAATTTCTTAGTGTTTGGCTGGTTAGTTAGTGAGTTTGGGTGTTCACTGGTTGGTTGGATCTGGTTTGGGTTTTTTTTTTTTTTGAAACATAATCATTCCTTGTTGACATCAACAGTGCTAATTCATGGCGAACCTCCTGCCTCAGTCTCCCATGTTCTGGGATTACAGGTACGTGCTGCCCACTTTGCTGGCTTATTTGTTTATTTATCTATCTGTTTGCTTGCTTATTTTGGAAGACTGAAGTCAATATTTCTAGTACGCTGAGCAAGCATCCATCTCTAATTTCTCTCCATTCATCCTCCTCAGCACCCACATCCTTTCTCTCTACCCAGCCTTCATTCCAAACTCCTCTGAATACCATCTCCATTAATGGCAACACACCTGTGTTCATGCCTACACTGAATAGACATGTGCAGAATGGAAATGAATGAAAGCAAACAGGTGAGGCAAAGGAACCCCTGGGAAAGGGACTCATATATAACCCAGTGACCCCTCCAAACAGCATAAATGTCTGTGAAGAGTCATAGCCCCAGAGCCCAAAGCATATGGACAGAGTGCATGGTATCTATGTGCCAGCGAGGACTCTGCACCTTCTCAGCCCCGGGGACAGACTCACACACCACTTCCTGAGCATCCTCGGGTGGAGCAGACGGGCTGGCTTCACACCAACTGTCTGCTGTAGAAAGCAAACTCCATCCTATTCAGAGGTCCCGTTTACTTAGCAAAGCACATTGATAGGGAGATGTACCTCTAATGCGGTCGGAAATGTGAGTCACACCAAGTGAATACGCCATCTCTATGTGCACCAGGGTAGGCAAACTGACAAAAAGTGAAATGGAGTCAGGCAGTTTGAGTTTGGGCGCCCACTTAACTCTCTCTCTAGTCTTCCGCCATCTACCACAGTACGACGGGATCGCATGTACTGCCTACCCCAGAGTTTGGCCTGAGGTCGAAATTTGGACTCCTAAGCTGAAGCGCTCATCACAGTGGGCTGCACACAATAAGGACTCAATACATAGATACTATTTTGATTGGTCATTTTGATGAGAGGATGAAACAAAATGGAATGTATCATGGAACCTCACGTCTCCCTGTCATGCAAGATGAAGCCCCTGGTTCTGGGCTGCGGAGACAGATCCGCTAGCCTTGGTGCCCAGCGCAGCGCTTGAAGCCACTCCCGTGACGTGACGGGCTTCTGCTTTCGTCCCGGAAGTTTCCACCAGGATACCCTGGGGCCCTGGACGGCTCTGGGGAGGGACGCGAGGCCAGGGGAAAGACCGCTGGGGAGCAACAGGGACCTACCTGCTTTCGCTGCAGTCCTTCCGCTCCCTCACCCGCAGCCACTTGCGGAGCAGGAAACGCTTTCGGCGCGGGGAAGCGCTGGGTGTGGAGCAGTTGGACCACGGGGTGTCCTCGTCGCTGGAGGGCGTAATCTCAATGGATGGCAGCTGTAGGAACTCCTTGCCCGGGGCCAAGACGCCCGGCAGGTCTTGGGTCAGCCCGGCCTCCAGACTCTGCTCCTGCACGTTCTTCATCCGGCGCATCTTGAAGCGCCGGCGGCGGAGCGTGGGAGTCGACGAGCTTGACCACACCGGGCTGCCCTCGGGCGCGCCCTGCGGCTCGGGCACCTGCAGGGCGGGCAACTGCAGGTTCTCCATCATGTTGGCGGCTGGCATCGGGTTCGGTAGCCGCCGCGCCCCCTCCGCTTGCAGCCTGGCTCGCGGCTCCTGCTCGCGGCTCCCCAAACCCCCGGTCCCGCGGCACCGTCCCCTCTCGCGTTAAGGGAGCGCCTGCGGTGGCAGCCGCCGGCAGCTGATCAAATTCCTTTTCCTGGAGCGCCGCGAGGAGGGGACGCGAGGGGACGCGGGGCGCCGCCGGCGGCAGTCTCTGAACTTTTTCCGAGCGCGCTTCCTAGCCGCCGATCGCAGCGGAGAGAGTCGCCTGCCAGCCAAGCCACCCGGCTGCCCTCCTGGGGCTCGCCTCGCGCGCCCGCTTGTTTGTCTTCCTGTGCGCTGCGCTGGTTCGCTCGCTCGCTCGCTTGCGTCTTTGCCTTAGCGGGACTCGCCAGTCCCAGGCCCCAGGGGGCGGCACGACAAACTCTCAGCGGTTTGCGTTCGGCAGATCAGGTTGGGGAGCCGGCTTGACACTGCAGGAAAGTAGAGGGCAGCAGGGAGAGGCAGTGGGGAGAAGGAGAGGGAGAGAAGAGAAAGAGAGAGCAAGCAAGACTGGATAAAAGCAAAAAAGGAGGAGGAGCGGGGGGTTGCGGAGGGGGCGGACTGCTATCCTGGAAGGACACGCACTGGCAGCGACAGCAGTGTAACTGTACGCGGAATCCCTTGGGGAGGGACTCTACCTCCGAGTCAAGGCTGCTCCAATCAGCCTAATGAAATAGGAGCACGATCCAAACTTTCTCAGGGCAACGATTGGCCAGGCAGCTGTGCTTAGCCAACTCTTTTTTTTTTTTTTTTCTTTCCTTTTTTTTTTGGTTTTCCCTGGGGGGAGGGGAAATCAATGAATTCAACCCACACTCTCAGGCCACCCAAGATACGGGGGGGAGGGGAGGGGACTTTTCAATTCAATCTCTTCTGGCAAGAAAGGTGCATTCTTGGAGTCATTCTGGAGTTTTTGGAGTGCGGACCGCGACGCTGGAAGATTGGACATAGTGGAGAAAGCAAGTCTTGGGGAAGAAAGAGGCTGCTTCCAAAATGGCAAGCTGAGAAGAGAGGACAATTCTGCAGAGAGGACACTAGACATGCCAGCCACATCAAGGAAAGACATACAATAGGGTGGAAAAACACAGTTCACAGAAGACCAGCAAGGAAAAGAGACTGACTCTTGTTTGACCCTTCCAAAGTCATAGCCCATTCCAGGTAAGGAATGAAAGGAGAGAATGATGAGTTGGAATGCTGGGAGTCAAGAGCATCATCCCTCGTCATTCCGGGATTGCTCACCTCTGTTTCAGCATACTGAGCGCTCGTGGCCTGGGTCTCAAAACCTTAAAGGTGTGGTTTAATCTTAGTACCTCAATGTGCTATACCACCCTTTCCCTAGATGTAGGTGGAACCTAAGCCAAGGGAGGTAGAAGGGATCTGCACTCATGGTTGAGTGAAGTTCAGTCATCTAGGACATAGATTGTAGCACACGTACACACACACCCTGTCTCCCCAGCAGGATATTGCCTCTTCAGTAGTAGATCATAAGAAACCCCAAAGTCCATGCTAGAAGGTCCACAATTTGACCTATCCTCCACCCTCTAGGTGAGTCCAGTTTCCATTTAAGAACCAAGGGCCACCCTCTGTGCCAGAACTGTTTCACAGAGACCCAAAGACAAAAAAAAAAAAAAGTATCCCTAAAAGCCCAAAGAATCCACTATAAAATAGACTAGATCCTACAAGTCAAGTCAGAAAGATATCTAAAGTAATAGCTGGCCAGGGGCCAGCTCTTCATGACCAGCTGTGGAACTCCAGATTGCACAACCTGTTGGAGGCTCTGAGAAAGGAGGAAGTACATCTTGCTCAAAGAGAGACCATGGCTGAAAGGCCAAGGCCAGACCCCCCCCCCTTTAAATGACTCCAGAACACTAGGCTTTTTTTTTTTTTCCTGACTCTTCACATCCGGCCACTAACTCTCTTGGGGATGATTTGATATCCCTCTATTTTAACTCCCGGACATGGCAAGGAAAGGAGAAACCCCTTTCCATCAGGTGTCAGGCCTGGCAAAGAACAGGACTGCACTTCCGGCGCTGGGCATGGGAGTCCAGGCTGTGAGTCCTCTCCAGAATCGGGAAGCTTAGCCAAGGATCCACAGTTTGTACATTGTCTTGGATCTCCTCCATGAAGAAGCATTTGCAGAGGATCTGACAGCTTCCTGATTCAAGGGCCCCTCTGCCTGTTGGGCGGATTGTTCATGGGTATAGAGACCAGAGTTTTATATGCTTGAGAAAGACAGGATATTACTGTTCATATGGAGGCACAAACAAACAAACAAATAAATAAGAGGGTCCACAAGAGTCAGAAAACTCCAGAGGCATTTTGGAGAAAAAGAGGGTACCACCTCCCTTGTGTATGTCATGGATACTCTGAATTTAAATGCATGCCCCTTGAAACGAAGAAGAGCCATTAACTCCATTCTCACCCACACACTAGCCAGGTGTCCTACCCACAAGAGAATCGGGACCTCAAATCCTCTGAGATTTAATTTAAGTCTTGGGCACTGTGACAGTTGAGAATGATCATTTAAATTTCATCTGGCCTGAGGGAAAACTTCCTCCAAACTGAATCTAAAATGTTCTCACTGGTAATGAAGCAGACACCCAGAACATTCTTCAGGCCGAACATTGTTCTCTACTTCCACCGACAGTTCTTTCCTTCAGTCCATAACTTTTCACCCAGGAAAATCCTGATCTTGCCAGAAAGATCAATACTTCAAGAGCATCCTCGGTCTCCAAGTTTGAGACCAGCCTGGGTTCCGTGAGACTCTGTCTCAAGTCAAAGTGAAAACAAACAAGCAACAACAAAAAGCCCGCTCAAGTCCTCCAGCTGTTGCTGTTTACCTCTGAACCCTGACAGTTGTCTTGCAACTGCCAGCAACTGTCACCTTAAAACCATGCAAGCTCCCTGAGAAGGTGCCGTTTCCCTTCTTTTGAATCTTCATGTTTGTGAGCTTTGGATGTTTCGTAAAGGCACCCATACATCCTATGGCATCTTCTAGCAACCTCACGGCTGAGGTAGGAAGGACGGATGTTTCTAGCCCTTTTTCAACTGATGGAAGCAGAACAGAGGGATACAGAAACCTATCCAAGATTACCCATAAGTGACCGTGACTCAGGCTAAGATGTTCCCAGGTCATGAAACCTTAAGAATAAGGGTTAATTTCTGTGGTGAATCAATGTGTTCCACTAGCCCTTCCCTAGATGTAGGTGTACCCTAAGAGACTCTAAACCAGGCCTTTTGAAGCCACCATAGAGGCACCAAAATCACATCAAATGCTTCAGCTCGCAAATGCAGGTCCTTCAGGACTTCAGAATTATACTAGTCCTGGCTTCAACTAGGCATGTCGCTATTTAAATACATACATATAAAGTAAGAATTTCTTTTTTAGTTATTCTTTTGTTGTTTCATGCACGAGTACAGTGAATTTATGATACTTTCATGCCTTGATTCCAGGCCCATCTTCCTTCCCCTTCCCTCGACAATGCTCTTCTTCCCAGCCAGTCTCCCTCCTACTATCTTGGTTTGTTGCTGCTGCTGCTGCTCTTGCTGCTGCTGTTTTGTGTAAGCCCTCTGGGTTTCAGTTGGGTTGTCCTTGATGACATGTGCCTGAGCACGTAGAGCGTGGATCATAAATCAGTTGGTAGACCACTGAGGGAAGCATCTCTACCTCCTCCCCCACACCCCCCCCAACAGAGTTGACCTTCATCTGTCTCTCAAGGAGGTGTGGGGTCACTTGAGTTCTCTACCCATTCATGGTGACATGTTGATGTCATTGTCCAATTCTAACAGTTGACTTACAGACAGAAAAAAAAAAGCATAAAGTTTGAAGAAAAACAAAACAATTTCCAGAGCAGCCGATGGAGGGCGTCAGAGTCACAGAGTGTCTAGCACCCCCTTTGGGACGCTCAACTGGCTCACTCACTCCAAACCCTGCCCCTCCCCACATTTCTTCTCTCCCATTTGATATACGTCCCTGGCTTCTTTGGGAAACAGATCTCACCTCAGGGCCCCAGACAGGTGGCGACCAGAATGCCCCACCCCCACCCCCACCCCATGGCCTCCTACTTACATGAAAGGAGCTCATATTACCAAGCAACTGTTGTTTATTCTCAGCTACACAGGCTCTCCTTTCCAAGGGACACAAGACACCCAACACCTGTCCATTACTTCTGGAGACCCATAAATGACATTGTTCATTATGCAGGTGAAACTTAAACCAGGAAATACAACTAGCAGCTTGGAGACTAGCTTTCTCCTGAGTGCACACTTAACTGAGCATGTAAGTTAAGGCATGCGACTACCCAGCAACCAACCCGTCCACCTGTCTGCCCCTATGTGACAAGTGCAGACGCTACCAGAGAGAGCATACATGGTATCTTTTCCCTTCCATGGGAAGAGTAGTAGACTGGGTAAAGGTGAATGGAATCTGTGGCTGAATCTGGGAGCTGAAAAAATGGATAGACGTGTAGAAAGAGCTGGGACAACAGTGGGCAGACATTCCCTCCGCTCTCTATCACCAACTACAAAGGGTGGTTGTGGGAGATTCAGGTTGAATGATAAACATTTACCAGAGATAAGGCTGATTAAGTCTGGAATGCATGATCAAGCCTGGTTAGAACGTCTCCTTAGAACTTCAAGGAGCCTGGTACAGAGGAACCCAGTTACAATAGTCAGCAAGCAGTAGAAGCAAAGATATGATCTCTTAAAGACCCATTCCCTTCCTACTACTGGGAGTCCAGGTTTCATGTTGAAAATAAAAACAATTTGTCGGGGATAGTGTCTCATGGTGTCTCTAGAGGCTCGAGACAGGGGAGTCCTGTAGTCAAGGCGAGTCTGAGCTACATATCTACACCCTGTCTCAAGAATGAGCTAACTAATCAATTCAGTAAAGCAATTTGCTTATGCCCCAAACAAAATCAGTCTGAAGTGACCAGTCTTGGCTTTGGGCGTGCTCGTTACTGGAATTAGACATCTCCCCAAAGCCCACGGATTGCTTTACCATCTTGCACAGTGAACTAGGAATGTAGACGTTAATCCCTAGGTGATAATCCCTAAGGAGTGCAGAATGTGGGGACAGGAGGTGACAAATGGAGAGAGTTGCTGGGACCCCTATACATCCGTCATATGTTTCTCCTTTTCCTTTTCTTGTTCTTTCCTTGTTCTCCCCCTGAGAGGAGCTGGCTGCTTAAGAAGGATCAGAGGGAACTGCACTGGATTTGTATGGTAGAGAAGTCTAGAGCAGAAGGCCAGAACTGGCTAAACAATCTACATTGACCACCCACCACAGAGCTTCTCTTTTTGAGGGAAAAGGAGAAAGTGCCTTGTTACTCTGCCAGCAGATTTGATTTCCCTGGTGAGTGTGCTCAGCCCAGGGCATGTACAAGGTCGGCAGAGGCTTCCGTCCACCCCCTTCTCGGGAGCCAGGGAGAGCTCTGACGTCCCCTCAGGAGAAGGACAGTCACCAGATAAGCCCTCCGGTTTCATAGCTCTTCAAAGAACGTTTCGTGAGACATTTGCTGCCCTTGATCATGACGCAGGAATATTCCTTCTTGCATTCCGAGTCTTGCTAGGATAATCTCTGTGCTAACCAGAGCTGGCCGTGACTTCTTGAGGTCACCCTATCCACCTGTGACCAGTCATGCCATGCTTTAGGCATCTAGCTACAGTTCACAGAAACAACATGGAATATATATCACTGAACGATGAGCACAGGCCTGAAGTCACGTAGATGCGTCCTCCGGCATTTTCCTATTGCGCACTATCAGACTGGGTATCTCCATTTCCCTGCCTGTACACCTAGTATCGTGACTAGAATCTTCCTCCTGCAGAGGCTGTGAACATTAGAACAGAGGTTGGCATATGGTAAGCACATTATAGCATTAACTTCTCTGAGCTCTAATTGCATTTACTCTGTTTTTAGGAAAACAGGACTACTTCTGTTGATTTCCATTCTCTTTTGATCCTCCAAGTAGTTGTGAAGGAAGGGCACTGCATAAGCTCCTTCCCCAGCACTGAACACAGAGCAAGGGAAATCGGAGGCACCGTGCACAGGGTCTAGCGAGGCAGGATGGAGCATGCGTATTAAGTGCAAATGAAATCTGATCGAAAAGAGCGATAACTTTTAACTAGAGGAGAAAAGTTGGTCTAGACAGGTCCTATGGAGGAAATGGTAGTTAGATCTCAAAGACTGAGCAAGGCTTGGGACACACCCATAATCCCAGCACTCAAGAGACCGAGGCAAGAGGATTACTACTATAAGGCTGAGACCAACCTGGACTACGTAGTGACTTCCAAGCCAGCCTGGGCTACACAGTGAAACCTGGCCTTAAAACAAAAACAAAGCAAACTCAGAGTGAAGTTCAACAGAGAAAAAAAGGTCAGAAACAGCGTGCACAATGTCAACACCAAGGGGTGAAGACAGTGAGAGCCGTACTGTTAAAAGACACTTAACACATTTTAAAATGAGTGCATAGAAAGCAAGGCACTCTAGAAGAGAGTAAGCTACGCAAGGGAGCTTGGCTGTGGGTTTCTCGACGAGAGAGCCACAGTTAAGTGTTTGCTGCAGTAAGCAGTCATACATACTGATTTCAGTAGTTGAAGCTGGCAGTTTGGGAAATAAGAACATCTATCAGAGTACATGAAAAGATACCTTAGGAGGTGAAGTCTGATATGAACAGATTGTAGCAAATGTTGATGTTTAGACTTCAGTCTTCAGACAAGCAGATACTATTTAAGTAGGTCGAATTACTGTTGTTTGATTTGAAGGGCTTTGTTTTTTGGGGGGATTAAGGAATGACAATATTGGTCTGTATTTGGGGAATAACAACTCTGTAAACACTGAAATATCTATTAGAAAAGCAAAGGTGGGAAGCACTGGACGGATTGGAAAATCTTCACTCAGTCAAGGTGAAGCAGAGTTGAGGTATACTGAGAGATGTTGTTGCCACATCCTCCTTTAAGTATTTTATTAGTATAGGTTAATTCTACATAATGGAAAGATTCTTGATGACATTTCATACATCTATATAATGCATTCTGATCTTATTCACAACCCACTGTCCTCCTGTGTCTGCTGCTCCCACTGATTCCCTTCCTCCTGCCAGCTGGAATCCCTTCCCCTTTCATGTCTTTGTAAACATTTTCTCTTAATGACTCAATGGGTATCAGTAGAATTGCTTTCCAGGGTCAAACACCTCACTGCTGCTACACCACTGAAGAAACTCTCTCCCGCTCTGCTGTAAATCCTCAGGGAAGGGCGGGGACACATGAGTCCTTACCCCTTCTATGGCAGGATGCCAGGTGCCCGAGGCTGCCGTGAGTTGCAGAATGCAATCCTGGGAGACACCATCCCACAGCACCCACCCCTTCCTCTGGCTCTCACATTCTCTCTCCCTCTTTGGTCGCGTTCCTTAAGCCTTGCAAGGGTTGATATAGATCCTTGGCTCAGAGTTCAGCACCTACATGTTGCTTTTGCTATTTATGAGTCTTTGCAGGTACTACTGCCTAGTGCCCAAGGAAGATTCTCTGTCGCTCAATACTTGCAGATAATGACCATACGAATGGCAAAGAGCTCAGGTAATAAAAAAGCTGAGGGAAAATCTGCAAAGAGTGAAAAGAGAACTGGGAGAATATGGAATGAGAAGAACTGGGAAAGGGAAACGGGTTTTGCATGCTGATGATTTCATCTGATGCTCCCAACAGCCCTGAGAAATTGTAATCAGAGAAAGTGACTTGCTCAAGCTCACATGGCTAGCAAGTGGCAGAGGAACATAAATTTGAATTAAGGTGTCTCTACAACCTGTGCCTTTTCAACATATCATGTTTCAAAAAGATAAATGATGCCGAATTGCATCAGACGAGAGGAAGACCAAGTCGATTCCATTAAATTTGACAATGAGGTCAAGGGAAGAAGTGAGCTTTCTATGGGTTGCAAAGTAAATACAGAAAGATAAATGACTAAATTGCAAGACTGGATTGTTCTTTCCAGAAACTGGTGAAAGAAATTTGTTCATTTTTTTAATAGTTCCTTTGGTTGCTGTTTGTGTGGGACAGAGCCTCACTATGTGGATGGCTTTGAATTTTCAATCCACCTGTCTCAACTTCCTGAGGGCCCCATTCAGGGTTTAACATGGTTCAAGATGGCTTTTGATCATCCATCAGGTGTTAGGTCCTAGAGTTAGATTGTGAGAAGGAAGGGGGGGAGGGGAGAGAGAGAGAGAGAGAGAGAGAGAGAAACAGAGGAGAGGAGGAAAGGGGGGAGATAAGAGGCGAAGGAAGGAATGCACAAGCAGAGAAGAGCCAAGCAGAGGTAACACCTAGAGGATAAGAACAAGAGTTGTGTGTTTGCTTTTGCTTCCCCTTTCAATGGGTGCATGTGTGTTTCATTGCTGATAGTTGTTACATTTCAGAAGAACAAAATGTGACTGCACGATAATGCCATTTAGAAGGGAGTTCTGCCTATACCTGCTAAGAAAATTGAAGCTCGATGCTGCACCTGCTAATCTAGCAAATCAATCAAAAGGCATTTAATACTCCCAGACGCTAAGCACACCACGATACTGGGTACTATACAAGGTTTTGCAAAAGTTTGTGTAAAAGTCCTCATTTCCTCATAATAAGTATGTTTCTGAAAGCGTATCACAGATGACTGACTTCAATACTTTAGATCAAGAGAAAGGAGGAAGAGGAAAAAGAAGAAGAAAAAACCAGACTCCAAGTGTAATAGGAAAATCCACTTTACAGGAATGTCTACCAGCTATGATGAGAACACAGGAGAGGAAGAGAGGATGATCTTCACAGAGGGGAAAGTGTGGAGTAAAGGTTGGAGGTCAGAAGAGCAGTGCTCAGGGCAAACCTGGGCAGCTTCTAGCAGGGAAGCTCCACGTACCAAGGCACTGGTACAGAACAGAGAACATGGCATACCCTTGGACTCACTGAAAGGACACTTTGCTTTGCATGGAGTGGAAGACTTTCTGGCTGGGTAAGCATTGAGGGGGAGACATGTCTGCTTTAAATCTTCCCTCGCACATCCTTCAACAAACTTATTTAGCTCCTTATTACGTTCAAGGGGCTAGAAAAAGGTCAGAAGCAAGTGAGGCTTGCTTCTAATCACAGGAACAGAGGCCCTGAAGATCTGGTTCAATCGTCACAGTGTCTCCACAGTTCATTCTGAAAACTGAGACATGGAGAAATGGCTAGGAAATCACATGTGAGAGACAAAAGCTGAGTTTCACAGATGACGGAGGGTTTTGTGTGCCCATCAAAGACTGTCAGAGCCAGAAGCTTAACTCATTCTAAGAGAAGCTCTACCCCCAAAACTCTACAAAGCCACACACTTTAAGCAACTAACCCTTAAAAAAAAAAACAACAACAGGATCTTAGACTGTTACCCATCCCCTGAATCAAAATAAACAAACAAAACAGATAAACAAGAGATAGGGAATCAGCCTAAGCTTTGAGCAGAGCTGTGATACACAACTCTGAAATCATACAAGTAAAACTAGGGATAACTGCCTAGTTCATCCTGGTGGGATATGATGCTACTTTTGCCAGACACCAGGGACATTAGCCTTTACATGTTATATTTGTTGAACAAAAAAACTCAACTCACTTTGTTCTGATACAGGAGGATGCTAAAGGATGGACTCACCAGAGGATTTCCATCAGCGCCCTCAATGATCCAACCCCAGACTCTATTTCCTTGCATGGTAAGTTATCTATTCTCTTCAAGCAACCAAGCTGCGGTGAGTAACTGCGAAGAATTTATTCCTATGCAGTCCCCCATTTGCTGCATGTTGTTCTCATTTTTCAGGAACACCCCCACTGACCTGAAGGCAAACAACGGCGCTTGACTCTCCTCTCCTTGGAGCTGCCAGTGGGCTCATACTTTGCCTTCCTGCCAGTGGTTGAATGGGATTTTACATACTCTGAAATTGAAACTTGGGAAGGAGTACTCTGAATCTTATGAACTGGAAATGATTGCTTTAAGCAATCCTGGGTGTACGAATACACAGATTTAAGCCAGCTCTGGCAGGGTAGTCCTGAAGTTCCAGGAGGACCAACTTGGACCCAGCCTGGCTAAGGCGGTATAGCAAAGTAAGAGAGAGAGAGAGAGAAAGGCAAAGGAGAAAGAAAGGAGGAGAGAAGGGGAGAGTATAAAGGAAGAAGGAAGGAAAGACTGAAGGATAGCAAGAGAAAAGGAAGAAAGGAAGGAAAAAGGAGGGAGGGTAGAAGGGAGGAAACAGAGAATGGGTGATTTTGTGAGTCTGTTTCTAGGAAAAGAATGTAAGCAGATATCTTTGGGAGACCTTAATTCTGTCTAAAGGCTGTTATTGTTTTGTTTTATTTTTAACAAAAAGCAAACTTGCCATGATAGACTTGTAGGAGTAGAGGAAGCGTTAGACATTTAGTCCAACACTCATCTTTTTTCCCACACCGTCTCAATAGATTCACCATGGGAAACTGAGGTCACAAAGCTGGCGCTAGAAACTGCTACGTATCCATCAAACATCTTTGGCTCAAACTCTACCTTGATAAATTCCCATATATTGTTTTTTAAAAATTTTTTATCACACATTTTATGTTTGTCTAATCATACAAGCTCAGAAGATACCCCCTCCTCTCCCTCTCCCCTCTCCTACCCCTTTGTCCCCCATTGTACTCTCCATTTTCCCCCCTTCCTCTCACCCCCATCCTCCTTTCCCCTCTCCCTGAATCTACCACTTCCTCCCTCCCATTCCCCAGAGCATCCATTTATGCGGGCGCTGAATCTCCCTATGAGTCCTCTACCCTAGTGAGGGTTCAGGACTCAGTGGCATAAACTTGGGGCCCCTTCTTGGGCTGCCAAACTGTCTATTGTTTTTGAGGTAGTATTTTGACCTGAAAAAATTTTTAAAGCAAATCTCATTTCAGAGCATATCATTCTGTCCCTGAATGCACACGTTCTGTTGAGTCTAATTCCTCATAAGCCCACGTGGAGCAAGAAGTTAGCCAAACACAAACATCTCAGGAGAGCTAATCCTAACGTGTGAGCATTAACATTTGCACAAAAGCTGGAAGAGGCAGGCTATTTGCTTTTGGAAAAGCCTTTTTGCTTTGCATAAATAGAATTCCTTTCGTGGGAAATTCACCTAATGCATTTGAACTATTAGTGGATGTATACACAACTTTACAAAAACACTACTGCTTAGTAAATGACTAATTCTTAGTTTGCATGCTCTAAATCTGTGAGTACTTTTTTCTTTTTGTGTGTGTGTCTGTGTGTGTGTGTGTGTGTGTGTGTGTGTGTGTGTGTGTCTGTGTCTGTGTCTGTGTCTGTGTGTGTAGAAGAGGGCCCTTGCATGCATGGGCCTATGAAAGTTCAAAGGTAACATCAGAAATCATTCTGGATTGTTCTATCTCCTTATCACTTTGCTATGGGATTTCCCAGACTCTACCTTCCAGGGCCACAATTGCAGGCCACAGTCATATCCACCCTACATTTTATGTGGGATCTGGGAATTTGAACTCAGGTCCTTTTGCTTGAGAAGCAAAACCTTTAACCACTGAGCCATATCTCTAGCCCCCAAGTCAGTGAGTTTTAAAAAAATATGTGACAACTAGGACTTGTGACAACAGGAAAGTCCATTAATCATAGGTTAGACATATTTCTATGTCATGAAATGTTTTAAATTTGTCTCAGATTTCTTTTTTTTTTTAATTTTTTATTATTATTATTTATTCAACTGTGTGCATATGTGTGTGTATGTGCGCGCGCGTGTGTGTCTGTGTGTGTGTGTGTCTGTGTATGTGTAGAACCACGGACGAATTCGCGAACCACCATGGACGCCTCCACCTCCTTCTGCCCCGGGATTCACAGGCTCCGCCCTACCAGGACCAGAAGCGCAGGTCATTTTCTATCCCCAAATAAAACATAGCATAAAGCTAATACCAATCTCTTTGGGGATTCATATTGAATTCTTAAAAAGAAAAAGAAAAAAGAAACAAATGTCCCAAATACACAATGCAACCAACTCCTTTGTCAGAAATACTAGCAAGAAGTACTTTTTTAGACCATGTTTGGATCACTCACATACATAACTTCTGGTCATCATTAATAATGTAAGCATAATGTTAAATGCTATTTTCATCCAAGTGTCTCTAACACTTCTCGCTTGTTAAGAAGTCTACCTACAGCGGGTCTGAAGGAAATCAGTGGAGCTGTGGAAATCCTGGTTCTCCAAAATTTCCATTATTGTTGACCCAACACTCCAAGCTGGGACTCCAAATACACAAAGGAAAAATCAGCAAGTTTCTCGCAGAAGGATCAGTCCAAGGTTCTACAAGGGGGTTAGCGTTGATAAAGCTTGCTATCTTCTGCTGAAATCGCTTCATCAACCTTAAACAGTTTCTCTGTGATCTCAGCTCTGACTTCCACCAAGATAGCTGGCTAACTTCTGAGATAGAGCCAGGCAGTGGCTTAAATCTTGCTAGGCAGAACAAAGTCTCTTTCTGAGACATCTTCACCTGATCTTATTCTGTGTAAGTTCACCACCCGTATAGGACTTTGGACCCCAGAACAAGGACATTAGGTTCCATCCCTACCATGATAAAAAAAAAAAAAAATCTCCCCAGCTTGACTCAAAGGACAGCTAATCAATACTCATTGGTCCTAAACATGCTCTAGACAGAAGCCTTCTGACAACCCATCCTGCCTCCATCCATTCCTCCACTCATGCATCCATCCATACTGAGAAAGTCCCCTACTCCCTCCAGGAACAAGACAGTGATAACCCAGAAGGAGTGAGGTGTTTCTGCACAGAGGGAAGCTGCTGGATGTGTCTTACTATGAGTCTGACCAGCGACCTCTGGGTCACTTTCAGGTCTAATATTCCACCATACTCCACGGGTTCCAAGGTTCTGTCACAAGTCCATTCCTGCGGTTGTTCATCTGGCTTCCTTCTGTGATGCTTTCTCTTTCTTTTCTCTTTTGAGAATATTCCAGATATCCATTTAAACCAACCCATTACTTGTATAAAGGAACTGTGTGGTCATTGCCCACCATATAGCATGATGGCTGTTTTTTGTTGTGTTGGGGCTAACACTGTGGAAAGCACTGGACCTTTGCTCTGGGTGGTTGGTAATTGCTGGTGTGTGTTTCCCACCTCCTCTCAGACTGTGCCTGTCATGAAGGGACATTAAGTGACTGGAGATCTCACTGCTCCATCTCAAGTATTTACAGTTACAGTAAATGTTTATGAATGAGAAAATGGTGATGGGGGTTGAAGGGGCAGGGAACTAGGCTTCAAGGATTGAAGAGGCACCCCGTGACCTGTGTTCCCTGCTTTAGACTCTCTAGAGATTGCTTTTCTACCTCAGGGCCCTTTGGAGAGAGGAACACTTGAAATTCTCCTCAGCCTTATACTGCCATTTCCAAGGGGGCAGCTCTGATGGTCGCCACAATCCCCCTTGCATCCACATATTGTAAATCAGCTTTCGCCATGAAGCTGTACTCCTTTGTGTACTTAGAGTCCTGGCAGAGAGGAATAGCCTCTGACCTCCATGTTCTTTGTCCGAAACACTTATTCCTGATTAACTAAAAGCTCATGTTTTTCAGGTAAGGGTATTTGAACTATAGATCTATGGGGGAGCCATTAGGAAAGGACAGGAATGCTCTTGGAGACAGACACTGGTCTCTTAACTGTTAAGAAAACTCCCTGCACTAGAACATTCTGTCATTAGTAAGGGCCTCAGCTTACCATGGCTAATAGGTGGGATTTGATTCTATTCTCTTGCAAATACCTCCAGGCAGGCATTTGGAAGCCCCAAGAGATCTTCTGATGCTGGTCAGTAGTCCCCAAAATCACCATGCTTTTCTGTCATTCCCTGTGCTAAGAAGACCTGCCAGTGTTGACAGAAAGGCCCACATCTAGCCATTAACAAATCCTAAGTGTCTATTCACGCTGAGCTTTCAAGTATAAGAAACAGCTTTGAATGCTGATTCCAGTTGCCTTTGTTATCCTGTTGGTAGGTGGTAAAATATGGGGTTAGCCCATCAATTATGAACAAGCTGAATCCTGAAACACATTGCCGCATACTGTAAAAAATAATTTAGAATAGTTTGCTTTTATAGAAGTTATGTACTTGCAATGCCCAAACTGCTTCAACCAACCTGCTTGTTTCGGTTTTGTTGATAGCACCCCCTCTTGTCCAAACTCAATACTACAGTCATTGTCAAAGAATCGGTTTTCCTTTCCAGGGACCGGAAAAGTAACTTCAGTGACTGAGTGTTTGGCCCAGATTACAGGAACAGTTTGTGTGTTTCCTGAGAAAAAAAATGGCACAAAGAAGACGTGCCTATACAGGTTCTATGACAATGGTGGGAGAAGAGATGAAGGAGAAAAATATGTGACAGGAAAGCAGAAAGGGGGACTATTTGTGGGAAAAGGGGGTCAGCAAAGGGGAGTGACAGAGGAAGAAAATGGGGATAGGAATGAGAACAAGAACACCTATAAATATGCAAATGCATGAAAATGTCACAATGAAACTCATTCTTTGGACTTGAGGAGATGCCTAAGTGGGTAAAACATTTGCTATGCAAAGATGAAGGCCTGAGTTCAAATCCCCAGAATTCGTGTAAAGCTAGGAGCTGCAGCATGCATTCACAATACCAGTGCTCCTGTGGCAAGATGGGAGATGAAGAGAAGAGCATCCTGGGAAGCTCAAGAGCAAACAACAAAAGAGATCCCACTTCAAACAAAGTAAAGGTGAGGACTGGTGCGTGAGCTACGCGTGCACCTGCATTCACACACATGGATATGCATGTACACACAATGTGTGCACACACGCACACACACGATTCAGAGGAGAAGCCTGTTAGTTCGTATGCCAATTAAAAATAAAAATAATAAAACAAATGCAGCTACAGCAAGACTAGCAGTTACAATAAGGCGCCAGCTTGATTCATCCTCACACCAGCCAGGTGCCATCCTTAGTGGTTATTTTCATGTTCAAATGACAAGAAGTGAGGTTTGGAAAGGTCATCTAAAGACACACAGCTAATCAGGAGCCGGGCTAGCATTCAGGCCATATAATCTGACTCCAGAGTTTGAGACTCTGCCATGTTCAACAAGACAGAGTCGGCCTCCTGCACCGTGGAGTGATTTGGGCTTGTAAGGTCAGCTTCTGGGTCCCAAGGTGTGAAAACCTCACTGATCCCCTAGAATGTGGTTACATTTTGCCATTCAGTTACCACCTTCATCACACTGGGCGGGAGTTCAAAGGTGGTGTTTTAGGACTGGGGGCATTGTTCAAAGGTTAAGGCCTTCACCTTGCAAGCAAAAGGACCGATGGATCCCCAGATCCCAGATAAATATGCAGGGCAGAAAGGGTGATATCCTGCAATTCTGACCCTGGAAGGCAGAGCCTAGAAAACCCCAGAGCAAAGCAATTAAGAGGTAGAGCAAACCAGGATGATTTCTGATGTCATCCTTGGGCACACACTCACTCTTAAGTGCCCTCTGCCACACACACACACACACACACACACACACACACACACACACACACACACGGAGTTGGACAAAGAAAAGCTGTCATGTTGGTTTGCAGTTCAAGCAGGTACTCTATTTTATTGCATTTGTCCATGTCAAATGCCAGACAAAAATCTTCCTATCCATTACATGAGCTCTCAAGATGAATGCAAACATGGCATGTACAGTTATATGCCCCAGACATCCGAATCCCTGAGGCTGACAGACACAACTGCATATGCTCCACATCTACAGGGCACTTTCCATGGGAGCTTGGCTGACCACCAGCGAAGCATAAACTTTCTAAAATGAGAATGTCTGACTTCACATTCTGGATTCGAACTTATTAGCAAGTTAACTCATGGCCCAGTAAACTCTTGTGGAAAAATAAAAAGCATGTAGCCCAGTTCCTACCACACAGCTAATGCTAAGACAAGCCCATTGTTGCATCATGCTGATGTCTGCAACAGTGTGCACAAGGATTACACAGTTATCATTTGGGCAATGTGTGTGTTTACTAACACGGGCATGTAGCTATAATAGTATAGCTTTGGGGGCGTTTACTAACACGGGCATGTAGCTATAATAGTATAGCTTTGGGGGCCAGCGAATGGTTCAGTGGGTATAAGGGATTGCCATACTAGCCTAAGAATATCAGATCGTTCCCAGGAACCTACATGATGGAAGTAACTGAACACTCAAAAGTTGTCCTCTGAGTATATACATGCTGTAGTCACACATAAAGACGCACACAATAATTTTTTTCAAATTCACTTTTCCTACATGATGCCACACAGGCTGTTTATATAAGCTCTAATAATCAGTTCAGTAGCTACACACACACACACACACACACACACACACACACACACACACACACACACGCAGGTAAAAACTAAGGTCAAGGTAATAGCCTAAAATGCAGGTTTATTTATTTTAAGGGCTGTGGAGAAAGGAGGAGGCGGCAATCAGCAACAAACGGTACAATTATGATACCATTGTTGACATTATTATTATCATCACTGGCTTGAATAGAGCTCCTGGACCCTTCACATCTCACATTCCCATACCTGCCCTTTTCTAAAGGAAGGAGAGAATGCTTCATTGCTTTCTTACAATGGATGTGCTTTTGGCATTCAATTATCATCTCCATCACACCCGGTGGAAGTCAAAAGATGGCATTCTGCTCTGTTATTCAAACGGGCACTCTCTCAAAGCTCTCCTTTACAAGAGAAGCAAGTGGCAAAGCTAATGTGGTATACTGTAACTAATGCCCTGGAAATGCCCACAGCACAGAAAAACTAATCCACTCTGAAGATTAACTGGATTCAGGATGCTAGGTTTATATTAAGCCATATATTACAGTAAAATCAGCTCAGGGGAAGGTCTCTTTGAATCAGGGAAAAACCATTTTTTCCTTGTCTTTTTCTAAGGTTTACAACAAACTGATGTAATAGAACCAACCAACCACCCTCAATATTAAAATACCAAATTAACCCTTGACTAAGTATAGTAATAGCAGACAGGTAGGTTTTATACAAAACTAAGTATGTATATATAAGATCCAGAACGCTCATGATGCATATGGGGCCAAAAAGTAACAGTGACTATTTTAGCATAACACACTAAAAGCATGCCTCAAGGCCACTTATTATGTTTTGCTAATCGCATGTAACCAGGCACACTGGTCAATCAAACAATGATTATCAGGAAGGACATTAATCTTATTCTGATGACACGCATGAAATTTTATTTCTGTGCTATTTTAAAAATGACAGCTGAACAGGTCTTCTAGGTCGCATTTTCTTAACCAGGCTTTTGATATATTAGAGTTTTGTTGATCGAATGGAGACCAGCATTTCTTCTCCCATCTCTCACAGGCCTTGGGAAACTTTTCTTTCAGGAGGAGCTAGCTCAGCCTCTGCATCTGCCGAGTATTAAGCCCTGGGCGGAATCTCAGCTCACTCATCAGCTTTCAGTGCATCTTGTTGGCTGAGTATCTCTCACAGTTGGATCCTAGGTATGTGGGAGAGGTTGCCACCCCTCTTGAGTGGCCAGGGTATGTTTCTCTTGGGTTGGCCACAGGTGATTTTGCAACTTTTTTCCCTTCAGTCTGGAAGTCATGGGGGAATGCTCTCTCATGCACAGATTCAACTTGCTCTTTTTCTGCATCCGCATGTGTGCGTGCATGCGGGCGCCTGCATGCGTGTGTGCGTGTGTGTGTGTGTGTGTGTGTGTGTGTGTTCACAAGAGGCACTTGAGTGTTTATATATGCCTATGGAGGCCCAAGGGAAGCATCCTAGATTGCACTGTCTCCTTATTGCTTTGCTCTGGGGTTTCCCAGACTCTGCCTTCCAGGGTCAGAAATAGAAGCTAACATCACTTATGCCTAGTCTTTTCCCTCCCATAGGATCCATATTCAGGTCCTTTTGCTTATGAGTCAAAGGCTTTAGCCCTTTAGCCAGCTCCCCAGTCCCTGACTTGCTCCACTTATTACTGTGACTGAGGATCAACTGAGATTTCAGAGCATTCTCTCTCTCTCTCTCTCTCTCTCTCTCTCTCCTCTCTCTCTCGTGGTGCTGTGCATTGACCCAAGCCTATACAAGTGCTAGACCACCGAACTGTACCCAGATTATAAAAATATTTTCACACTCTACAAATTGCAGAAAGAAGAAGGGCAGAGCTTAGAGTATCTGAGAACCAACGACATGTATTTGCCCTGAAAGCATCCGGCGAAGGGTGATTGGTGAGGGCGCAGCCCACACAAATAAAATATCTTTCTTGATGAAGAACCAGCTGGCCCGCTAGGGCACAACTTCATCTCCAGACAAGGCAGAACCTGACTCTGCTGCACACTGACTGAGAAGTCAGTAGAGTATAGTCTGTGGAAGCCTTGTCATGTCGAATTAATAGACCCCTAAAGATGAACACTGTTGAGAATATGGCATCCTGATCCACTTCTCTAGAAGAGCAGATGAGCCACAAACTTGTGATCCTCAGGCATGAGCCACCACATCCAACTTGCTTTGTTTTCATGACAGTGTCTCTCTTTGTAGCCTTCACTGGTCTAGATCTCATGATGCTCCTGCCCATTCCCTCAGCTTCGTTGAAAGGGTGGGGCATGTGTGTTTAAATGTGTTTAAAATTCCAACATGACCAAATGTTCCTTGGATGCAGTCACTAACTCCATCTTCCTTTGCTCCTTCACTCATTTACCATCCAAGTGTATCTAGTAGGGCCATTAGTCATTAATCTGAACTAAATGCAGCAAGAATATATCTCCTTAAAGACTAAGCATTAACTAAGATTAAGCAATGAATATAATGCCAATAAGTGAGAAAGTATGTTAGAAGTGGCAAGGGCCACAGAAAAGCCAAAGGGATAAGAGTGAGGCAAGGTAGTCAGGGAAAATCTTAAACATTGCAAGAAAAAAGAGTTTGGCTCTATCTACAAATGCATCATAATTCTGTATGATCTCAAAAAGTTGGAAGGACTGAGATATAACGTGGAGAGTACTTAATGCTATGGCTGGCACACAGCAAGAGCTTAATAAGTGTTAACAATAATAATGATGATGACAAAGGAGTCCCAATGACCACAAACGCTTTCTCCCAAACTTCTCTCAGCTCATCCAGCACACAGATAATAGTCACTTGTTTTTATTAGAGGACCTTGAAGTTGAACAAGGCTGATTCAAGAGCAATTCCCAGAGCAATCGTTGTTTCCACACATGATCTGCAGACACTGTCCTATCTGCACATGCGTCATCCACGGTCACCAGAACACAAAGGCTACCAAAGACGTCAATGAGAGGTGTGAGTCAGCTGCAGATGCCTGCTCTGTGCCATCCCCTTTCTCAGAAGTTGGAGGCCCTGGATGGCCTTTCAGGTTCATCTTTGCAGAGACCACCTATTGCTCAGGATCAGACCTGAGGGTCAAAGAGTCCACAGGACCTCTGCTGATCCTGTATGCTCCGCGCCTCTGCAGAGTGCAACCAAGGAGCCTCTCCGTGACTCTCATTCCTTCCATATGCTTGATGGGACGTTAAATCCATGCCATAATGTCAGAGGAAAGGGGGAAATGAAATGGGGCAGATAAACAGCCCCTGAATTGTTGGATGAAGTTCCACAGTGCCTCCTTTCCATGGTTTTATTTCCTGACATGTGTTGATCAGTTTTCTATTCAAGACGTATTACCCTCTCTCGCCAGTCATTAACATAATAAGAGACATGCAGAAAGGACAAAAATTACAGTGGATTTATTCTCTCATGTGGAAGAAAACCTTGCACCAGTTCTCAGAGGAATGAAGGCAATAATAAAGTGGATAGGAATAGGGAGAGACAAGTCCCTCCTTTGCTGACGGACACATGTGCCGCATCTTTTCAACAAAGCTTAGGGAATGGAGCCGGGCGATCTCAGAGTAGACTATGATGCAGTTGAGACTTCTTCTCAGAGAGGCAATACTGGAGCACAAGGTGGATTTACTCCTCTTAGGGGCCAGCCAGACAGCTCAGCAGATAAAGGCAGTGGCCACACAACCTGACAGACGACCCGAGTTCTAGTTGTATCCTTTAAACCCACATGATTGAAGGAAAGAACTGATTCCAGAAAGTTATACACACACACACACACACACACACACACACACAAAATAAATAAATAAATACGTAAATAAACAAACAAGCAATAAAAACAGCATCTAGAAATAAAAGAATACATAAGGATCCTTGGATCTTCTTGAATTTAAAATTGAAGTCACACTCAAGTTGTTTCAGTTTTTCTTTATCAACCATTACTACTATGTTTTGTTTGTTTTTTAATTAACATTTTATTTTTCTAGTTTTACAAGTCTATTGAGTAATCATCCCTGCTTCCCTCCATCCCCCCTCCCTCTCATCCCCCTCCCTTCTCTTCCTCAATTCATCCCACTCCCTCCCACCTTCCTGCCTGTCTGCTTCTATGGATCCCAGGGTTCCCTCTGGCTGTCTACTCTTTATGGGGAGTCAGGCCTCTTATGGCATACAAAGTTGCCTCTCTTCAGGCCACCCCACTGATAGGGGCATTTCCCTTCACTCATCCACAAGGTTTCCACTGTACGTTCTTACCTCTCTTGAGTTCCTCGATAGTCTATGGGGGCATGTTGGTATGTTAGTCGTTATGTAAGTCTGGTAGGGAAAAGTCTCTTTCGGTGAGTTCCTAGATGCAGCAGTCCTGCCTTGGATGGAATGACTTATTCAATGGTGAACCTTCCCACCTTTAGGTTCTTACAATTTCACTACCCCCTCTTTCACAAGGTTCCCACCATTATTACTACTTTTTAAGTAAATATGAATGTTTATTTATCAATGAAAAGTTTACAATAACCAACATACCCAACAGCAAAATGACCCAATAAATCATGGTGTTTCTACTTATATATCTTATTTATTTAAGCAATTTATGGCCATCTTTGAATATATCTGCTAGAAAATATTACATACACAGTTACAACTTATAAATATGTGCACATATTACATGTATATAGGATATGTATATATAGGGCATGTATATAAACCTATATACCAAACAAATTATTTCCTTTGTTATGTTAATTAATATAATTATTGGACTTGTTTGCTCATAATAATTGTCTTAAAATATTTAGCCTAAAATATCAGAATTAAATTTAATTTCTAATTGAAAATGAGAAACTAAAGATATCCCCCCTGGGCTGAGGGGAATGTAGGGAGAAGGGGAGTCCCTAATTTTGTCTTCATTCTGTTCTGCCATTCTTTTCTAAAGCAGTGAGCTATCTCATGACATCAGTTTACACACCTAACTCATCCAAATTACTGTTAAAAAAAAACAACAGAAATTCTGATCCTTTGATTGGATGATCATTCACTGCTGGGATCCAATATTGTTTTGTTTTATTTCTTTTGTACTGAAAAACAGAGCATGAGAATTCGCCAGCTTGACTCAGTTTTCTAAAAGCTCCCAATTCTGTTGATAGTATCCAAACATCCTAATCAGTAGCCAGTAGCACATGTTGTGTGCCTCTTTCTGGCCCGAAGGCCTGACTGGGTACTGACCTTGGCCACATTGATGGCCCAGAGCTTTCTCACAATCATGCTTTTCGGCCTTGCCCGTCACAAGGACCACAAATGAGCTGGTGTTTTCATACCACACATGTAGACATAGTGGTCAGGGGAGTTGAGGACGGCAGCGTGGCAGGCCTGTTTCTCCCTGGACACGACTCCAAGGACATTTGGGCTTTGCCTGGACTCCCAGCGAGTGGAGTCGCCAGAAGGCAGTGACAGGTGGAGCTTGTCTTAGCATGGATGTGATTGCCTTTCAGTCAAACCTTCTTTGCCATCAAAGCCTTGACCTGGCTTTGGATCCTTTCGTGATTCTGGTGGCATCTTGGTAAAAAGTCCCAATACTGATTTAAACACAGCCTACACCCCCAGTCTACACACAGTAAGAGGTGGCACGGGGACTTCAGCCACATGCAAATGATTCTCTGACAGACACAACAAAGGGCCAGTGGAATCCCACTTGGTCCCACACTGGTGAAACGCCCCTTGTTACTAGTCTCCAGCGTTTCACTTAGTTTCCTGCCAGCTAGCAGTCACTGCATCAGGAGGTTTCTAAGGAAGTTGAGTCCAGGTGGCTCTAGCCCATTCTCCTAAGATGGCCCAGCCGAGCAGGGGCTCCCAACTGTGAATTTCCCAGAAGATTGCAGCACCCTGTGCTGCTGTGCCAAAGCCTAACCGCAACACCAAAGGTGCCAAAAGAACACCTGCCTGAGCTCCACCCGCGGAGATCTACAAGCTCTCACTGGGGATTCAGGACCATATGGAGCCACGTTAGGGGGCAACAAGCCATTCAACTGTTGCCCATAGAAGAATCTACCTAACCTCTGAGGCTTTGCCCTGTAGGAGGTCACAATTCGCAGAGCCCAGTTTAGAGTGTGGCATGTCAATGTCCCTTCATATCTATCAATTTTGGAGGATGAGTAAGTCAAGTTCCTACCAATTTGCTTGCTGCTCTGGCATCGGGGAATCCCGATCCAGCAACATGCTCAGAAGAGGTCTTTCGGCCGACCTTGTACTAAACTGTGAGTCATGGCCAGGCAAGAGCCAGTCACCTGGTAGGTGTACAAAGCAGGTTCTTAATGCCCTCTGCTGGCCAGGATGACTCCAGATGCCACCGTGCCCACAGCTCTCCCAGGGTTTCATTTTAAGCGCCTGGAGCCAAGAGGGCTTGCCAGGCTCATGGGTCACCCTAAATGAGACTCCTTGGTCTACGAATTCAAAACCTTCAAAGAATGTTTCTCATCCCTTTTCTGAGAGCAGATGAATATGTCATGAAGCTATGATTGAAACTCTTACAATGAATGTGAATAGCTTTTCAATGAAATGTGCTTTCAAGAATTCTTAGAAAAGAAAGAGAGAGAGAGAGAGAAAGAGAGAAAGAAAGAAAGAGAGAGAGAGAGAGAGAAAGAAAGAAAGAAGGAAAGAAAGAAGAAAAGAAAGAAAGAAAAAGAAAGAAAGAAAAAGAAAGAAAGAAAGAAAGAAAGAAAGAAAGAAAGAAAGAAAGAAAGAAAGAAAGAAAGAAAGAAAGAAAAAGAAAGAAAGGCTATTGAGAGAAAATAATTTATAATCTGAAGTGTTCAGGTTTCTGATGACTTGGGGTTTTCAGATCAGATCAGCCCTCTGGGAACAAAAGGTCACTTTACACTGTGTATTGTTAGCATTCCATGAATTTATCCCCATTGCACTGAAAGGGAAACAGAGGATCCAAACTAGGATCCAGTGGTTGAATAAAATGGTAACTCTCCTCTTAGTTCTGCAGATTTCTAGATTTGTTTGAATTTTAACGGGTGATAGGACCTGGCAAGACAGCTCAGCAGGCAAGGCAAGCAAACCTGGCAAACTGAATTTAATCTCAGAAGACCACGTGGTAGAAGGATAGAACTGATCTCTTCCTGTGCACCATGGCATGCATATGTGCATCTTTCACTGGCTCTAGAACAAACAAGTAGCTAAACAATATTAAATGCCTGCATTCATAGATACATAAGTCTTCATAACACATGCATTAAAAACAAATGTGCAGTAAATAAACACATACTCCCGCATGCATGCATACTGCTGCAGGAAGCTCCAAGTTAAACACTCTCTGTGTGGGAAGCTTGTATTTTTGTCTCACAGTTGACTCCCCAGCATTAGGATTAGTGTCTGCAATGTATTTGGTGAATAAATGAATGAATGAATGCACTGAAAGAGAAATGGGGGAATGTTGGTGTATTGGCGCAGTCTACATTGTTATATATTGATCAGCCTTTACTTGGAAAGACCATCATCTCCTGCATTGAAAACCATTGGAGGAAGATTAAATTCTGGGGACCTAGAATGAACTTCTAAGTCATTCTGATCTCCTTCTTGGATTCTATCCATTCTCTTCGCCTAAGAAGAAAGAGAGGCTTAGGCGAGCAATACACCAGCAGCTTAGCAGTAGAACCTACAGGAAGTCCAAGTCTGCAGCGCTAGCACTTTCTAAAGAGCAATTGTGTTTGGAGTTTGGAGTTGTGACCCTCGGTAAGAAACACAATGCAGTCCACACACGTATACAGCCCTACGCCTCACACACAGAATACCAAAAAGTATTTAAAGAAACTACCCACTTTGCCCACGTAATAGACACTTGGCCTGTTGTGTATTCTATTGCATTTTAGACTAAATCAATTCTATAATGTGAAATTAAAAACCACAACAGTCTGCTATAGTGTGTGACTGACAATATGCTCTATGCCTGCATACTAAAGTCTTCCAGAATTTTCTATCCATGATGAACTGGAGTGACCAGTCTTTTGGTACTTCTTAGCTCAAAGATCCTGCTTTTTATCCCCATGCCCCTGATATAAGCAGCATCTCCCACTGCCAAGTTTCATCTTGCTCCTAAGAGTCTCACCCGCGTGAGCAACCATTCTTTCCCCGCTGGGGAACCGAAGCCCTATGGTCCCGTACAGATCACAGTTACCTCCACAGCCTTGGTCTTATCCTTGAGGCTCTGAAACAAGTCAGCTGGGATTAGCATCCCTGCTGCAAAACAGAGAGCTCCCATCCCTCACTGAGCTCTCTGCAACGTCACCCTCCCTCTGCCCATCCCGGGAACAGCTGGAAAAGAGCAGAGAAAGGACAGGAAGGCTCGAAGGTACATGTGAGGTCACCAGCAACATGAGTGAGTGAGAACATATGGACAATTGGATGGTCTAAAGGTCTCTCTCTCTCTTTCTCTGACATAGTCAACATGGCAGAGAGTGAGAATGGTTTCTTGGCTATCTCCCATCTAGCTGACAGGTTGCAACTTTTGACTCTGACTTCCTACTTTCCTGCTGAGAAGCAAGACAAGGTTTGGCAAGAGAATATGCCGCGGTGGCCAGAACTGAACCTCCCCCACGGCAACCTGAGTGTATTCCCCCTTCTTCCCTGACACCAGGCAGAACCACCAGCTTTGGCAGCTCGGTGCCCCCAAAGCAGCACAAACTTGGCAGGCTGCTTGTCACTAGCAAATGAGTTGAGCCTGGCTGGAGACAGAGAAAAGACAGGAGCCAGGGGAGACTTTGAGTAATGTTTCGAATGTGTACATCCCTTCTGGATTTTCTCACAAGCACTTTTAGAGACTAGGGCTCCAAACCTAGGATTCTACTCCTTAAAGACTCCGGTGAAGTGGGAGACCAGAAAACATCCGGCAGCTCTGGATCCTGGATCGGTTAATGAACTTCTCTGGTTCTCCATGCTGTGTCATTTTCATGGTTCTTTCAATTATTTAAGGAAATAATATGAACATTGTTGAATAAACTGTGATCACACAGTGGTTAGGACTCTGGGTTTGTGTACAAATTGTCAAATAAATAAACTAAATCACTTTACTCCTTGCTTTCCTATATCGACTGCAGCATTGAGTAAATGAACAGTTGTTGAGGGACGAACCTCCGGCAAAAGAGATTCTAACAATAAAGGAGAGAGGAACGATGGCACATCACCACTTCGCAGCATTGGATGAGCAAGACATTGAGCACTGAGGACTGCTCACATCACAAGAGGCAGAGACAAGCAGACTCAATGCACTTCCTGATGAGAGAACAGAACACCCCCCACAACTTTACAAAAAGAAATCGAACCTTTCTCTGCATTGAATAGCCAATTTGCAAGAGGCAAAGAAGACAGAGAACATGGCGAGCTGCATGATGCGGCCCGACCCGCAGAGTCCACACGGTGAGGAATCACACACAGGGCAGAGTCCCTGGGTTCTGCAAAGGGCCAAGCTTAACATGCAGAGAAGATTTTGGGATGAACCTGCCGAGTACAAGAGGCTCATAAGAGGTGTCCTTTTTCTTTTTAATGGGGAAGATGACACAAGAACGCCAGAGAGTCACGGCAGGGGATGAGGAAGGGCCACGAAATCATTGCTGAGTAAAGAGAGTCATCTCTTCTGTGGAGGGAGGAGGGTGTGAAAGGATCAGGGGTCAGGGTATGGAGGGGCTTCTGCCAGGGCTGGACAATCTGCTTCTGGTGAGTCATATCCTGTGTCTATGTTTTGCTTTAAAATAGGAAGATTTTTAAAGGAGACAAAAGAGGGTAGAGGGTGTATGTAGCTCAGTTGTGGAGCTTAGCAGGGATGAGGCTCTGGGATTGATCCTGGACCACACACACACACACACACACACACACACATACACACACGCACGCATGCACACAAACACGGAGACAATTTATTTGCCTCAAATGTATATAATAGAAGTGACAATCAGGTAGTAAAGACACCTTTAATCTTGCTTCCATATCTTTTTCTAGTTCCATCACATATTTTAGATTTCAGTCTGTCTCTCATTAGCTTAAGTGGGGATCTTTCAGAGAAAGGACTTTGCCTTAATGAGCACATACAGTTATTTGATTCTTTATTATGGGAATGTGGTTCAGTGGTAGAGCACTTTCCTAGCATGTGTAAAGCCCTGGGTTCAATCCTTAGAACCCCAAATTCTTTACTATGTAAGCAATGAACAATGTTTCTATTAAAATGAAGTATATCTGTAATTATTGAATAAATTAATTTCTAAATCTGTAGTCTAATTTTAAAAATCCCCAAAATTTAAACCAGCATTAATTTAGCTTAGGCTAGATCAATTTTGCAAACCAGACCACTGAAGTATTTTAGTATGAAATGTGCGTTCTTGAAAACATAACTACAATAAACTTGAAACTCATCGTAGGTTTACTCCACCTTTTAGGTTGACCTTCTAGTAAATCTTTAGCTTCATTGATCTCTACTGCTATATAAGGAGATCCTCCTTTGAGCACTATGAGAATGTAATTCATCAATAAGCATCTTTTCTTTTTCTCTTGTGGTCAGCAAGACTTATACTTAACATTGACAATGTTTCCTACTTTGATTTTTGAGGTTCAAACACACTTCTGTAATAGCCACCACTGAAGGCAGATTGATACAGACTTTGAAAAACCTTTTTCACTTGAGGCGCCACATGTTTGAATTGCTGTAAAATGCAGTCTAGTACTTAGAACATGGCTCATCTGAGTTCAGAGGCCACACCTACCAACAATATGCCTTTATCAAAAAGCAATACAGTCCCATGGTGACATTTTATAAGCACAGATTGAGCCCTTATCAGACAAAAAACTGGAGGCACCTTGATCTTGCACTTCCCAACCTCACGAATCATAAGAAATGAACTTTTGCTTGTTGTACAGTTATTTCAGCCAAACTGAAGCATTCATAGCTAAAAGCATGAGAGAGTCTCTTAAGAAACATGTCACCAAAAAGCTCAGGAAACTTACAAGATTTAGAGTGCTCAAAAATGTCTAGGGCCCTTCTCCCAGGTTATATAAGCAGTAAACAATTGCTGGGAGAAAGGAGATTCTTTAGTAACCTGTGTGCAAGCTGTCAGAAAAGTTAGGATATAGCTTTTGTGAGTCATCCCTCATGCTAGGTGGGCTTTTTGGTGATAAATGCTGCCTGAGAATCTCCCATACTCCTGTAAATAACTTCTCACCCATGCTCTTGTAAGCCACCTTAATAAACTCATTGGCTTACCAAGCAAGACTTGGATGGGATATGAGAGAAAGAGAGAAAGAGAGAGAGAGAGAGAGAGAGAGAGAGAGAGAGAGAGAGAGAGAGAGAGAGAGAGAAGAAGGTGCTTGAGCGTGTGTGTCTATGGAGGCTCAAGGGTAACATTGAGAATCATCCTGGATTGCTCTACCTCCTTTTTGCTTTGCTCTGGGTTTTCCCAGGCTCCACCTTCCAGGGTCAAAATTAAAGGCCAATGCCATTTTCGACTGGAGATTTTAGATGGGATCTGGGAATTCAAACTCAAGTCCTTCTGCTTTGTGAGGTAAAAGCTTTAATCCCTGAACCATCTCCAGTCCAGTGAGATTATTTCTTTGGCTTGTTATCAGTGTCCTATGGGAGGTAAAAAGCCATTTGTTCACATCTCCTCAGGAAAAAAAATCACACAACCCAAACAGGGACTGAGAGAACCAAAGATGAGCTGGGAAAGAATGGTTGCACGGTTCTTGTCATGGGTGATCATGTGATGGAGAGCAAGCCGTCTGAGGTTCACCACCTCAATACAGGCATGCCTCCCCAAACAGATGATGGACCAATTAGTAATGCATTATTGCATTCCTCCAAAGCACCATGACTGGGATGAGGTCATAAGTCACCTGTGGCGTTGCTGTGCAGCCTCTGCTGTGAGCAAAAAGACATATAACTGAGGTTGAACTCACTGATTAGAAAGAACTGGTCATTGCAAAGGGAGACAGGGAAGCATACAGCTATCCCATGCTTGCTGATTAGGCAAGAGAACTGAAAAAAGAAAAAGTGTGTGTGGGGTGGGAGCAGGTGATGAGATGGAAATGTTTGCTTGTCATTTATCGCAGCTGGCAGGAGGGAAGAGAAAGAGAATACACATTAGATTCATAAGGAAAAGTAAGAAGATACCTCCTCTTAGGTTCAAACTTGAATATATAGAGAAGGGAATTCCATGATTCAGCATATCAATGGGGGCCTTAATGGCCTATTACTAAAAATTATGATGCTCAGGGATAACTTTATATCTGAACTGCTTCAATTGGAGCTTTTAAATGAAGAAGAGTTCCTCACATCCTGGCTTGGGACGTGTGAGACTTGGGGGCAGACAGGATCAGTCTGAGAGCTGCAGAAAGGGAGAAGCTGAAAAATATAGCTGCCCATTCCTCTTTCAGACAAAAGCTGCCTAACCAGAGACCGTATGAGAGAAATCAATTCCTGATGGTTTGGTCATGTGAAACACTCAGGATTTCTGGTTGTCACCAGCTGGGATTCCCAGGGATGCCTAGGACTGGAAGACAACAGAGGAAGGACAGTCATGACAGGGAGTGTTTAATGTCTACTCCACCAGGCTGGTTAGGCCTGTTCACTGCTACCCTCTCTCTGAAGCCATACGGTTACCGAATAATATACCAGTGCTGGAGATAGGCTACCTGTCTATGATTTGTTGCCCAAGAAGGTCCTTGAAGTTCTGTAAGGTTATTGTCCTCCCTAGTAGGCTAACTTTTGTAGTGAAGGGAGGTCCTATGTAGGCCGCTTGGAGAGAGCTATCATTGACAGTCCTACTCAGTTATGGTTTTCTGAATACTACACTACCAAAAGGTACCAAGCAAGATGTGCCTGATAGTGCGATAGTGGCACAACTGTTATGGGTGCCACTGACTGCTCTCCAATTGAATTTAAGGCTCTCTCCACAAGAGGGAAATCATGTACTAAGAAAAAGCCAGGGTAAAAGCTCGTGGCTGAGATCAGAATGCCCTGTAGGAAAACAACTGCTATTGTTTTTATTAAACAGGTGTGATAGGCCTGTCAACTGCCTTCTAAACATTTGTGTTTATGTTCATAGATTACTGCTTGCTGTCAGCCTCAGTCACTGAGGGAAACTTATTTCAATAGGCAGTGGCTATTGAGGAGATTTATAACTAGCCAGGCTACTGAAAAATGACTTTTGCTATACAGAGTGGCCCAGGACTCAGTTATAAGTGACAGAAAATAATCAAGCATCTACATTGCTCTTTCCAAAATTTAAGGAACATCTCCAAAGACAGGATGGAAACATTCCTTCCTAGAGGAGAGAAGCTCATAATGTTCAGGAAGCTAATGAAACCTACGACACTCAGAAAGTGCAGGATTTGAGGGGCTGGAGAGGTGGCTCAGGGGTTAAGCCTCTGCCTTGCAGGCGGAAGGTCCTGAGTTCAGATCCTAGACCCCACGTATAGACACCGGTTGGAAGCGGGGGGAGGGGGGTGGCCTGCGTTTCTGGTACTGGTAGGGCGGAGCCTGTGAATCCATCCATGGTGGTTCCTGAACTCGTCTGTGGTTCTACACACACACACACACACACACACACACAGACGTGCACACACATACACAGACGTGCACACACATACACAAACACAATTGAATAAATAAAAAAAAAGAAAGTGGAGGATTTGAAAGACACCAGAAGTTAAACAAATTATGAGATTCATAAGATCGTCCCCCAAGGTTGTATAAACAGTACATAGTTTCTGGGAGAAAAGATTCTTTGGTGGATCTGCCAATGTTGAGCCAGGAACTTCTGGGATACAACTTTTGTCCATCATTGCCCATGATGGAGTGTCCTTTTTGGTGACGCAGTTAAATAATTCCTCACCCTCACTTTTGTAAGTAGTCCGTCACTCAAGCTCCTGTAAGCAATCCCTCATCTATGCTCACGTAGGTAATCCCTCACCAGGCTCCTGTAAGTAACCTTTCTACCCATGCTCAATAAACTCACTGGTTCACCAAACAAGACTTGGATGGAATTATGTCTCTGAGCTCATTGGTGCCTATCTACAGTGACTTGATATTTGTTCACATAGCCCCAGGACACGTCTACAGCTAATGTTTATAATTCGCTCATTCTATGGTGCTCTGTTACAGCTACTGACAAAACTAACTTCATCGGGGGACACAACACATACACAAAGACCTACAGGAATAAGTTTATTCTTAGTGTGTGACTTTTGTGACAATGTTTAGAATGGCTGGCAGCTCAGAGGAGGTACCCAGAATCAAGAGAGGTAGGGAGAAGGAAGGAAGGATGGAAAGGGCAGTAAGCGTGGCGAGCATCAGCAGTAGGTTGAGGTAAGGTTTCTCCTGCATCCCTGAGGATTGGTGGGGGAGTGCACAGGATGTGGAAAAGGAAAAGTTCAAAGGTAAACAGCACATGTAAAAGCAAGAACAGCTTAAAGCCTGGCCATATTATGAAGTATAAAATTGTACCACTGGATGAGACTAAAGAAATATCAGTGCAAGCAACTATTGCTGTCGTCAATATTTCAAACAACATCAGACAGGAAAATGTTCTGATTCTTAATTGATAGCCAAAAAGAAGGCTGTAATTCCTGGTTTCCTTGAGACAGCATTAATCACATTCCTGCATTATGCATAATTGCTGAAAGTATCCCATTTCACTGTCAGTGTTGCTTTTGTTTGGATAATAAATTATACAATCAGGTTAACAAGAAACCTTTAAATTTTTTCTTTTAGATCAGAGAGTAAAAAAATAAAAAAAATAGTCAAGAATGATCTCATCAGAACTGTGCTTGTCTGAGACTCCTCAGGCATGGGGTTTGTACTGGAAAGGGAAGGAGATGGTCAGAGATGGGAAGATTATCCAGAGGTTGTAGGTATAACCTTGGCAAAGGCAGAGTCTGTGGTGCTTGCTAAATTCAGTAGACTAAAAAGACAGTGACACCCCTCCCCACCCCATGCCACTTGGTATTCAATCTTTGTACAGTCCATGCCCACAGTGAACAGGGCTGACGTCTGTAACCAACAGGAAGTTACAGAATTAAGGAAATATGACTTCTAAGGCAAGCCCTTAAAAAGCAGCTATCATGTGACTAGGGTGCACAATAACATGGGAGAGCACACATGTCGAGGAATGAGGTCTGTCACTGCCAGCCTTAACTTGCCAGCCCTGTGAGTTAGGCATCTTGGAACTGAATCCTCTGGTTCAGACAGCATCTCAGATGACAGAAGCCACAGCTGCCATCTACGCCCGGCTTCAAGATCTCAAGCTCAGACCTCCTGCCATGTTTCTCCTGAATTCCCAATGCACTGAATTATGCATTTTGTGTGTGTGTGTGTGTGCATGCGTGTGTGTGTGTGTGTGTGTGTGTGTGTGTGTGTGTGCAGTAGGCATGTGTACACATGTGTATGTGGGTGCACCTTCCCATGCAAGCACATGTAGAGGTCAGAGTTTGATGCTGGGATACCCTCCTTTACTTCGTAAGGCAGGTTCTCTCCCTGAACCTGGTGTTTGCTGTTTTAGCTAGACTGGCTGGCCATGAGGCTCTGGGGTCCTTCTTTCTCCACTCTCCAGTACTGGCACACAGGCACATGCCACCACGTCCAGGTTTTATGTGAGTTTAGGAGATCCATATTCACCACCTCATGCTTGCATGACAAGCATTTTACCCACTGGGGCATCTCCCCAGCCCCCTCTGTATGTGTTCACATGGTAGGATTTGCTAGGATGATTTGCTATGTAGCTACAAATAAAAAACTGACAGGGAGGAGCTAGAGAGGTGGCTCAGGGGTTAAGCCTCTGCCTTGCAGGCGGAAAGTCCTGAGTTCAGATCCTAGACCCCACATATAGATGCCTGGCTGGGCGGAAGCGGGGGCGGCCTGCGTTTCTGGTCCTGGTAGGGCAGAGCCTGTGAATCCCGGGGCAGAGTAAACAAGGAGGAGGTGGAGGCGCCCATGGTGGTTCCCGAATTCGTCCGTGGTTCTACACATACACACACACACACACACACACACACACACACACACACACACACATACACGCACAATTGAATAAATAATAAATAATAAAAAAATTTAAAAGAAACCTGGAACATCTCATTCTTTAACTGCTACTGAAGAAAATGCCTAATGTAGAGGAGTTTTTACATCTGAAAAATCCACAGGCCTGGCTAAAGATCTTCCACACCCCTTCAGCCCCTTATACCAAGGGTGTGCTTATTAGTCACAGAGTAGGCTGCCGGAATTACAAGTTATTGGGAGGGCTTTGTGTGTCTCTGGCCTCATTCTGTTCAGCCATCTTACCAGTGACTAAGTTACAGATACAAAAGGCTTTCATGTTAAAATCGAAAATGATGAGAAACTCAGAGAGAAAATCGTCACAGTGGCTGACACACGATGCCTGAAAAACTTTGAAATCCTGGAACAATAAGTCAAATACATCCAGACAAGATGTAATGGGGACACCTGGATAGCTCACAGAGTTATGAAATTTTTGTCTAAGTTTTTAAAAGCATGATAGGTGGGATACTAACTATAAGTCTATATAGTAGGAACCAATTGTTAGGGAATAAAATCCTGACCTATTATTATTATTATTATCGAATCCATGAATTTGCTGAACACGCACCCAAATACTGCTGGGCAGAGGGAGATCAGAATGCCCCTCAGACTTTGGACTGCATTTCTAGAATGATAGAACCTAAAATGGGGGGAGGAGAGAACCCCACTTTTATCTTTGCTTGGTCAGTGCACAGACAACTCTAAGGGCACAGTTTGGGTTTAAGGAAGGTCGCCAGGACTATGGAACTGAAAATAGAATGGATCACCTTTGGTGAGTGGCTTCTAGAGAGCCTTGGAGGGAGAGACTGCTCAGAAAGAAGAGAGGAAGGCTTGGGCTGGACCCTCACTGATCACCAGTTCATGAAGGACAAACAGAAGACAGTCTGCCAAAGGGCTGGATGGGAGCAGCAAGAGATGGAGGAGGAAACCTTGGGGACTAAACCAGGAAGGCATCGGGAAGATCAAGGACACACAATGTGGAAGCTGGTCTCTCTCAGTCTCCTCCTTCACCCCTTCTAACGTCTGTGCAGACTGACTGTGTGGGTCTTCTGTTTTTTGTTTCATCTTGTTTGCTTCTGAGACAGTCTCAAAGCTCCGTCAGGACTCAGACTCACTAAGTAGCTGTTCTTCTGCCCCCTCCTGCTGGGCGCTGGAATTACAGGCATGTGCCACATACCCAGCACTCACCCTGCACATGTTTCTTATTCTTTCACAAATTCACACATATATGATGCACTTTGAGCATATTCCCTATTATCCTCCTTCTTCCCAGCAAGTCTCCCTTTTCATGTCTACATGGTCTTCTGAGTTTCTCACAAGCACCTCAAGATCTCCTCGCTCTGGGTTCTTGTCTTTGCTGCTCCAGCAGCTGAGAGGCTCTTCTTTCAGATTCATTTTCAGCTCCATGAGCAGCAGTCCAGTCCCCTTGCTCGACTCAGATACCATCTCCTCGGAGGATGAGATTGATAACCTCAGATCCACCATCCTCCTCTTCTCAGCACTCGCTACCAACCTGCCACATAGTGCTAGTTTACTTGCTCCTTATTTACCGTCCCTGACTGCTGTGCCCAGGTTTCCAGATCCCAAGAGGCCACCACAGAACCGACACTGATGCAAACACACGAGGGTCTTTTTATTCAAGTTTGAGCTCGGACTCTCCTGTCACTGACACAGCAGATCAGGAACGAGAGCCCCAGTCTTTGTTTTATAGGTTTTATCAGCTATTTCTATAGGATGTGGGGGTTTCTAGCCTAGCAGATACATGATTGGGTAAATTGAAGCAAAAGTAGTGTTGGCGTCTAAGATTGGGCAGCTTTGACCACCAGCAGTTTTGAGTATCCCATAAACAGTTTCTAGTACCCTTTACATTACTTATGGCTGGTTTCTAATTGGACAGTCCCACCTGTTCCGCTCACAATCTTTATACACACTGTCATACAAGGCTGTCCTCCCAGCTCGGGGGAGGGGGGCCCTCGGAGTGCAAAGTATTTCTTAATTTGGAGCCAAGCGTTTGTGGCTAGAGTCATATACACAGTTGGGTCAGTCTATGTACAGCATCTGACACATCCAATGTTTCATAGTGTGGACAAGTGAACAAGTACAAAATGGGAACAGATATATAAAATGGCATTTCTTATGTTTGGGTCCCACATGACAACATACACACCTCACATAAACACAACTCATGTACATACCACACCACACACTCATATTTACATACCAGATACATACACACATGTATACCAGCACACATAATTCATACATACACCACACACATACACACACTATACATACATGCACATACATGCACTCCATATATATACACACACACATACACACTACATATACATGCAGCATACACATACATACACAGAGATGCACACACATACACAGAGACACACATACACACCACATGCACTTATATATACATAGCACATATATACATATGTCACATACACATATACAAACAGCATACATATATACCACACACACATACATACATACATACACATGCCTATATATCATACATTCACATACATGCATGTATACATACATACATGTGTGCACACATACCGCACACATAGATGCATACCACACCCATACACACACACATATATGCTTGGTAAGAGCAGTGATTCGTACCTGTTTTTCACTGGTGTGTGCATAACACATAGTAGAGTATTTGGTACATGATAACTGTGTGGTTAAATAAATACTTTGGCAAAAGGGTTGAAGTACTTTATTCATTACACAAGAGGCTAATGAGGCTTTCACCATCTTGATAAGAACAATAATTTCAGTGAGAAATTTAGCCATGTGAATGACAATAGATTAAAGCAGGTCTGAGAAAGTAGGTGAGGATGAATCTCCCATCTGGTGAAAGAGCTCGGAAGCCACAGGATTCCTCATCTTGCAACTTTAATTTTTTTATGGTCATTGTTTCTATTTTTTGAAAAAGGGTCTCACTATCTGAAACTCAGTGTGTGGCCCAGATTGGCCTCACATTTGTAGCAATTTTCCTGCCTTAGTTTCCAAAGGACTGGGATTACAATAATGAGTCACCACATGTGACTTTGTAACTTCCATTTAGAAATAGGGAAAGTGGTGGGATTGTAAATTAGCAGAATGAGGAATTAGACAGATTTGAGCTCTGTCATTTGTTTTGTTTGTAGTTCTGGGGCTTCCCATGATGCCTAAGTGCTCTGCAACTGAGCTACATCCCAACTTTAATAAGGGAGATTTGAAATAGAGCGAGGTAGGGAAAGAAGCTTGATTTGGAGTAAGGAAAGCCAAGCTCATACCCCATCCAAGTGATCCTAGGACTTCCTGCAGTAGCTCTGGGCAGCACAGGGAAGAGAAAGTGGATAGCTTCATGAACCTGAGCTTCAGTTGCTTAGCTAAAGGACGCTAGGCATGTGAGTTGAGAGTAAGAGGAACAAAGCAAAGGCTCATGGGATTCGGAGATGTGGAATCAAGAGGAGGTGTGGGAAGTGTACAGATAAGGTCATGTAAAGCAGCCAGCAGACTTGTCCAGGGCCATAGCACACCTCTTTACCATCAACAAGTTGAAAGAACATAGACTGGCAGGATGGCTCAGCTGATAAAGGTGTGTGCGCCTAAACCTGGCCTCCTGAATTCAGTTCCCCAAAGGTGGAAGGACAAAACGGAATTCTTTTTTTTTTCTTTTTTCTTTTTTTTAATATTTTTTTATTATTTATTCAAGTGTGCATTTATGCGCGTGTGTGTGTGTGTGTGTGTGTGTGTGTGTGTGTGTAACCACAGGCGAATTCCGGAACCACCATGGACTGCCTCCTTGTTTACTCTGCCCCGGGATTCACAGGCTCCACCCTACCAGGACCAGAAACGCAGGCTGCCCCTACTTCCGCCCAACGTCTATACATGGGGTCTAGGATCTGAACTCAGGACCTCTGCCTGCAAGGCAGAGGCTTAACCCTTGAGCCATTTCTCCAGCCCCAGAATGGAATTCTTAAAGTAATCCTGTGCTCTGCATTCTCTCTCTCTCTCTCTCTCTCTCTCTCTCTCTCTCTCTCTTTCTCCCCTATAAATGAAATATAGGAAAAAAGGAGTTTCAGGAACAGGAAATATTTATTCCAGCCAGGCAGGGAAATAAGCAATGGACATCAGACAAAAGAAAAAAAGTACCTGTGTTTAAAAAAAATAGAAGAAGGGACTGGAGAGATGGCTCAGTGGTTAAAGCCTTTGCTTTGACAGCAGAGGGGCCTGACTTCAAAGTTCAGATAATCAGATTCTATATAAAAAATTCCAGGTGGCAGCCTGCCTATAATTCTAGCCCTGGAAGGCCGAGCCTGGGAATCCCCAGAGCAAGCTCGCTAGCCAGGCTAGCCTTAATGGTGTGCTCTGGGTTTAATTAAAGACAAAGGCTCGCACCAATAAGATGTAAGAGTGATTGAGGATGATCCCCAATATAATCCTGGGGCCTCCACAGGTACACACATTCAAGAGTACTCATTGATGTACACCCACCCATGTTTACCTACTCACTTACAAACATGTACACATACACACACACACACACACACACACACACACACACACACACCATACATATATACATTAGAGAAAAAATAAAAGAATTACTATGGAAAACTTACATATGTTAGCTATTAAATAAGCATTATAAATAGATTTGATCACATGTATATAAATGTCACAGGGCTGGAGGAGTAGAATAGTGCCTTCTGGGTAAAGACCTCCCTCAGAGGATCCTAGAGGCAGGCAGAAGGCTGGGGAGGATGAGGAGGGGAACGGAAGCCCTCCCATCAATCAGAGAGTCTGCATGTAACTCTCTCTATTGAGCTTCTGCTTAATATTTCAATAGTTTTTTGTAAGCATATAAATATCAGAAATCACTAGAATAGATGATTTTTAAGGTTATCTGCAAACTAGAAATTCTTCATTCAATACTCCTTGGTTTTTACATAGTGTCCTGTGGCCTCTTCTCTTTCCTGGATCCTACCCAGGGATCCATGTTGCATCTGGTGTCTCTTTAAGATGCCTTTTGACGAATAGTTTCTTAGCTTTTCCTTATCTTTATGACTTTTGGCAATTCTGAAGGGTCTTCATCAGGAATCTTGTAAAATGTCCCTCATCTGTGGTGTTTTCCCTCAAGGTCAGATTGGGGTTATGGGTCTGACAGAGGAAAATCCCAGAGGTAGAATGTTATGCTCTTTTTGGTGTTGACACTGCCCTTGAACACATGGCTGAGCATATTACTCCACTCAGGCTGCTATAGCAAAATCTGTGCAAATGGACAGCTTTCAAATAACAGAAAAATTTCTCACAGCCTTGGACCAGGGTCTCCTGTGGTAGGGCTCTGGCAACCATCACTCCTGCTAAGTCCGCATATAGCAGGCGAGGGGAAGTCACTCTTTCCAGCCTCTCTTGTAAGAGTACTAATTACACTCATGACCTAACCTTGTTCTGGGGTGCCCTCCTTTCAGGACCACCACAAAGGGGATTAGTTTCAGCATCTGAATCTGGGAGAGACACAAACACCTGGGCCATAGCGCAAGGTAATGCCCGTGAAGTTTTTTTCACTGCAGAGTTATTCTCTATAGCTGCATCTTGAATCATCACTCACAATCCGTATCTGGGATCCGGTTATTTGAAAGCAAAAATGCTCTACATTCCTAGTCAATGATGGCGATTAAAAGTTACACATGGGAGGGGACTTGCTTTTATGTACATCGAAGGCCAGAAAACAAAACTCTGTGACATCCGGGGACTCCAGAGCTTGGAGCCCAAGACATGAAGGAAGCCATTGGATTTTTTTGTCCTGTGGATCTGCAGGTATGAGGCAGAGGTTGGGGATGGGTGCTCTGGTCCTCGAGAAGGCTTCTAGTACACTTGCACAGCCTAAGAGGTCTTGCTCTTAGAATAATCATCTTTCATGTACCATCCAAAGAATAGTCTTCCTGTAACGGTAAGTACATGGGCAATGCACATAGGGCCATGTGTCAGCAAGCACACTGCCTTTCTGGGGTATGTGTCAATCTGCTGCAAGTCACAACTCCAAGGAGGACCGCACCTACCTAATCCTTTTCTAAAACTCTTCTGTTCATACTTCATGAATGGAGTCATTGCTCATGGAACTAGATGACTTTTCTCAGAATTCCAGCATCTTAAGTCTTCAACACCTTTGCACATTTACCTTAAAAGGCCTAGAGACTGCCCAACCATGTCTACTCTTCATCCCTACCCTGATTTCTGAGAGGAAATCTAAGCAATGCAAAACATATCTGGCACAAGATCAACAAGTGCTTCAGGAATGGCTGAAGATATATACGGTCTAACAGGCACTCAACAAACACCATGTGAACCTGCTACTCTCACCTAGGGACTTCCTTCACAAACCCAAGATCAAGTTACCTCCTTTCACTGTGGCGGAGCCTAGCAGGATTTAAGGATCTGCTGGACATGGCAGACCAATGAGGGACCATCTACTGAGTGTGCTCAGGCTAGCTACTGCCCCATATGCCGCAGGGGAGCTAGAAACTCTGCTTTCTAAGACAGGAATGCATTGCGAGCCATAATTAAAGTGAAATTCTAAGATTCTGGGAATGAAGGGGAGATTAAGTGCTTCAGAGAGATAGAGGACTCCCTTCAGACAATAATCCTTTGGCTCTTACCCTAGTACCTCCTTGAAGATGTTAGAAGGCACCCTTACAAATCAGACCCCAGATCTGTAAAGTTAAAGGAAAAAATATGGCAGAGAAGACAGACAGAGAAGGGAAAATGTGTATGTACAAGTGAGTTCTTCATAACTCTTGATATCTTCTTCATAATTCCATAAAGTAGATATTAATCTTCTACTTCATATGGAAATTTAGAAGTTAAAGCCTACAGCCAGGTCATGACCTTGAATTCAGGTCAGGCCTTTTACTTTCTACAAAGCATAACGGTGACAATTAGGAAAGAAACCAAGAGCACACAATGGGGAACAATTGGAAGCATTCCCACTTCGATCAGGAACAAGACAAGGCTGTCCACTCTCACCACTTCTATTCAATATTGTACTTGAAGTCTTAGCCGAAGCCATAAGACAAGAAAGGGACATAAGAGGGATTCAAATTGGCAAGGAAGAAGTCAAGCTATCTCTATTTGCAGATGACATGATCTTATACCTGAGTGATCCCAAAAACTCCACCAGGAAGCTCCTGGAACTAATTGAGAAGTTCAGCAGGGTGGCAGGATACAAAATAAATGTGCAAAAATCAGAGGCCTTCCTATATGCCCAGAATGAAAGAAGTGAAAAAGCCTTGAGAGAAACCATGCCATTTACTATAACCCCTAAAAAAATGAAATACCTTGGTATAAACCTAACTAAGGAGGTAAAAGACCTTTACAATGAAAACTTTAAAACCCTAAAGAAAGAAATTGCAGAAGACACCAGAAGGTGGAAAGACCTCCCTTGTTCCTGGATTGGCAGAATCAACATTGTAAAAATGACCATCCTACCAAAGGCAATATACAGATTCAATGCTATACCAATCAAAATCCCAAAGCAATTCTTCAAAGAAGTTGACCAAACAATCTCAAAGTTCATTTGGAGGCACAAAAGACCCAGGATAGCCAAAACAATCCTGAGTAACAAAAACACAGCTGGAGGTATTACCATACCAAACCTAAGTCTATACTACAAATCCATAGTTATAAAGACAGCCTGGTACTGGCTCCAAAATAGACACACAGATCAATGGATAAGGATTGAAGACCCAGATATAAGCCCACAAAGTTACAGCCATTTGGTCTTTGACAAAGGGGCCCAAAGAATCCAATGGAAAAAGAACAGCATCTTCAACAAATGGTGCTGGCAAAACTGGATCTCCACATGCAGAAGATTAAAGCTGGACCCGTACTTGTCACCATGTACAAGACTTAATTCCAAATGGATCAAGGACCTTGATATCAGGCCAGAGACTTTAAAAACCATAGTTGAAAAGATAGGGAACTCCCTCGAGCTGGTTGGGCTAGGCCAACAGTTCCTAAACAGACATCCAATGGCACAGTCACTGCTACCAACTCTCAACAGTTGGGATCTTGTGAAATTAAAGAGCTTCTGTTCAGATAAAGAGATTGTAACACGAGCTCAAAGGCAACCCACAGAATGGGAGAAAATCTTCACTAACCACATATCTGACAGAGCTCTACTGTCCAGAGTGCACAAAGAACTTAGAAAATTAAACTCCAAGGAAAACACTGGCCCAATTAAAAAATGGGCCCTGGAACTTCAAAGAAACTTTACCAGGGATGAAATTAAAATGTCTAACAATTATCTTAAAAAATGCTCCACTTCCTTCGCCATCAGGGAAATGCAAATCAAAACTTCCCTGAGATATCATCTCACCCCGGTCAGGATGGCAAAAATCCACAATACAAACAACGACAAATGCTGGAGAGGATGTGGAGAGAGGGGAACTCTCCTACATTGTTGGTGGGAATGCAGGCTCATACAGCCACTCTGGCGAGCCGTCTGGAGATTCTTAAAGAAATTAAAGATTGAAATGCCATATGACCCTGCTATCCCACTTTTGGGAATAACCCCCCAAGCAGCAAAGGTTCGCCTCGATAGCACAAGCTCGACCATGTTCATAGCAGCACTGTTTACAATAGCAAAGTCATGGAATCAACCTAAATGTCCAACAGTTGACGAGTGGATAAGGAAACTGTGGTACATCTATACAATGGAGTACTACTCAGCCATCAAAAATGATGAATTACTGGAATTTGCTGGGAAATGGATGTCATTAGAAAGAATTATATTAAGTGAAGTATCCCAAACCCAGAAAATTAAGCGCCGTATGTACTCCCTAATAGGTGGCTCCTAGTACCAAACTCACCCAGCCCACATTGGGACACTCAAAAGTAAACCTATGTAACACAGTAATTGCAAGGATTACGAACAAGAGAGATGGGTTAGGAGGGCCACACCAGAAACAAAGAGAGAGGAGACCATGTTACAGCAGAGAAAATAGGCCTCCATGAAGGTCTGCAAGTAAGTAATGAGAAACCTGGTTAAGTTCACAGACGTTCTTTCCTGATCTCACCAGAAGGGGAGGGCATATAGTCTAGCAGATAAAAAGTAATCATTTTGCAAATGGGTGATGGACCCCTCTCTCAGTGAGGTTTCCTACTCTTATTACATCTACCCTTGAATGTGCTATTACAACAAGACTCCAGTTTAACAGCTTTTTGTCTCTGGCCAGGGGGTGACATACAGTGCCCAGCAGAATGGAGTGAAGGGAATTGCAGGAGCAGCAAAACTGCAAAAGAAAATCAACAAACCACAATCCAGAACTTCAGAGACTCTATATCAATCACATAGAACTAGGACAGCCTAATCTCTCCCCATCCTGGAGCTCAGGGACATTTGCGGAAGAGGGGGCGGTAAGATTGTAAGAGCAAAAGGATGGGAGGAGCAACGATTTGCAAGATTCTCAACAATAGTTGGGGCCAAAGCAATCATAATGGAACTTTGCATGCCCTGCGCAATGTCCAGCGCACTGTTGCCCTCATAAAGTCTAGCATCTGATAAGGGCACCGAGACCCCTGGAGGCAAGGGATTGACAGCCATAGTAGTGATCTTATGCTTAAGGGGAACAAGAGAAAGGGCTTATGGAAATGCCACTGGGTCCTTATATGTCATCGGAGAGGAGGACACAGTGGAGAGTTAGGCACACACAATAAAGGACTATCTGGGAATTGGGGGGGAGGCACTGGGGGAAGGGGAGGGGGAAGAGGGGGGAGGGAGGGAACTGGTAAAAAATTTTTAAAATGTATAATTAAATTTTTAATAAAAAAAAAAAAAAAAAAAAAGAAACCAAGAGCACAAAGAGAGGTGCGTGTGCTCATACTTACAGGCACATGCATGCAGACACACACAGGGTGACACGGTTGAGAACTTTGGTTCCACCTACCAATGACACTATTGAAGGAGTCTTAGCTTAAAGACAATCCAGTCCCACAAGCAATGCCTCAAAAGGTAAAACTGAATCTATGGGGACAATCAAGCTATGGTCGCTCCTTCAAAAAGCCAGGCCACAGAGAAAGAAGGTCTTGACAAGCAGCCAACACTCCCTGGCATAATGGGAGTGCACCACCACATGTGACTTATTCGGGCAGGCTTGGGAGACTGGAAGGACCTCCAGAATGTAACATTCGATCTGGACTCTGCCATAAAAATTTCTATGGGATATGAAGACAGAGAGAACAAAAAGAGAGAGAGAACAAAGGCATGAAAGAGTGAACGGAAGCCAAGAAGGGACTGAAGAGCTGAAGGAAAGAAACCATGTTCAGCTGACAACTAAGAAGGTCCGAGAAGGGACTGGAGAGAGTAACTCAGAAGTTAAACCTTTGCTTTGCAAGCAGAAGGACATGAGTTCAGATTCCAGATCCCATGTAAAACTGCCAGGCAGAAATGATAGTAGCCTGAACTTGCACCTGGGAAACCTCAGAGCAAAGCAATAAGGAGGTAGAGCAATCCAGGATGATTCCTGAAGTCACTCTTGAGCCTCCACACAGTGCTGTCTGAGAGAGAGAGAGAGAGAGAGAGAGAGAGAGAGAGAGAGAGAGAGCTACACCAGTCAAGGTGGGAGTAAAAGCACAGAAGTGGTCAGCTCGGGACTTGGTCACCAAGTGACCTGGGTGAGGGACAGGTGAAGACAAAGCTCGAGTTTCTAATCCAAAGCACAGGTCACATGAACTAAAGATCACAGCGCATGGAGAGGCTTTAGAATGATGAAAAGAAAGTAATCATCTCCAGCTGGACAAAGAGAATTGAGGTGTTATGAATTCAATCATGTGGCAACATTAATTGTGGTACAGGACACACAAGGCAGAGCAGGGTGCTGCTGCTGTGGCATATGGATATGTCTTTTTGTAAACAATGTTTTATTGAAACACCCATTTTGATCATAGATGGTCTAAGGCTTCATTCACTCTGCAGCCACAGATCTGAGCTGCTGTTATAGAGACCCTATGGCATATGAGCCTAAAATTGTCCACCAGATCATTATAGAGAAAGTCAGTTGGCTTGTGATCCATCCAAAGAAGAGGTCAGGAAGGTCCACCTGGTGGTTACAGTGTTACAGTTACCCTGGAGCATTCTTTCAATCCGTTTTCCATCCAAGCAGTATTCACAGAACACTTGCTTTATACCAAACATGGACAGATACACTAGTGAGGCAAAGGTATGCAAGAATAAATAGGGCAGACGATGCCACGTGCTCCCGAGCGACGGGAGGAGACGATCAAATGAACATCCTGCAGAAAGCAGCATCCGTATTTTATACTTGGGAAAGAAAAGAGGTATTGATAGAAGGTTGGAGGGAGCTGGGTAGAAACACAGAGGGTCCAACAGAAACTTAGAAATGACAGAACCAAACACCAGGACAATAAATATGTCATGAAGAAAGACTTGAGACAAGAACTGTAAAACAGGAAGTCAAGAAAGGGGATGGTGGGCATAGCATGGGGAGACAGAGATTTCTGAGATGGTTTTACATGGTTATTATATTCTCTCTTTCTCTGTTTCTTTCTCTGGGTGTGTGGGGGGGTGTGCTTCTATGTGTCTGTTTGTGCACATCCCTCAGGCCATCTCTCCATGGATGCCATCTCTCCATGCCTTGATGGCCTCTTTGTTCCAAATGTAGCTGCCTGAGTCAGGTGACTTTCCTTAGCAGCCACCGTCTTTGTTGCCAATATGGGTGTTTCATGCATGTCTTAATATCTCTTTGTTCTAGCCACACCTCTGAAGAGACTCCCTCTAGTAACTCTCCCCATTATCTAAGTATGCCATCCAAGGTACATGATCATATGCGCACACAGATGCTTTCTAATATTGCATGTTTCAGTCACTCACAATCATCTACTTTCCCACATGTGTACATATCACATACATGGATGGCCAACTGCAAGGTCTTCAGGATACAAACACAGAGGCGTTTTTCATAATGTAAGATGTTGCAGTTCACTTGCATGGTTGCTGATAAATGACTATCAAATGGCTTGAGGGAACAAGGGGTTTATTGTCTCTTATGATTATCTGGTTACAGTTCTCAGTCCAGCTTGACAGGAGAGCTCAGGCCAACAACATCTCTAGATAATGGCTGAGAGAGGGACAATCCTTACCTGCCAGACCAGCATGTCTAGCCAAGTATACACAAGGATGCCCACTTTCTCAATCAGCTTTCGGTATTTTATTCCAGGGTCTAGTCTCACTCACCATGGGCTGGGCCTTCCCCATCAGCTAAACAATCTCCTACAGGTTTGCTCTGGGCTTTTAACCCAACCATTAATTCTCTACAAATGTGCCCAGAGCTCAAACCCTCAACTGTCAGGTTGACACCTGTGCCTAACCATGACATAAGAGTTTTAAGCTGGACTTTGAAGCTCAAAACCAACCTAAAGCTCATAAACAATATAGCTTATAAATCAATAATATGTTTCCTCATGGACCTTGGGATTCTCAGCTTCTCTGAAATCCCCTAAAGAAATTGACCTAGGCCCAGGAGTAGAAAGAAATGTACCAGATCTGAAGTTACAATTAGGTTCAAGTTCAAAGCTCTTACCAGTTCTGGTCTGGAAAGGGAGGTGAGTCAATATTTCATTATGATTCACATGCAGTGATAGGAACTTTATTTAAAATATTCATTTGTTTTTCAAAGGGTAGTAAAGAAAATGAATGAAATGAATGTTCTCAGAATTACTGCTTCCTGCCCTCTCTTCTTGACCTATCCTTTTCTCTTCCCCACTCCCAAAACACTTCGTTTTTCTATCAACATCATTTATTTATTCTGAAGCCACCTAGATTTTACTTTTAGCATGAAGTTTCTTCATGTACTGTGTGCTAGCAAGGAAAGGCACTGGGGAGAGGAGACTTCCTTTGCCCTGAGACAGTATCTTCTATCATGTGGGCATGGCGGAATGGTGGCTGGTGTTAATGTTTATCCCACCAAAGCCTCCAGTCCTATATAAATGGCTTTAGCCCAGTGACCACCTGACTTGCCTTTTGTCTGAGTTCATGATCACTTCTTCTGGAACAGATTTAACGAGACAAAGCAGTTTGTGGGCATCTTTTTGCAAATATGACCATTTCTTTCATGGCAACAACAGCACTGTCCCAAGAAATGTTGGCTCTCTTGGTGTGTCTGCCTCATTCTTCAGTATCTTTACTGTGACTCCACAGTCATACAGAATGGCTCGAGAAACATTAGACTCCAATATCCTTTCTGGTACCAACATGCTGATGTTTTCTTATGTATGCACAGGGCCTGCCAATCATAAAGAACCTGGAATCCAGAAATCACAACATCTAATATCCTTTCCCCCATCCACACAATACTGCCATGGGTTTGCCCAAAGCACTACAATGAAATCTCAGTAATGAAAGTCTCTAATTAGAGTCAAATCTACTCAGGGGTCCAGGTCAAGTTTCCCCCACTTTCAACCTCAGATCCAATCGAAGTTCAGTTCTGAGTTCCTGAGTCAGTCTGAAATTATATTCTAATTTTAATTTTTTCTAAATGCAATTTTAAAAATATTTGTTTGTTTGACGGGGAAGGAGAAGGTGTTCATATGTTTTGCCATGATGCACACGTGGAGATCAGAGGACTACTTTCAAAAGCCACTTCTCTCCTTCTCCCATGGGGGCTTCTAGAGATCAAATTAAGGTCACCAGGTTTGTGAGCAGACCCCTTTCCCCCTGAGCTGTCTGGCTGACCCCATTTTGAAACTTCAGAGGGACACACTGTAATTGTTCTCAAGAGTAAAACTGTCCAGGCTGAGCCGCCACCAGCTGTAGTTCCTGCTCTGATGTATTTGCCTTAAGCTTTGGAAGGTGAGAGGCTGTTGATGATTTACCAGAATGACTCCCACTGAAAATATATTCTACGTCCAAAAGGAAAACAAAACACAGCAGAAGAACATGAAAGTCTGTGACCGCGATGGTTAGTTTTCAGTCAATTGAGTGGATTTGGAGTTGCCATCGAAACACACTTCTAGTGTGTCTATGAGGGCATTTTCAGAAAAGTTTCACCAAAGAGGAAGGACCTGACCTGACTGTGAGTAATAACATTCAAGGGATATGGCCCAGGATTAAACAGAAAGGAGAAAATGAGCTGACCACCAGCATTTACCTCTTTGCTTCCTGACTATGTACGCAGTGTAATCTGTTGATACCAGTTCCTGCCACCATGACTTTCCCGTGCTGTGTTCCCCAAACTGGGGCCCAGTGTAAACTCTTCTTTCCTGATGTCATTTCCTGTAATGGTTACTGTTAACTGTTCCTATGAGAGAGCACTCAAAGTCAATCAACTTAAGAGAGAAAAGGAAATTTATTCATCTTACGGCTCCAGAAGGGAGAAATCATCTTTCATGATGGAGGCAACATGGCTGGTAGCTGAAGCTGGCAGGCTAAGTCACTGCAGACATCTTTGGAGAATCTCTCTTCTTCCCAGTCTCCTTTTCTATGGTTCCTTTCATCTGGTCCGCTACTGGGAGGTTCCAATGAGAGCTAGGGAGGTTCCAATGGGATCTAGGGCTGGTCTTTGTATTGTAAATATATTGATCCAAATAATCTCTTCAGGTGGTCTCAGCTGATTTTAGTTAATGCCAGGTGTGTCAAATTGACACCCAGGATTAACTGTCACATTTCCTGACTTAAATACTTTTTGACAACAACAACAAAAGTAGCTAAAATGAGAGATCAGTTCCTAGTTGCAGTTCAAGGTGCAATGAATCCAGAGCTCATGGGCACAGTTCTTGCTCTCTCTTAGGACCTTGAGACCTGATTTTGCCCAGTATCTCAGCATAGGAGAAAGGTATGTGCATCAAAATGTCAGATTCAATTTGATATCACCAGAGATACAATGCAACTGTAACAATTTCTAGGCATATTCATCTTAACATAGTAAGATGAAGATAGTAAGATAGAAGATTGTGATCCATGCTGGACTTGAGGTTTCATGACCTCTCCAGACCTTGTACCCAGCTCTCTCAGATCACTGTCATTTCCATTTTTTAAGTCCTGTAACACAAGGGTCTGGGGCCCCAGAGACTGATCTGAGAGCTGCCTGGGAAGGGGTGAAGAGCACATGGGGAAAGAGTGGACGAAACCCTCCCTGAATTCCACAGAAATCAGCAAAGCTTGCTTATCTCACCTCTGTTCAAGAATCCCCTAGCTCTGGCCAGGGTTCCCATGGAAACCTCCTAAGTTCTATCCAGAGGAAGAGGAAAAACTAAGAAGCATCCTGAAGTACACGTAAATGTACCCTAAAGAAGGCATACAGGGCAGGTTAGAGTGCTGCTCCCATGAGGAAGACAAGAGATCACCATTATCTTGACCTTCAACAGACCTAGAGGAATCCAAGTTGAGGCACAGAGAACCAGGCAGGCATGAGGCACTGGGTGTAGTAACATATATATGCAGCTAGGAGAGCAAAGGGGGATCGGGAGTCACTTCTGGAAAGGATTTCAGGTCAATGGACCTGGAGGAGGACTGCAGGCAGAGCACAGAACCGTTGGTAGTGTTCAAAGGGTACGAGCAACAGGCTCTTGAACTCTGTGTCAAAATAGAATTGGTCTACTGCACATATTTCCAAGTTCCACACTTAAAAAAAAAATGAGTCTTATGTGAATAATAAAGTCCCTAGAGGAGGCTGGAGAGGTGGCTCAGGGGTTAAGCCTTTGCCTTGCAGGTGGAAGGTCCTGAGTTCGGATCCTAGACCCCATGTATAGATGCCTGGCTGGGCGGAAGCGGGGGCGGCTCTGCGCTTCTGGTCCTGGTAGGGCGGAGCCTGTGAATCCTGGGGCAGAAGGAGGTGGAAGCGTCCATGGTGATTCCCGATTCGTCCGTGGTTCTACACACACACATACACACATGCGCGCTCACATACATACACACACGCACAATTGAATAAATAATAAAAATTAAAAAAAAAAGATTTTAAAAAAAAACATTTATGTCTTCTAAAACTGCAACCCTTCAGTTTGATGGCAAGAAAAAACTGTATTAAATCATTTTCCTTCCAATCTTGCTTAAAAGTCATCATCATCATCAACAAGACAACAAAATCAAAAGGACAACAACAACAAAAAACTCCTATGGCTATGAAACAAAAAGACCAAAAAAAAAAAAAAAAAAAAGGTGAGGTGAACAAAAGATTTGGACGTGCATTTTTCCAAAGAAAACATACAAATGGCCAATAAGAACATGAGAAGATATTTAGCATCACTAGCCTTTGAGACATATAAATCAACCCACAAGGAGAAGCTACATCATGCCTCCTAGCATGATTCTAACCAAAGAGACAGGTGACAACTGTGATGGTCAATATTCATAGACAACCTGACAAATTTGGAATCACATAGGCGATGCATGGCCATGTCTCTGTTTCCAGAGAGCTCTTGTGGAGAGAAGACTGGCCTTGAATGTATACAGCACCATCCCTTGGGCTAGGGGCCCAGACAGGATAAAAAGAAGAAAAGAAGAAATCGAGCAACACACCAGCATTCATTTCTTTCTGCATCCTGACTGTGGATGCAGTGTGGCTGTGGAGGCAACAATGCTCCTGCTGCCATGTCTTCCTGCCATGATGGATTGAATCTTCTTTTTTTTTTTTTTTTTAAGCTTAATACATGGATTTGTGTCACTTTCACCCTTTTTTTAAACATTTTTTTTATTTTTTTATTATTTATTCAATTGTGTGTGTATGCATGTGTGTATGTGTGTGTGTGTGTGTGTGTGTGTGTGTGTGTGTGTGTGTGTGTGCATGTTTAGAACCACAGGCGAATTCGGGAACCACCATGGGCGCCTCCACCTCCTTGTTTACTCTGCCCCGGGATTCACAGGCTCCGCCCTATCAGCACCAGAAATGTAGGCCGCTCCCGATTCCACCCGGTGTCTATACGTGGGGTCTAGGATCTGAACTCAGGACCTTCCGCCTGCAAGGCAGAGGCTTAACCCCTGAGCCACCTCTCCAGCCCCAGATTGAATCTTCTTTTATACACAGTGAGACAAAATAGGTCCTTCTCTTAAACTGCTTCTATCACAGCTTTGTCACAGCTCCAGAAAAAGTAGTGATAACATACAAAAGTTACAATAATGGTGTTGGTGAGGGTTAGTTGAAGGTAAGAATATAAAGCAAGAATACAAAGCAACATAGACATTTAGGTAAACAGTCCATCATTTTTTTCCCAGAAGACCTCACATACTCATCACGTGACCCCAGCATTCTAGTCCTAGAGAAATGAAAACATAGATCCACACAGAAACTTGTAATTGACATGATTCACAATAGATTAGTAGAACAAGTCCAATGAGCTTTGACTGGTGACTGATAAGGAAACTACAATTCTCTGTCACATGCACCCACCATGGTGTGCTGCCTCAACACAGGACCCAAAACAACAGGACGAGCTGACAATGGACTGAAACCATCACACCATGGGCCAAACTGAACCTTGTCTCTTTATGTCTCAGATATCTGTTATGGTTAAGGGAAGCTGACTAACAACACATCACAAACAAGCTTGGGGAGAGTCCGGAAATCAAGCAAGTTGAGGACATGACAGAGTCATTGCACTTGTGATCTTGCAGCAGCTGTGGGCTTGCACAAGACCTCCACAGGTGTGGGCCCAACACATTCATCATGGCAGGTGGGGAAGGGCTCATGAGGCCCCACGGCTCCCTGAGGGACAGTTGACAATTAATGCTGGCTGAGGACAGGGTGTCACATTCTTCCTCCAGTAGTCACTGATAAGTCGCCCATGTTCCAGTAAGTAACCTCTCTCACATGATCGTGTGGGAGACCTTAATTAAGCTCACACAACAAAAAGACGTGAAAGTAGGAGAGGTACCGCATTGGGAAGAAGAAAGCTTTCAGTGGAAAGAAGATGGATGAAACAGGGAAACAAGGAATGAAAATTACCAAAGCTTGTTGCATGAAACTCAAAGATACTTTTTTTTTTTTTTAGAAAAAAGAGTCTTCCCTGATCCTAGGCAACATTTCCTCCCACTGTCCAGTCTTTCTCTCCTCTGTCCCTAGCTCGCATTCTAATTGCATATTTCCCCATGAGTCAAGTAGCTCTGCTATTCCTCATACCCATTCCCCTAGAGGTGTGTGTGTGTGTGTGTGTGTGTGTGTGTGTGTGTAAAACGATGAATAAGGAAGGTTCTGTAAAACTAAAAGTGGATGACCATCTCAATTTAAAAAAAAGAGCGAGGAAGACAGATTCTACAAATTAAAGATCTGTGAACATGAACTGGATCTCTAGCAGAATTCCAAACCTGCATGATTTCGCAACGAGGCATTACGAAACATTTGCAAAGCAAAAGTCATTACCCACAGCCGCCAGTGAAGGTGTACTGAACCTAAGGAAAGACAAATGAATTGCACTGCCTTTTCTTTTTTTTTTTTAATGCAGTTACTAGGCTATGATGACAGATTAGGGAATTGTCAAGCACAGCACATCTTAGACTTTAGCAATGTAGCCAGAAGTATCTGTACATCATTATAAACAAGATAAAAAGAATGTGGGCAACGTGATTCCATATTAGGATGAGTTACAGCAATTTGATGGATGACACACAAGCTTAGCTCAATGTGTGGTGAGCAAGGTTGCTGTGCACAATCCAGGTTCTGAGAAGAGGCCTGTACTACCCTCCTGCTGACATGCCAAAGGACCATGCTCAGCTCTGAGGGTTTGACTTTTTGTTTGTCTCCTGTGTGTTTGTGTATGGTGTGTGTGCGCACATGTATATGGGTGCATGTGTCTGTGCGGTACACATGGAGGCCCAAAGTTGACATCAGGTGTCTTCCTCAACCATTCTCCATTTTAGTTGATTGAGATAGCCTCACCTGGTTGAACCCAGAGCCTGTGGACTAGGCTAGGCTAGCTAGGTAGTCATGCCAGTGACTCCCTGTGTCTGCCTCCCAAGTGCTGAGATGATGGCAGCCACCATACCTGCCTGTCTTTTATGTTCTGGGAGTTCAACACAATGTGGTCCTCACACTGGTACAGTGAGCACTTTATCCACTGAACTGTCTCCTTAGCCCTGTGTCTACTTTCTACAGGAACCTGGGTAAGCAGGCTGAAATGTTTGACTTAAAAGATTATAAAACACACATGTGGCTGCTGTGTCCCATGTTGTCAGAGAAGAGATGAGATTATTTCTGCATTCAGTGTTCTGACTTGTGGTAGCCTGATATACCACACTGCCTGCCCAAACCCTAAATTCCATATGCGTATACTCACAGCATGAAAGGCTCCTTGTGTTCACAATGTGGGTGGCCTCCTGTGAGCCAGGGCTCCATGTACTCACACCACGGACTTACTCTCATAGAAGATGGACAAAACTGATATTCTTCAGCTTTATTATGGATGCTTAACCACATGGAACTGGGAACTCAATCATAATTATCTACATCCTAAATGTATGTTCTTTTATTGCTCACATATTATTTTATATTGTCCAATTAAAAAAATTAGGACATATAGGCAGGAAGTGGACATGGTAGGGAAATGTCCAGGGGAAGTGGAAGGAAGATGGGGTAGCTATGATCAAAATGCATTGTCTATATGTGAGATTGCAAAAAAGTAATAATAATAAAAACAAAATTAATTTTAAAAGAAAAAATTATAAAACACTTATGCTTCACTACGAAGCTCAGACTGTCCTAGAATTTACCTTGGAGCCAGACCTGGAACTATTTACCCTAAGCTCACCTCAAATTCCAACAACCTTGCCTCAGCCTCCCAAATGCTGGGGTTACAGGGAGGAGTTACCACTCCAAACTAAATCATGGTTTCAGTCTTTAATGTACATTTGTAGAACCATAATGTATATCTTCTACATATTTGAAAGACTCCAAAGACAAGAGAAATTCGGGACTGGAGAGATGATTCAGGGTTTAAGCCTTTGCATCAAGAGCAGAAGGACCTAAGTATGGAAATCCCTTGTTAAAAAAATGCTAGGCAGTACATAGCTCAGGTTGTCCTCAGATTCCTGGTATTCCCAGCCTTTCAGTTGTTCCAATTGTATCACACTGTATGCCTGGTTAAGACAAGAAAGAAATGAATATACATTATCAGACTTAGAGTGAGTGGCTGATAACTTATTATTTATTTGTTTGTTTATTTTATGTGATATGTATGCATGCACTCTTTAGCCTGCCCTGTTCTGGAATAACTAGGTAGCCCAAGCTATCTTCAGAATCAAGGCAGTCCTAGACTTCCAATTGTTGGAATTATAAGCATCACTTACTATGACTACTGAATGTAACATTCTAAATCATGTAAATTTTGAGAAGGAACAGGGAAACTTTGTAGCTGACGAAATATCTCTTAAAGAAAAAAAAAAAAATGCTAGGCAAGAATGGCAGTGACCTATACTTCTGGCCCTGAAAGGCAGAGCCTGGAAAACCCCACAGCAAAACAATAAGGAGGTAAAGCAATCCAATCCAGGGTGATTCCTGAAGTCACCCTTAAGCCTTCACAGGCACACATAATGCTCTGTGATACACATAGATGCACACTGTTGCACGCGCATGCACACACACACACACATACACACAAAGGGGGAGGCAATTGAATCAGTTCTAGATATAACCCAGAAGGGCAGAATAAAGCCAAACAAAGCAGGTTACTTTAATATAATAAATAACATCAACACTACAGGTAAAATGCTCCCACCCAAGCCCAAACTGTCCCACAATCCAACAGCTGGGTGAGGCTGCAGGTGGGATTTAACTAATTGGATGAGGTTGGATCAGATGTCTACTGGATCCTTTCCAAGTCAGGAGGCTATACGTCTGTTTGGTTTCTTCCTCTTTTAGCCTTTCACACATCGTGCTGCCCTAACTATGTATTTGGAAGATTTTCTTCAGTCACTAACCTGGTACTTTTGCTTCAACTATCTGTTTAATTCCAGCTCTGGATTCCTCCTTCTTTCCTCTCCTTTCTTCGTCCACATCTTCCCTTCTTCCTCTTGAGGGCATCATAGAACAAATCCTTCCCACAAACTCTCCTCAAAGAGAGAATATGAGAACTCTTGGAATAAAAGGAAAAATAATAGGAGACTGAAGCCAGGAGGCACATGGTGTCTGTTACTCTTTGACATTGTATCTCCCTCATTTGTTTTCACTGGGACATGTACAGGTACATGTTCGATGAGCTGACCAAAATGGATTCCCATGAATTACCTTGCAAAGTATCTGCCTTAATCTTCCTGCATGCACCAAGTGTTTATAACAGATTCTGTGTATTCCCGCCACTTTGCTGGTAAATTGCACAGGTTAGAGAGCTTTGGTCTCTTCAGGGATGTAACTTAAGAGATAGTGATTAAATAAACACAGAATTCCTCTCTGTCTCTTTCCCCATAAACAAAGCTGATTGCTGATTGACAGTAACCTCATGAATACTCTGCTTAAGTCTAAGCATTAGACAGTGTGCCAAACTTGAGAGCTAGTGAGGTCATCCAAAAAAAACCTAGCCCATCCTCCATCTGACAGAGGGATAAAAGGAATGACAGGCAGGACAGGGCAATGAAATACTCAGCTAGGAAATGGTAATACTGAAATTCAAAACTAGCAAGTGAGGAAACAGCCCAGGTTTAGCATCAGGTGAACCTGGCTTCCATTGTAAGTCTTTCTCTTGCAAATGCTTAACTTATTGGCAAGTCGAGCAAGGTTCTTCAAGCCTCAGCATCTGAAGATGATTCGGACACCTCCTTGACACAGAGGAAATGGTCCAGCCACAGTGGCTCTGATAGAATTACCAGGTCCAATGCTCTGACCGCTATAGTCATGGGCCTTTGACCACGTGTCTTGTAGGGAAACAAATACATGTCTTGGTGGGAGAGAAGGAGCATGGGCCATGTGCTACATACCTTCCTGTTCTCACACACAAACACAGTGGGGCTGCCCAGAAGCAGAAAACTCATGGTATTCATACGAGACGCACCTTCAGGTGGGAGCACGTGGCCGTGGAAGGCTTTCGAAAGCACACAGATCCGATACTTTGTGAACGACTTTTCTTTAGGGCCAGCGAGATGGTTCAGTGGGTAAGGTGCCCGATCACAAACCTGGCGCCCTGAGTTCAGTACCAAAACAAGCCCACATGGTGGAAGGACAGTGAGTTCCCAGTGCTCTCTGACCTCCACCAGCACTTCATGGCATGCATGTAATGCCCTGGCTTCCCTCAAATAACTAAAATATTAAAGATTTCTTTAGTTGTCTAGGATTTCTCCTCAAATTCAGGGTCTTCCATGTAGAAAATAACAAACTCAGAGCCACTGGAATTTCTAGATTTAATTTACTCTTTATTATTATGAATTTGTGTGTGTGTGTGTGTGTGTGTGTGTGTGTGTGTGTGTGTATGTATGTGTGCCACAGCACAAGTCAGGACAGAGGACAGCTTTATAGAATTAGTGTTCTCCTGCCGCTTTGCATAGGTTCTGGGATTGAACTCAGGTCATAAGACTTCGGACATGGCCAGTGCCAGGTGCCTTTACCCATTCAGCCATTCCGTGGGCCCTGGAAACTTCTCAGGCTGTGTTAGCTTCCAGTTCTACTGGATGATGTTTGAAAACAGAGAGTAGAGAGCATGTCCAGTTCAGAGAATTGCCCCCTATGGGTGCTTAACAGAAACCAGAAGCAGCTAAGAAGTGCACAGAATGAGTCACCTCTTCCCGACTTCCTCTTCTGCCGCTTTAGAAGCTCACCAGGCCCGGCTCCGGCTTCCTGTGACAGAATCTGATGGCCTTCCTGCCATGGCATGCTGGAGACTGCTTGCTTTCATCCCTGTGAGGCGCAATCCCTGGTCCCTGAGCCCAGCACGCATCCTACCTTCTGTTCCTACACACTGTCTACCCAGAACATCTACTCATCCCCAGACATCTCAGCAAACGAGGTCGATCATTCAGTTCAGTTCACACAAGTGAGACAAATTCTGGGGTTAATTTGGCTGCTGATGTCTTCAGACATTTATATTTATGTATTTTTTTTACAACGGTCCTCATCTGAGTGTGAGGTACACTGACGAGAACAGAGGGATACATCATATTGGACCTACTTATCAGACTCTCAGGGAAAACTCAGAAACCCAGCGCTGATGTGTTTGGAGGGAGGCGTGTTTGCTTATCAAAGTACACACTCATAATCTTCTTGAATCGTTCCTGGGAATAATTTAAGAAGGTGGGAATGGATGGGAGGGAGAGAGAAGCTGAAGCTGGTTATCGTAGGCGGAACTCCGTGTACTTTCTGGGAGGCTTGGGCTTCTAAAACTGAAAACCTATTTCCAAACATGTTACTTTAGTAAACTAGCAGCTACAGAGTGCCCAGAAGCTCATGGAAATTCTAAGCATGGCACGCACTTGGCTCACGGAGTAAGTAGGAATAGTAATTCAGTCACAGTTGAGTGAGAGAAAAGAATCAAGATCTGAGAACCTGTCCAAGTCTCCTTATATTCCTTGTTTTCCTCCAACCCCACCCTCCAAAAAAAGTCCCTGTTTCTTGACCAGAACAGACATAAGGGCAAGATTTGGGTAAAAAGCAGGCTAGGAAGTGGTTCAGTGGTTAAAGCACTTTCTGCACAAACAAAAAGACCAGAGTTTGGATCCCTAGATCTCACGTAAAAAGGGCAGACCACTTGGCCATTCTGGCTCTGGAAGGTGGAGTCTGAGAATCGCCACAGCAATCCGACTAGTCAGGCTAACCCGAATGATGCTCTCTGGACTTAACTAGAGACCCAAACTCAAAACAATAAGGTGAAGAGTGATCAATGATGATTCCCGATACCCTCAGGCCTCCACATGCATATGAACTCATGTGTATGTGCAAATGACCATGCACACACGTGCACCCACCCACTGTAAACAGGCAGACACATTTGCATGCACTCTTAACACATATATTCATGAACAAAAGGAAAAAGAAAGGAATCGAGCCCACGTGAGCAAATGAGAAACTGCTTTCCCATTTAAGATGGTTCCCATTAGGGCCAGTTAGGACTAGAATGATTCTTATCCTGCTCCTGCCCATCAAGATTCCGGTTCTTCCCAAGGCTTCAGTTCCATGCTAAAGTATTTCCTAGCATTTGCATCGGGACATACAGTTTAATGGTAGCATCCCTCCAAGCCTTCACTGTCCTTACCTCTATTTGGAGAAAATCTATCGATCAATCAATCAATAGACACAACGTGCTTTGCAACTTGTGCTCCAGTGGCTGAGCTATGACCATTCAGCCTGTACGAAGTCACAAGCATTCCTATCTTTTCTTAAACTCTTTTCAGTTGCTTTGTGCAGAGCATAATCCACTTGTGGACAAGTCACTCTTTTCCTGTCTCCATCCTGCTTACATTCCCACATGGTTTAGCCTAATTCCTACACTGGAATAAATTATTATTAAAGTCTAGTGAGTAAGATAATAAATTATTATTAAAGCCTAGTGTAAAAGGTGAGGACGAACTCGGCTCCACAGCAGGAAGCCGGATGTTGTCCGCATATCTGGGGATGGATCGCGTGTCTGTGGGTTCTGCAGGAAGAACATCCTTGCGGTCCCGGACCACAGCCAGTGTTAATGGCACCCAGCTCCCTGTGTTTTTCCTCCCTTGGCTCTGTTTCATCTAACGGACAAAAGACATGCTCATTGCTTCGCTACCTCTCCCACCTGACAAGGGATGCTACTTATTGAGAAGTAGTCCAATCTCCAAGCCGCTGATTCAGAGAAACCCTTGAGGCATGTCGTGCTGGTTGACTATGATGCTCATTTCACATACTCTTTTTCCTTGCCTTCCTTTATGACAGAAGCTGGACAGAATCTTTTGTTCCAGCCGCCTTTGTAGTCCAGGGTCTCTTTCAAGATCTAGCCAATGAGATACAAAGAAGTTTCCAGGAAAGTCTGAGCCTCCTTCAAAAAAGATAAACATCCCTGGCTCCACCTCAGCCTCTTTCCTCTTGAGCCTTGAAGGATCCTTGAGCCATAATAGCGTTCCTGGAACCACAGAGTAATACCATAAGGATCAAAAGCAACATAGGTAGGAATGGTGTCATGGTAAACTCAAAACGACTGCACTGTCGGGTTCTGCTAAGGCCAGAAACTACCTTTCTTGAACTGAATGAATGAAAAATATCATCCCTCACTTGTTTAAACTACTGTTACTTGGATACTCAACAAATGGAAGTCACAGACATTCCTAACTGAATCACTCTCTCAAAGATCATTTATTTTTAAGCAGACTGGATATGCAAATAAATACGATACATGCTATTACTCAGTTCAAATTCCTCAATAGGAGCCAAAAAGACAGCTCAACAACTAAAAGAGCTTGCACACAAACCCAAGGACCCGAGTTCAACTCCAGGATCCCACGAGATGCCCAGAGGGAGCTGACTCTTGAGAACTGTCTTCTGATCTCAGCACATGCCCCAGAGCCTGCACACACATATGTACATACACACACACACACACACACACACACCACACACACAATGAATGAATGAATATATAAATAAATTTGAATTCCTAATAACTCCCTCGTTTTCTTGAGTACAGATCAAAGGGTCTTGGCTCCCGATGCTCTGATCCAGTATGCCTCCCCAGGCTCACCTCCTTCAGTGCATCATTTCACTTTATGTGCTGGTGGGTAACTCCAAACAGCAACGCTTTCTGTAAAAGCCACACTGTCTGTGGTCTCTATGGCTTTTCTCTGCCTAAGATTCTCTTCTCTTTTTTGCATATCTTTTGCTAATTCCTCCACAATTTCATACACAAATGAAATTATATATTATAACATAATATGCTATATAATGTACAATTATATTCCACTATCTCCTCTTATCCTCTTTCCCCTCTTACTGAACTCCATCTTCTTCCCAACAGGTCTGCCTTTAACATCTGTGCGTATGTGTGCACACAGGTGCGCATGTGTGTATCTCACTACATTTAATTAGGATTGTCTGCATGAGCACGGGTGGCATGTTATTTACTTGAACCAAGGCAACTGGCTAGTGGCTTTACCACTAAGGAATATAATTTTTCCTTCCTCAACAACCATCAACCACTCAACTGGTAAAATGAGCAGACTCTAGTACATGACCAACTGTCACCTGTCACTTACTCTTTAATCTCTTGCTACTGACCCCCCATCACCACCACTCACAAACAGAGTTGCTAGAATAGAAATATGTTCCCCAAGATCATTGTTAGGTCAGATGTCACATTTCACAGTGTCCCCTTGGTCTATAATCTCTTTACTTTCTCTTTGTCTCATCTGACAACTCTATCACATTGTCACCCTCCGCTCTACACTTTTTGCAAACTCTTGTCTTTTACATTCTTGGACATGACAGTGGCCTAATTCTTCCATCTGTCCTTCTTTCACATTTTATTTTATTATCTTATTAATTTTATTTTATAGCATGTGTGTGTGCGTGTGTGTACGCGCACATAAGCACGCACACATCAGAGGTCACTCACTGTGTGTGCCTGTGGAAACCTAAGAGTGAATTCAAGAATCATTCTGGATTGCTTCTACCTCCTTTTTGCTTTAATCTGGGATTTCCCAGGCTCCACCTTCCAGAATCAGAAGTGTAGACCATGACCATTTCCTACTGGCATTTTTTCACATGGGACCTGGGATCCAAACTCAGAACCTTCTGCTTGTGAAGCAGAGTCTTAACCCCTGAGTCATCTCTCCAGCTCCTTTTTTGGCTCATAATAAGTTTTCTTCTTCCATTCTCCCACTATCTCCTGTACATGGGAATCTCTTTGTAGAGAAAAGAATGGATTTCAATGGGATTTCCTGCTGTGGTATGAGATCCAGACAGTCCTGAGGATGGGGAACATGGCAGAACACTGGACTGGTGAGCTAGCTAACAGGTAAGACACCCACTCACAAACCTGGTGACATGAGCTTGATCCCTGGAAACCCAGTGGTGGAAGGCTAGAATCACTTCTGAATGTTGTACTCTGACCTCCAACCATGAACCAGGCCATGCATGCGTGTGCTCTTTCTTTAAAATAGTTATTATTGTGACTGTGGCAGCTTCAGGTCCACAAGTAAGTCCAAGATCCTTAACTTGATTTTCAGTGAGGCTCACCTCTGTCCCCAAGTCTCTCTCTAGGGAAGATCCCCATGTAACAGACACTCACTAGAAATCTGTTGGCCCAACGGGCAGGAACCCAAGTGCTTCCTTCTTGGATAATTCATTGTCTATCTTGCTTCCAGTCGCTCTCAACCTTTCAACACCAAATGCCTCACACTTGTTCATCCTGAGGGTTGCTCTCATCGTAGCCTTTCTGTGAAATACTTCTCTGATTTATTTCCCTTCTGATTAAGTCATGCTCATTCTTCAAAGAACCTTCTCCATGAAATCCCTCTTATTAATAAAACGTATTATGTTACTCATAGTGAACAGTCAACAAACAGTTGCTCATTATTTTTTTGAGATAATCTCACTACCTGTTCCAGAATGGCCTCAACCCCCAAACTTCTCTCCTCAATCTCCCAAGGCTTGGAATAACGGGCATGTACCACCACTTGTAATTTACTTTTAAATGATTTCTTGTATCATGGTTTCGAGGTCTAGGAGGTGGCTGATGCTACTTTTATCCTCACTCCTTGGAGAGAAAAGATGTCTGGTGATTTTGACTGCTTTGATTCACTTAACATAATTGTCCTGGAAGTTCAGACCCTGAAATCAGAATTAGAACCTCAAGTACATATGCTACCAATATAATTCTCAAGACATCATTTCGCTTCCCAAATATTGGTATTTCTCACCTTTGAAATTAGGACATTTGTGATATTGACTCGTGGTGAAGAGAATTGAGTGAGATCACAAATGTCCTATGGTGAGCTAGGTGCTTTGCACACGGTAAATACTTCAAGAAAACACTGTTAATGACACAGTTATAAAGATGAAGATGATTCTTCATGCTCAGATTAGACTCATTTCAATGTCAAGGCCAAACGAATCTTTATTTATTTTATTTGAGGAGGGAGTTGAATGCATGCAAACCGCGGTGCACTGGCGGAGGGCAGAGGCCAACTTGCAAAAGTCCGTTCTCTCCTTCCACCACGAGGGCTTCCAGTTCTCTGGGTTTGCAAGCAAGTGCTTTACTTGCTGAGCTATCTCACAGGCCCCCAAAGAATCTTGTATTGATCCTGTTTGGCCAGTTTGTTCCATGCGACATTGGGAAAGACAGATGCTGCCACGCTCCATGGCAGTGATGGCCACCTAGCAACTGCGCTTTAAATAACAGTTTAATTAGCTTCTTGCTAGGGTGATTTCTTCCACATCTGTCATCTCATGACCCAAGCACTCAGCCAGAGTGAGAGCCCATTAACCCTACACTGGGGTGATCACGAAATAAAAGCTGAGAGCCGCCATCTGTGGCTTTGCAATAATTTAACCAAATACCTACAAGTACACTGTGAGGCTTTTATCAGAATAAAACTGGAAGGCTGTGAAGCCCATAGGTCAGTGATCTCTAGGATGATAAGACTGTTTTTAACTTGCTCTTCCTGCATTAGAAGCGAGTCAGGCTGCTCTCGGACTTTTATTCCAAAGATAGTAAATCTGTGGTTAGAAATCTCTAGGTCTAAATGATAGCTGTGTTTGAGAGAAGGTTCCACGAAATTCTGGACTGTGGTTTCTACTGCAGGCTGAATAAAGACAAAGACTGATTATGAGGAAGGAAGGGACTGTAAGTAGAAGAGTAATGACTACTTCCCATTACCATTTTCTGTCTCCAAGACTCAACAGCAAAGAGTCTACCTTGGAAAGCTAGATTCAGTTTGATGGGGGTAGGGGAGAACTGGACAGACAAAACACAACATTATCTGATGGGTTATTTCAGAACAGACAAAAACACTAACACAGATAACAGAGAAACAAGTCCAGAAACACATCCTTTATAATAACATTTTGGAAGCAGTTAAAGTATTCAAACAAACTAGGAAAATGGTCAAAGTATAAATACCAGTGATACTTTGAAACTCTCTCTCCCACCACACACACACACACACACACACACACACACACACACACAAAACATGTCACCTTTTGCTTTATCGCTGACATGTCTGAGCTCCTATGCAAGTAAAGCTATTAACATGGATACCTACTACATGGCTGTTAACATATCATTTGTCCAGATGGGATGCTCTCTGGGGAAAAGCCAAATCAGACAGCCAAATAAATAGCAAACAGAAATGATTTGCCAAAATGTCCATGAATTCTCCACAGTTAGACTTTTAGGGGCTTCAGATTCTGGCAAAAAGAGATTATCTGTTTTCTTCCAGAGTTCTAAGGATATCATTTGTTCAGTTATGTTCTAGAAGGCAGAGGTAGGAGGCCAGGAAACTTCTCAGATCACTTCCTTCATTTTCTTATGAATAGCTTAACTTGTTCCCAGGTTATATTCTAGTCCGTAGTCAAATCATCCGCTTCCACTTATCTGTGTAAGCGAACCACCTTGAAAAGTGTCTCCTTTGTAAGCTTATTTTAGGCTTCCCAGTTATTTCTGTGGGGTCATAAGAATCTCTGAACTAGGGACATTTGCTTAAGGCTACTTCTGCAGCAAAAATCATGTACTTACTCCACCAGCCCGGCCAGCCAGATTCCAAGCAGTTGACTGGGAGCTGTAATGCATTTGCTCAGCGTCAGCCCCTGGCCTAGGCCACAGACTCCTTGTAGTCTCCAAGCATGCAAGCTAGCGGCCAGAAAATAAATGCTTTCCAGTCAGGGAGATCCATTCTCTCCCCATCTACAATTCACCTACATCCTTTACTACGCCTTCCAGGGCTAAACCAGGCAAGTACTCCAGCTGTTCTGCACGGTTCTCGCCTCTCGGCTGTTATGAGGCCACCGGTGGTTGAGAAGTGTTGGCAGCAATTATTGACACAGATCTCTCAGCCTCTTATCAGCAGGTGACATGTTACAAACAATCAAAAGGTGAGCAGGGGATGTAGGTCAGTGATGCCATGCTCACCTGTCATTTCCAAGGCCTTGGGTTGTCTCCCAATCTCCCCTGCCCAAAAGCCAGAGATGTAGCTCAGTGGTACCGTGGTTAGTGATCACGCTCAAGACCTTGGGTTTGCCTCCCAGTCTCCCCTGCTCAAAAGCAAGTGACTGATTTTCATATACTACTAGCATGCCCTAGATTTTAAAATGTGCGCTGGTGAGACAAGATTCATTTTCTCAGACTACTCTCCTATAAGCACATGTGCAAGACAATGAAAGGAGGAGAAGAAAGACTCAGAGGGCACAGGATGAAATTTGCAGAAACCTCTGAGCACAGGACTAACTGAGGACGAGAATATTTTACATGGTGCACCATAAGCTGTCACCTCAAATAGCAACAGTACTCCACACAGCTCAGAATTACCCTTCACCAGCTACTGGAGGGTGAAGAACTTCTGCACAGAGTGGTGGAACACTAAATTCCGGATCAGAAGACAGGGTGTCAACCAGATTTATGAGCCTGACCGACATCTCCTCTAGGAACCTTATTTTCTTCACCTATGGAAGGTTAGATGAGTCGATTCTGAGCTCCTAGTTAGCTAGGCACCCAGAAGCAGAATGCTACAAAGGTCCAGTGAGATCCCAACTTTTACTGTTGCTTAGCCAGAATTTACCATCAAACTAAGTAAGGACACACTAACAGATTGTTTCCTGTGTAATTGTGTTTGACATGTAAATGGAAGCCCTGAGTAATTACATTTAGTCTCCTCCTGTAATAACAGGGGAGGAAATCAGAACCACCTGTTAAAAAGGGTAACAGGCCCTACAGAGGAAGGATATTTTGAAGCCTTGTGTCAGTGCTCTGTGAACAAATAAACAGGCAGATAAAACACAGCTGAGATTCCCTCCTCAGTCTGACTTTCTAAAAGTCTTTTGAATGCTAGCAATTGTCCACAGATACCTACAGAACAGTTTTTATTGTTGTTTTGCTATTTGTAGGTACAACAAAGACCGGAAGTTGTTACAAGCGACATGTGTTATGATGGAATAGCAAAAAAAAAAAAAAATCTACATTTAGCGGTAACTTGAGGCTGGGTAAGGATGCACAATGCATAGAAGCCAAGTCGAAAAGGCCAAGTCTGGCAGGCAAAGCTGCTGCCTGCTGGTGCTACACCCCAAATGACAGGAAAAGCCTGTGTCTGGCTCAGCACATCTGTCACATGCCTGGCTTCTGGGGACAACACTGTGGAAAGCACATGGCTGTGGTGAATCAGTGCCACAGAATATACCAGATTAGATGGAAATGGAAACCATTCTATTACTTGGCTGGAATGGAGGTGTGGGGAATGGCCTAGAAAATTCACTTGGTGAACCTAAAATTTCATAAAATGAGAGCTAGGAGCTGTGTTCTCTGGAAGGGACAGATTTATTTTTAAAGCAGTGCGGTATAAAATAAAATAAAAATAAGAAAACCATGGGGCAGGAAAAAGGACACTGTGGCTTGCACTTTTTTTTTTTTTTTTTTTGGAGGTGGGAGCTTATGACGGCATGTTTAAGAAACTCATCAGAATAGCTATTCTTTAGGCTCCACACATGGTCATAAGACTCAAACAAGTGGACCAGAAGACATCATCAGACACAGAATTCTCTTTCCAGCTACATCTACTCAATCCAAGATGGGCAGGAATGATCCAAGGTTGACTTTTTAAAAAAAGATCCCATTTAACAGGAAGCAGCTCCAATGTGTTAGCTGCAGAAATACAATGAGGGCCAGATAAAAGTAAGCCATCACTGCAGTTCATCTTGCTGAAGAAGCCTTTCTTCCAGATGTCAACCTGGAATCACAGAGCACCTTGGAAACACACTTTCTGAGAGCTGGGATTCCTTACCCTATCCTTTCTTGACGACCTCTCCTCTCTGTTTCCTTTAGCTTCCATATCACGGGACCTATCACAGCAGTAGCTGCCAGCCCTTCCAGTTCCTTGGGCGGGGAGGGTCTTCCAGTATACCCAATATACCTGCTGAGGGGGCAGCCCCAGCAACTGCCCTCTCCAATGATTATGCCAATGATAAAGGCGACATGCCCAGCAGTGTGCCCCCGACTCCTACCAAATGTCAGCATGGCAGAGAAATCGTTTTCATTCACCTTCACACACAATGTTGACTCTTTCAAATGTCCCACTCCTCTAGGGTCCCTGACCTCACTCCTTCCTCTGCCTCATGTCCCTCCTCACAGAGGAAATTAAAGTCGGCACAGCAAGCGACTTCAGTGGTCCTTCCACTAAACCACACTCTGGAGGCTTTTATTTTCTCCTTTCTCATAGGGTTTTAATAAACTTTAAGTCAACAGGTATTGATGGATCATAAGTCCTGGCTCTTCCTCATTCTTCCTGCTAACTCATTCGTTCCTAATCATACTTTGTTTTTGTTTTTGCTAATTCCTTTCTGTTATTCATTCTCAAGGACCTTACCCTCTGAGTTGTCTTTTCTTTTACCTGTATCTTCAATGACTCCCTATTTGATTTTTTTTTACTTTTATTCATAAATCCATTCAAATATTTGACCTTTCAAAACCTGTTTTCTCCATTTTTCCTTCTCATAGGTGGTCATTCCATCTTCCAAATGTTAACAGTGTGTAGTGGTTACTCTTATCTGTTGCTGTGAGAGAGCACCCAAAGTCAAGCAACTTAAGGGAGAAAGGGAGATTGATTCAGCTTTCAGTTCCAAAGGGAGACACAGTCTTTCATAATGGATGTGGCATGGCTAGCTGGCTGAAGCAGACTAGGTTACTGCAAACATCTTGGAGACTGAGAGCTGCAACACTGCATGCTGCAAAAGCAGACTTTTCCAGCAGGTAGACTGGGACTAATCCACCTCAAGACCTACCCTCTGAGACCATCTTCCCCCAGCAAGGCTTCACCTTTCAAAGGTACCATGACCCTTCCAAGCACACGAAACTGTGGGGGACATATTTCAAACCATAACACAGTGGTCTTTCCAAAGCCTCTACCACCACCAGTTCCTAAGTTCTCTTCTTCTTCCTTGCTGCCACCTTTTCCCCATGACATCACTGAAGTTGTTTTTGCCACCTTTAGGAATGGCCCTCCACATATCTAACTCTGATGCCCCCTTTTCATCCTTATCCTGTTCAGGTTTTGCTAGCATCACCTGGCCTTGCATCTCTGCTTCTTCCCGGTGCTTCACATCTGAAGTCTGGGTCACTTACTGACTCATCATAGATGTGAAGCTAGGATACCTGTGGGGGCATTCCATTCTTCTCTTCTGCCTCCCCTCAGCTGCAGCCATCTGACTGCCAGCAAATTTGGATGACTTGTCCTTAAAACTCAGCCTCGGATCTGGATGCTACTTTCCAGTTTTTCCTCCTAGAGTTCAAACCACATCACTTAGCACCTCAGTCTTCTTCTCCAAGGCATCTGACCTTAACTTTGAAATGACCTTCCTCTGCTTTGAGTCACCCTCTGCTCTGTTGTCAACATTGTCTTCTTACACAGGGAACCTGTTCTTAGATTCTCACTGAAAAAAATGTCTACAGCCTTTGTTAAAAGTGTACACCTGGACCCTCACAGTCCCACTCAGGATGAGCTGCTCCAGCCTCGTGCCCTCTCTTTCGGCACACCTGACTCATGGCGCACTAGCACATCAAGTACTTCAGTGCTCCCTGGTTTGGTCACACTGCCCCTTCTGCCTGGAAGATGACCTCGTGCCTTTCCATTTGCAACACACCTGCTCACCTTTTGAAACCAAGATCAAATGTAACTGCATCTGACAAAGCCTTCCTGTACTCACCCAGGCTGTTCTGCCCACCACTCTGGATTTGATGTTCCTATGATACTATGTTCTCATCTTTTTTTTCATATTACCATAGTATATTACACTTCTTTTTTTGTGTGTGTATGTGTCTGTGTCTGTCTGTCTGTCTGTCTGTCTGTCTGTCTGTATGTGTCTGTGTATACCAGAGAGCACTGTGTGTCCCTATGGAGGACCAAGGGTGACTTCTGGAATCATCCTGGATCGCTTCTACCTCCTTTTTTGCCTTGCTTTGGGATTTCCCAGTCCCCACCTACCAGGGCCAGAAATGCAGGCCACTGCCATTTCTGCCTGGTGTTTTTACATGGGACCTAGGGTCCAAATTCAGCTTGTGAGGCAGAGTCTTAACTCCTGAGCCATCTCTCTGGCCCGTATTTACACTTCTACTTCATCTTCCTTACTAAATCATTATCTCTCTGAAGAAAGAATTGCATCTTCTTTAATTCTGCATCTCTATACCAGCTTATTTCTTGACTGACAAATGTTTACTGAAAGAATATAAATGGTGGGTATGGTTCGACACTTACAATGGAAATAAACAAGAATAGAATAAATCTGGGAAATAGACACATTCTGTCCTGTCCACACTGTGTAGAGATAAATAGTCTTCCTGCTTTACTGAAAAACTTAGAACCCCACCCCTTTAACTCATTAATCTCCATTGCTCACAGAGGAATAAAATCCAGAAAAAGTGCAGAAGTCACTTGTCTTTCTCTCATCTCAGGCTTTTTCTGTTGCACGTTTTATCCTCTTTCTGGATCAACAGCTGACACGCAGCCGCAGTCCCCGCATCTCCTTGCAGGTATACAAAGTAACCCCAAGGCTTCAGGCCTAAATTAAATTTGCCTGTTGCTAAGAGATATCAGGCTCCATGCAGAAGAGTCGGCACCCAGCGTTAGCATGATGTGCTTCAGGCCTGGGTCTGGATCTCTTGAGAAGCATCTTGCTTGGGGAGAAGGGAGAGAGCTAAAAGTATTTTTTGAACCAATTTATGTGTCCCCTGGCTTCATCACAGCTAAGCAAACACTTCAGGAAAAGAGCCCTGCCGTTTCTGCTAACTTGTCTCTACTTTATAACAAGCTGAAATATAATATTCAGCTTGGATTGGCCGAGCCGCTAATAAAGCCATCGGTGCAAGCCCACTTACCTGGCTTTGTACTTGCTCAGACAAAGAGCAGGAAGCTCATGCAGGCAAAGAAACAGCCAAAACCAGAAATTAACATTCTCTATTGACTGTTGCCAAGTAAGTTCCAGGGGGAGCAAGGGACCCAGCCAAGATGAAGACAGACCTCAAAAAGCGGGTTAATACAAACTCTAGAATCCTAAAGCGTTTTCCTGGGCTCTCTTGGAAGCGGCAGTCTACCTTAATGTAATGTTACTGCCTCACAGAATTTAGTTAACTGCTCTTTCAACTGGGACAAGCTCTGGGACAGGATTCACATTTAAGGATAATCTACAAGAAAAGGAGGGATAACACAGTTAGAAGGCATAATGCCAGCTTTTTCCAGTATTTTCTGTAATTTAAATGTCAAAATACTTGGCAGTGATTAGCATGCCAAAAAAAAAAAAAAAAACCAAAAAAAACCAACAACAGTAGGTCTCAAAAAAAAAAAAATGATGTTGTTTACCTTCTGTCCTCAATTTCTTTAACTGTATACTTATATTTTAGGGCATGCCTTTGTTAGTGCAGCCACAAGGAGGTACTTGAGAACCCCATCTGCAGCTGGAAGGAGCCAATTAATAGTATATGAGGAGAAAGGGATGGACTGAAACTTTGGGGGTGAAATCTTTACAGAAAACGCAGTGTAAAAAATCATAGTATTTAAAAGTAGAGCTATGGTATAAGTCCTGACATAGCATTTACTGCTTATATGATCTTTTGTGTATGTGTGTGTGAGTGTGTTTGCACGCGTGCTTGGAGACAGATGTTTGCTATCTATCCCACAATGGCCTCGAACTCACTATGCAGCCCAACCTGACCTCAAACTTACTCTCATCATCCTGCCTCAGCCTCCCCGTTGCTAGGATTACAGGTGAGCACTGCCATGCCTGGCTCTTTATCTCATCTTTATGCTTCAGTCTCTCTAATTGCCAACTGTGTGCACTAAATCATTTACTCTGCTGTAAAGCTCTGTAAGCCATGATGCCAATGACCCATTAGTCCAGGCTGAGGTTCCCTAATTGGAAAAAAAAAAACCCAAACCTGAAATGCTCAATTTCCAAAATTTTCTGCATCCCAAAATTATGCTACAAGTGGAAAATTCTATGCCAGATCTTATGCGGAAGGGAAGTCAAAACACAGTTACACACACACACACACACACACACACAAACACACACACAAAGGAATAATGTGCAAAATAACTGCTATGGGGCTGGAAAGATGGCTGAAGAGTTAAGACTGCCTCACAAGCAAAAGGTTCTGAGTTCAGATGCCAGGTCCCATGTAAAAACACCAGGCAGAAAGGGCGACACGACAGCCTGCACTTCTGATCCCAATGGGCAGAGCCTGGGAAATCCCAGAGCAAAGCAAAAAGAAGGTTAAAGTAATCCAGGATGATTCCTGAAGTCACCATTGGTTCTCCACAGGGACACCCAGAGCCCTCTAATACACACACACACACACACACACACACCACACACACAGAGATACTCCAAATAAATAAATATGTTAAGTATGTATATTTAAAAATACAGCAAGAAAAAAAACTGCTAACCTATGTATATAAGATGTATGTATCAAATGAGTGTCCTATCTTGATTTGGGTCCCATGCCCAATATCCTCCGATATATCTGCAAATAGATCAATAGCAAAGTAAAAGAAAAAGTAAAACAGCAAAAAATAGGCGGCAGCAGCAACACTCCAATATTCTCCTCATCCCAAGCACTGGGTAAGAAACACTACTAGTAATAAAGCAGTCATAATGACACAGTGACTAGTTCAGGGTGCTTCTGCTTACTGGTCGTATCCAGGAAAAAGCTAACTGTGTCAGACACACCAGAAATGTGGGAGCTTCGGCATAAAGCTCTTTCTAACCAAGATGAGGAATTATTTTGCAATATTTTTAACTTGAGCAAGAAATGGCTCAGACCCGAGTGTCTGAGGAAAATTAACGTCAAAGATGACATCGGACAGTCATGTTCTGCATCAGCAGCCTCTGACCTGAACCTCTTAGAATCTTGCTTAACCCTGAGCACTAAGAAGCTGAGAGACCTGTGAGATGGGGGGTTTAATCCCTCTACCCTGGGAAGTCAGACTTTGAGCTGCTGGTAGTAAGGGAAGTCCTGACTTTTCCCCTTCATGTCCAAGATTCATAGAAAGGTCCCTGGTTTCAAAGCCAGGCTGTAAGAACCAGATAACCAAGAAGAAAGAATGCCAAGAAAAAAGTGCATGAAGATACCTGATTAAAGCAAGAAAGGAAATTAGCTTCCGCTTTTCCTAATGGACTATCAATCCTTCATTTGCTCAGGTCTTTGAACACATCTCCATCTAGCTCCTGCCAGCTCTCAGTTGTTCCCTGAGTCAGAGGTGGAGATGCCTTTTTACTGTCACTGCAGGGAATAAGCTCTGGGTAGTTAGCCTGTGGGGTTCTGAAGAGAAAGTTCAGCCCCTGCAAGGCTAGCCAGCAGGAAGAAGCAGGCCTTTCTGAGTCAAACCACCTGTCCATTGCTCCCTTTGAAGTCAAAACTGACTTAACAGCAGTCTTCATCACTATGTAGTCTAGATACTGGACTTGTTAAGAGGGCATTTTAAAGGTAACAGAGGAGGAATTAGACAATCCTTCCATGCATGAGGGAAAGAAGCCGACAAACATTATATCAAACCAACACCTGCCCAATGACAAGTCTTCCATTGGTTTATCTCTCCAACCAACCCTGTCTGGTCAATTGCCTTCCCTCACCATGCACCGTTAGGTCTATGCAAAAGAGCAAATGATTACTGATTACTGCGTCTCCAAGGACTGATGGGAGTGAATCCACATCTAAGCCTGGAGCATATTATCTCTTAGGTGTTCATACCCGATATGAGTCATGCAACAGCTTCATTGAATTGGCTTCCTCGGACAGTGCTGAACCAACACAGATGAGTTCTCTGGCCCAGCGAATAAGGGGAGTGACAGAGGGTGGGAAGAAAGGGAGGAGGACCTGATTTTAAGCAGGGCTTCCATTCGAGGCAGCCAGCCAAAGACAGACAACTTTTTTTTCCACCAATGAAATCTCCAAGGAGAACTGGAGCAAGAAATCTCACAAAAGCTGGAATCCAATCCAGGGAGGGGGAATGCTAAACTCTGGACTTCTTCTTGCCAACCATGCCAGAGAACAACGTTCCTTTCTAGCCTCAGTCCCACAGCCATAAAAGCCATTCTTTATGGGCGGTTATCAAAGCCCCCCACCCCTCCCCGGCTTCATGCCTGCCACCTCTCTGGAGGATGCCTTCTTATCTGATTAAATAGAATATTATGCTAAATATTCAGCCACCCAGCACTGGCTGTGTGGGTGTGCTGGATAAAATCTTCATGAACACGCCATTGCGGGGTCATTTGTTTAATTTCAATTCTGCAAAAAAAAAAAAAAAAAGTAAAAATAGAAGCAGCCGCTGTGAGGGGTTGAGGCTTGACAGTTTCAATGCCCAGCTTCCCCCAGCACAAAAGCCAGGCTGTTCCATGGGCTGACTTGCTTCCTGCCTCTGCCAGAGGAAAAGGCAGAAAGAGAAGCCATGACCGCAAGGTGCTACTTGCTCTGTCTTCTGCTCTTTGCCTTCCCCGGGTTGTTCACAAGAGAGCACGTGAGTGTGCGTGCCTGGGATTGACTGCTTTGCTCTGGAGTTTTCTAGACTTTGATTTCCAGGGCCAGAATTGACCTAGGATTTTCAGATCCTAACTCGGGTCCTTCTGCTTTCAAGACAAAGGTTTTAACGACTCGGCCCTCTCCCCAGCTCCTCACAACACGTTCTAAGGATTGCTTTCTTCCATACCCTTTCAAATCTCTAACTCTGACGATGTCGCCAAAGATGGCACTTCAGAGATCAATTAAGATTAAATGACAAATGAGCTGTACAAACGGCCTTTCCCCTCCACTCCCTCCTCTAACTAAATATGTTTAGTCTTCATTGAGCAAAGCAGCGCATGGCGGTGAGAGAGCAGGCAGGTGATAATACATCATTGGTTTTGTGTTTTTGAACAAATCAATTTTTATGAAGTCTTAAAGTGCCCAGCCCTCACTTTCCACTTCTGAACTTTCAAGTCCACAGCCACCTGCCATTATCCTGGCTGAGAAAGGCGAGGCTTCTTCCCAGAGTCTCTGGAGTTGTATGGACAGCCGTAGGGAGACTGGGAAGAGGGACACCACATGCTTCATGCCTCCTGGACCTCAGATAAGTCCTGCCATCTGGCTGGATTTCAAGCCAAAAGAGTCAGGTCATTCAAGCCTGGTGAATAGTTAGATACGGGTGTCAACTTGACAAGTGAGGGTCAAGCCTTTAACCACACCGACAAAGAATTATTCAGTCACGGCAAGACTCTGAGCAAACCTGTGAGAAGACCCTGCTCACAGTGGGTGGGACAGGTGCCTATTCTTTGGTAGAGAGCTAGAGCTAGTTGGTAATTGGCAGATGGGCGAGTTGGAAAATAGGTCCTTTTCTCAGTCTTCCTGTGGTATGGTATGGCCGATTCCCTTGGCTTCCGACATTGTGAACTCTCCTGGCCATGTTAATGGACTGTAACTGAGAAGTGCAAACTGGAATAAACCCCGTCTTCCCTTAAGTTGTTTGGATCTTGTATTCATTCAGTAACAGGAAGATGAAACTAAACCGCCCGGTAACACAGCAGTAGAAGGGAAAGTATGTAGTCCCTTCAATGTGCCTTAGAAGGAGGCTCTCGCTGGTGGAACCTGTGAGTGACAGGCAATATTCTCCTTCCCTAATGTAGGACCCTAGAGACTCTTTCTCTAAAGACAAAGCTTCACTGTTGCTTTGAGGAAAGGTGGTCAACAGATCACTAACTCACAGGTTTATCAATGCCATCCCACTCCAGAGAAGAATTTAAATTCCTGAGAAGTTTATGGCTCTTTTACACAAGTCTATGCAAATCTCCTGCCCAGTGTTCTCCCAGCTAAGGAATTCTATTTTCAGGCACACTAGTAGAGGTGTCAGTAAATAAAGATGACCCTCCTATTTTCCCCCTCTCCCACCCCCACGGGACTAGGAATTGAACAGAAGGCCTCCTGTATGTGAAATAAGCACTCTACTACTGAGCTATAGCCCCAGCTCTGGGATAACCTTTCTAAAAGTGTGTGCTTTCTGAGGATCTCGTTTCCTGAGACATATCCCTCTTCCTCCTCTCTTTGCAATAACCCCGTTTTTCTATCCCCCCCTCTTATGGGAAACATCCATTCGTTCTCAGATGTGCACACTAGGCAAAGCAGGTAGACTACTGGCGCATGCTTTGGAAGCAAGAGCTCATCTGTACCAGCATCAAGGGTGCAGAGAATCTCGCAGTTGAAAGAAACACGGCAGCGTTTCTGCTTTGTGCATATCAGGGTGTTACATCAATCAAGGATCCATTGTTTTTACTACTATTTGAAGAATAACTATGCTGAGCCTGAAAAAGAAATATATGGTTCCCTGGTGTACCGGTCCACAGGTGCAAAGAGAGAAAGATGAGAAAGAAAGAAAAGATCCCAATTGAGTCAAAAGAAGCTTGGAACCTAAAACTGCAGCAGAACCCCAAAAGAAAGCACCCCCTTGCAGGGCATGTGATCATTTGCTTGTGGTGGAATTGTAAACTGCAGCCCGCAGCCAGGATCAGCCACAAGCTCCATGGCACCTGGGCAAAGCAGCAGCAAGTGGGAACAGAGCCCTGGAAATGGCTCCGGCGCCCAGCTGCAGCCCTTGCTCTAACTGCAGACTGCAGATGTTTGAGGCGGGAATCTATAGCAAACTGATTGGTAAGGACATCAAACGACAGTTGAAATCCAAGAGCAGAGGCTGGGAGGTGATAGCAGAGCCGGATACCGTCTTCTTATAGAGATGTGATTGCATTTCAGATCTGTGATCCTTGAAAACAGCTGAGCAAACAAGCAAAGAAGGCACGCACCATAGATGCCAATGCCAAATGGAGATGCTACAATGGCACTCCAGTTTGACTTATGTATTGATCATGTGCTCAGAATGGTTTTGTTTCAACACTAATACTAAAATCCAATCCCATGTCTCCAAAACCAGACAACTTTTGAGTGTGAGGGGTGGAGAAACCAGAACTTCCACATGCCTTTTTGAGACCCCAGATTCTTAGGTTGCAATGAAGTCTAGCGGATGCCCCCTCCCAAGCTGGAGGTCAATGGCATAACTTCAGAGTAGCTTAATTAAGGGAGTCCAAAGAATACTCACTGAAGAGCCCAAAGTTCTGAGAAGCCATGATGGTGGCCTGACAGGACAATCCACGATGAGCAAGAGACAAGATTGTCAAGTGAGTCACAAAAATGGGAAGGACAGTTGAGTAAAGGGAGTAAATGTTACCCTCAGCCAGAGAACAAGACTAAGCTCCTTGCAAAGAACTCTTGCGCTTTGCCATCTAATCTTATAAATGTTATGAGGAGAGAGAGAGAGAATTTTTCTCTGATGCTTTATATCAGATTGGTACAACAGAGAACCTTGGAAATGGGGCAGAAATGCAGCATTTTCCACCCGTTTCCAGTATTAAATCTCCTGAATTCAGGAGAAACTCCAGCTAAGCACTGCCCCTCCTGACAGGCCCCCAGGCAGGAATGTGGTCCTGTAGGCGTTGGCAGTGGAGATAGCTCAGCCCCCTGCACAAATTTCTTTGTTTTTTGCCTGCAGTGGTAGGAGTTTTACATCTGTTGCTACCCTGAAAACATTTTAGTTTATTTTATTACAAAAAAAAAGTATTTCCTTGGCAGGGAGGGGGGGGACCTAGGGCTCTTCAAAGCATATGTGATTTGTCTAGTGGGGGCTGGGGGGAAAGGCTCAATGTCATGCAAAATCACAGCCTGGGTGCGAGCAATCAGTTGCTTGGCTCTGTATTATCTTGAAGGTACAAGCACCCCGCTGAGGAACTTTGTGGAATGAAGTCCTAGCTAGGTGTGAGACTGGCTGATGGATTTAGACAAGTTGTCTGGACTCTAGCAACTTCGTCCCAATGGCCACACCTTCTTACCTCTCCATCTACCCAGATGGCAATATTTGCTGGGAAAAGGGACCCCATGCATTCCTAGGTATAAACCCAGGGACCTTCCCATGGTTAAAATGTCCATCTCCACCTAGAGAGAGGGAAGTCTCTCTCTAGCCACAGTAGGAACCTTCAGATAAACACCCCATATATAGTATGTACTTTGTCTTTCTGCCAAGTCTCCAAGTTGCAACACACTGGGACACTATGTGTAAGATGTTAGGTAGGGTAGTAGAAGCTGTGCCTGGAACAAGGAAAAACTAGTGTACCCAATTCAGACCTTTTCCCTAAAGGCGGGAAAAAAGCAGGTATAATCACCATGTCATCCAGTCTTACTCTGAACACTTGTTCTGCACACACCTTCAGCACTGAAGGAGGAAAAGAAGCAAGGTGACCATCTCTGGAAATTGATCCATCTCACTGGTTTCCCGGGGGCACCAACTTTTGGGTGCTGGACACCACGGCCATGCCATAATCCATGTTAATAGCTTTACTGTGCCTTCGGGCAACTTGGACACTGCACTAAGAAAACCCGGGAAGGAACAAACAAGCATCCCCACACACAGCCAGATAGTCCTCCAGTTTCCCAGGGGTCTCTCCTCCTCAGCCTGGCACCCAGATGTGTTCCTCCTGGGACACCCGGAAGGTCAAGAAGTTCTTACCTGGGTCTGCTGGGAGAGTGGTTCATGTGGACCCAGGACCAGGCGCACAGCGGTCAGCGGCGTCCAGGACACACCAGCTGGGTACCGCTCACCACCTCTCCCCGCGGGCTGGGCTTCGCCAGCAGGAGAGGGCCAGTCGCATGTGGGGCGGGGAGAAGGGATGTGGCGTCTCCGGACGCACGGACCCTGGCGGCAGTGGGTGCAGGGTCCACTCCAGCGCGGCGAGGACTGGGCGCGCGGCGACAGCCAGTGGAACTCCTCTGCCCGCGCGCTCGGTGGCTAGGTGTCACCGCAGCGCGATCCCTCTTTCTATATATAACCGCCGCCCCCTCCCTGCGCCGCTGCGTGGCTCGGCTCGGTGTCGTCCCCGGCTCTACCTTGGTGTTTTCGGCTTCATCTCCCGCCCGCCCGCAGCCCTTTCTGGTCCCTCTCTCTTTGGCTCTCTCCTCCCCTCGCCTTCCCGCTCCAGCGAAGGCTGGATTCTCCCGGTGTGGTGTTGCCTGGCTCCTGCACTTAGCACTGCAGTGGAACTCGGAGACACACCACCAGACAATTGCTTTCAAACCAACCAGTGCATCAACTTTAGAGCGGAAACCAATGCACCAAAGTGCTGCTGCCGGGTGGTTAGGAGGAGAGGCATCAGCCGCTCTAGAAACCAGAAGACTGATGACCGTCTCATCGCGAAGAAGCAGGAAAGGGTGAAGGGAAGACGCGGTTTAGCAGGTGACTGGTGGTATTCTCACGACAGGGTGGCGCCCTGACTGGCCAGAGCAGGATGTCACCCAACGAGTCACCGGGCTCATGTCGCACAGGAGGAAAGCGAAACTCAAAGACGTTCATCGACTTCCTTAGGATCACACAGCTAACTAGGCAAAAATCCGATCTGAGTTTTATTGGGTTGACTGCAGCATCCAAATTCCCACATCTGAAAAAGAACGTGCATATCTAAGGTCTGCGTGTGATTTTGACCCGGTGTCTGGGGGCTGCCTGAACCCAGGTGGAGGAGACCATCAGCAAATGACTGACAAGCTAGCATGCCCTCTTATCAGAAACTCCCAAGAAGACCTGAAGGAATATAAACATCAAGTTTCCAGAGCTATTGATTTTTCCCGCCATTCTGAAAACTTGAAAGAGCAAAATGACAATCCCTTCCCACTTCAATCTTCCAGACAACCAGCTAACAAGATCTGCTTTAAGAAACTTCCATTTTGCACTTAGATTTTTCCACTCCCTGTTCGCTTTCCTCACGTCATTCTGACCACTTTCTAACACCGAGATTTTCTTATTACCCACAAAAGAGAACATATTTTCCCCCATTTGCTTCTACGCCTACATTAGAAAGCTACCTGGCAGCACGGGCTTAGACATCAAAAGGGCTTTCTCGAGCATATGTGGTGGCTGGGTTAGTTTCCCTTTCCCAGAAGATGCTGTAGCTTGTTCACAAACGTTCTTCTTGGGCAGTGCTCTGGAAGTGCTCTATAGAGCAATGGTGTTTGGCCCTCTGAGCGGCTCTTCCTGCTAGCTAGGCTCCAGTGTTGATCAGGCTCCGATCCTTGCCATCTCCTTGAGGCCAGTTGTGGTACCAGTTCTGCATTATGGATTCTGCTATAACTCAGAGAATAAGGAAACCTCTCCCTTGGATTATTCTGTAAATCAAGAGCAGTTCCATTATCGCATGTGCCTTTGCAATGCAGGGCACAGGATACTGAACTCTGAGCTGCAAATGGCAAGTTTGACGTATAAGATCTCTGGGCCTCTTTCTAGCTCTGTGAGTCTGTGACCTTGGCTATGCCTGCAATACATGAGAGGAGATCAAAACTCATAGACAACAAATGCCTAGACTCTGGAGATTTAAAACAAAAACTCTGGGGCATAGTAGATCCATTTTATTCATCATCAGTTGGCAGATGTGTGACCCCGAGCAAGGTCCTTAACTTTGCTAATGCAAGATTAGCCTAACACCTGTAGGTTATCTGGCACAGGGGAAATGGCACGCGCACACACAGACACACACAGACACACACACACACACACACACACACACACACACACACACACACACATGTCATCATTTCCCTTGTCTTTCTAGACTGTTCAAAGCTTCTCTCTAGTGAAGCTACTACATCTCCATCACTCATGATCTCATTCATTTTCTTCACATGCCAGCTCAATTTAAGTGGATTTACATCTTTTATACATTCCTTTTTCTATTCAGTAAAAATTTATTGGATGCTTGATTCCTGTTGTTTTCTTAGAGTGTTGAGATCAAATGCGGAACCTTGCACATACTAGGCGAATACTCCAGTAGTGACATTCATTCCCAGCCCTGAAGATAGTCTTATGCACAATAAGGCCCAGCATTCCGCTTGAACATACTTGCATTTACTTTTTTTTCTAATTCTAAATTTCCTAAACTTAGGCATGTGTTTTCCATATGCTCTGATCTCTCATCACATCTGGTAGGTGCAGCCAAAACCATAGATTTGTTGTACTGGTAGAGAACCCTGGGGATTACAGAGGTCAGCTTTCTCATTTTGCAGCTCAGAGAGGATAACTGACCTGTGTAAGTTAATAAGTTTGGAATGGCAGTTGTCTCTTGCATCCTTGTCTTGGTACTAGATAAAATATTTCTTGACATCTGTTCTATGCAATACTAGTTGCCTGAAATATTAATAGATGGCACTCCAATAAAGGGTGGTAAGGCCAAGTGCATTTGGAAAATAATGAGTGAGGCAAAGTAAATGATACATGTTTCATTCTTGTTATTTCTTTATTATTGGGATACTTCTCAGGGCCTTCGTTATGTTAATGATCTTTATGAATGTCCAAAAAAGGGATATACTGTGCCTCGAGACTTCAGATGCATTCAATCAGGAAATCCTTTCCCGTAGAGTATTTTGGAGAGCTAATGATCTGAGTCATCCATTTAGGACTGTACTAACCCTGGAAATGCACCCAAGCCATGTGACTGCTCAGCTGAATGATCTCTAGAAAGGAGACTAGTGTTAACTCATCCCAGAAATTTAGTCAATCCTATTTCTGGATATAAGAGCATGTCAGGCAGATGCATCCTTTGAGCAAAGCGGGACATGTCATTTTATGTCCCCTTTGCCCTCAGCTCCTTGCTCGCAGTGGAAAGCAAGAGCTTAGCTGCTTCATTCTCCTCTGCTGCTCCACGGGCTCATCGCCCTCCATGTGCACCCCATCCTCCCCTGCTCTGACCCAGGGCAAGGTCTTAGAGAACTGCGGATCAGAGCTTGGGTTTTAAAGACAGACTGTGCTAGGTGTTACAAGGTCTCTATTTCTCACTAGCTGTGGGATGTTGGCCTCAGATCTCTCATTTGTTAAATCAGCATGATTATGCTGGACAACAATATTAACTGTTCTCACATGCATAGCAGGGAGTAAACACTCAAAAATACCAGTAGCATTATGAGAAGTGACCATAGTGACAACGGAGTAGCCACAGCACACAGTTTTGCTGAATCCTAAAGCTCTGGTGACCCAGAAAGTCCTCCTCTCTGTTTTTTCCATATGCAGTACGAAGGCCATCATAGTCATCCCCACAACTGGTTTGCATTCCCAGAGCTAGGAGGAAATGAGTAAACTCAGAAGTATCTCACTAGTAGACATTCTTGAACAAACTCAGAAATGAGCAAGAGAAAAAGGTTACTGTTCATTCATAGACCAAAAGATTTCCTTTAACTGAGCAGCTATGAAATACCAGGCCATGTTCTAAATGATTTGTGTTCATTACCTATCTGTCTGTATGTCTGCCTATTCTCCTTGCTACTACTGACAGAGGAAGAATGCATGAACATCTTTGTTTTGAAAACTAAGGAAAAAAATAAAGTTCAGAAAGTTTTTTATGTGAATAGGCCAAATCCAAGGTGTCATAGTTAGGCACAGATGTCAACTAGACTGTTGAGGGTTTGAATTCTGGGCACATATACAGAGAATTAGCGGTTGAATTAAGCCCAGAGCAAACCTGCAAGAGATTGTCTAGCTGATGGGGAAGGTCCAGCCCATGGTGGTGGGACTAGGCCCTGGAATAAAATACAGAGAGGTAATTGAGAAAGTCGGCATCCTTGTGTACACTTGGCTAGACATGCTGGTCTAGCAAGTAAGGATCGTCCCTCTCTCAGTCATTATGTTGAGATGGTGTGGCCAATTCCCTTGGCCCTGTTGTTGGTACATACTCTCCCTTCAAGCTGGACTACAAACTGTAACTGGACTATTGTAAAAGAATAAATCATTTGTTCCCTTAAGCCATTTGATGATGATTTATCAGCAACAGTTCAGGTGAACTGCAACACAAGGCCAAAATAAACAACTACCTGTGTGACTGTGGCCATTTCAGTGTGAGAGGAAAAAAAGTGCATTACACACTAGAACACTCAAAGGAACGTGGCAGATGCAGAAAACATTTCTTTCCTTCAGAGACTATTTGGATCCATTCCTAATCAATGCCCAATTAAGTAGGAAGTACAGCCAAAAAAATGACTCTCTCAATTGTCTCCCCCAGTGTTTCACTGACTAGATCCTTTTCCCATCAAGCCTAGCCCACTAACGGGAAGTATGGTATCTATCAGATGACCAAAAAAGGTTGTTTGTTTGAGCATTATGTTTTGCTTTGCTTTGTTTTACAATAGGAGGGGAATTAAACGCAGGACCTTGCACGTTAGGGAGTACCCTACCATTGAGCTGTATTCCAAGTAGAAAGTCATTGTATAAATAAAGAAATAAAAAGGTTTTCTCTGACTTAATAAGGAATGTGAATTCTAGGTAATGAGTTCTGTTCTCTTCCACTCACACCCAAAATGTCCTACTTAGATTCCCTCCAAGATTCCCCCATTCTGTACCTCTATCTCACACGCTTCCCCTGGGAGCTAAGTCAAAGTCCAGCTGTCCACTGGTAGCCACAGGATAAGAAAGGGGCTGGCTCTTCCCCTCTGGGGGAGGTTGCAACCCTAAAGGCAACCATAGCAGACTCCAATTCCTGGCATGAAACACAACCAAGCTATTTTTCTTTTCTAGGGGATTTGGAGAGAAACCAAGCTAATAAGAGAGAAAAAGCAAGGGAAAAGAAAGGACTAAAGCTTTGTTATTTCCCCCAGGCAAGCTATAACGAGAAGCTTCCACAATAACAAACTACACCTGTGTAGCCAAGATTGGTGACTGGACCAAAAAAAGAAAAAAGAAAACCTCCCAAATATGTACCTTCTGCCATCAGAGAAGTCTACCGGGGTTCTCTTGATCAGAAATATCTGCTCTGTGGGTGCAGATGTGGAGGTAGGAGAATAAAACCTTTTAAAAACTATAATGTATCAGATACCATGGTGAGTGCTGTCAATCCCTACAATATCCCCACTTCATGAAGGAAAATGCAGAATTTCATAAGGGTTAAGTAGCTTGCTCAGAGCCCATAGTGAGTACATGTTATGAGAATCTGATCTGTTATATGTGATAGTCTCAGTGACCCTTTATCTTGGGGGGCAGCATGTCCAACATGTGCTTGTTGGAAAGCAGACCCCTCGGGAGGTAGAGCAAACACTTCTTTCACATGAGGAAGCCAAGGCACAACACACTGGACATAACTTCATCTAGGTCAAAGAAGCAGATCTTGGGGTGCATTCGGCCCCAGCAATGCAGCAGAAGCAGTACCTGGAAGCCGAGACCCCAGATCTCTGCAGAAGTTGCCCGGCCAGGCCCGCTACCTCCTATGATAATGGCACTTTTGAAGAAACATGCCTATACTGTTTCCAGTTACTAGATTCTGGTTCTGGATAATGCTTGAGTGCAGCTTAAACTCAAGGCCAAACTGACACCCAAAATGCAGAAACTTCTTGGTCAAGAACCAAGAGATCATACACTCAGTTTTAAAGGAACAAAAATTGTGAAACAGTGTAAAGACTCCGCAAGTGTCCGGTTGTTTACTTGTAAAACATGCAACCGAAAGGTGAAAAGTAGATGCTTCCTGTCAGCGGTGAAGGGCAATCTAACTGCCCCCACGAGTAAACTCAGCCTGAAGACAACAGAGAGAAAGACCTAAGTCATATGTCTGGTTCCAAAGACAAAAAAGCCCAACATTCATGTGCAAGACACCTGCGTCTGGACAGTCAACACTCGTGTACTCCTCAAGGAGGGCGAACAAAAGAAATGCTTCTCTCAGCTAAAAATGCTGCTTAGTCAGAACGAATCCCAAAAGAATCCAGCAGTGGACTTCAGAAACTTCTTATCTTCTCTGTGAAGAGTGGACTTGGAAAGTAAGAATCGCCTAGTGCAGATCTCATTTGGGTCTTGAACCTTGGGTTTATTAACGTTATCAGTCCCATCGCTAGTAAAGAGGCGCTTTCCAGATTTTGGGCTCCTGGTGCTCTGAAGAATCAGAAAACCTGTCACTCCTTAGAGGATGCCCTGAGCAATTAGCATGCCCAGCTAGTCTCCAGAAAGGTCACAGCCACAGAGAGGCTTAAGGAATTCATGGGATTGCCAGCCACTGACAGAATTTCCAGAAGCTAAATGTTTTCTGCTACTGTCTCTCTTTAGCTTTCGGTGTAACTCTCTTTAGCTTTTCAGAGAACAGTTTGTTCAGTTCTCCCTGTGTGGAAAAGAACAGTCAAAATAAAATGATGATAGTGATAACAGCATACTTTTAATACAATTACTTAAACTTCAGGCATTTACTTATTTAATTATGAGTCACTATGAAGACAATACTATTACCACCGTTATTTATCATTTTGTGTGTGTATGCGTGTGTGCGTGTGTGCACATGTGTGTATGGGTGTGTGTAAAGAAGGCATTGGGTGTATGTGCCTGTGGAAGCCCAAGAGTGACAACAGGAACCATCCTGGTAGATTGCTCTACCTCTTTATTGCTTCTCTCTGGGTTTCCCAGGCTCTGTCTTCCAGACTTGGAAGTCCAGACTGCTGACATTTCCACCAGGCCTTTGTTAACTGAGATCTGGGGATCCAAATTACTTTAACGGCTCAGTCATCTCCCCAACGTATCTCACACACACACACACACACACACACACACACACACACACACACACACACTGTTTTGTACGTGAGGAAATGAGGCACAGAGAGATGAAGTTGTTTATCCTGTGTGACTCGGCTAGGAAGGTCAGAGCTGGAGTTTAACTCTAAGGAGTCAAACTGAGAAGAACTACTTCCGGCCCTCCAGGATGAGGTTCCTCCAACCATCTTTCAGAACAGGCGGGAAGACTGGATCAGCTCTGCCACCGAGGGAGGAAGGACCAAACCGAGACTCTTCCCTGCTCCCACAAGGAACCTGGCCCAGGCACTTGGCTCCTTCCCTCTGCCCACCTCCCTGCCAGCATGCCCAGCTGCCCCTTGTCAGCCAGGCACAAAGGGAGGCCAGATTGGCTGGGGGAGGGGCGGCAGTGAGGCTCTGTCCCTCTTGCCAAGTGGGGGAACTTCTCTTCCCCTCCCTCTCCTCCTGGGAGCTCCCATCTGGCCCATATCACCGGTTCATTTGTGCTTTGTGAAGCCTGCTTTCGAGAGCGGGAAATGCGAGGAACATGGTCGGTGAGCTATATTGTTAATCCAATCAGGGGCACTTTCCTGTGGCCCTGGGTGGGGGAGGGCTACTGTGGGTTCTGAAAGCCCCTCCCTCCAGGGTCCAGGCACAGAGAGAGACTAGGGTGTCATCCATCTGGGGCCAGGCACTGAGAGGGACTGGGGTATCCATTTGGGCATTTCTTTCAGCATTTTGCCTCCAGGGTTTTTGGGTGGCTTCTTTTCTGTTTTTACACTGGGTTTTGTGGTCTGTTGCTGAAAGAGACAAACCAAGTGATAAGAGAGCCGCCTGAGGTGGTGGATAAATATAGTCCTATGGCTCAGCAGGCTCAAGCTCCTGTCCAGAGCTCAGGACTCACTGACCTTGAGGCTACTTCCCTTCTTTACACCTCACGTTCTTGCCTACAATATTGGAGAGTTGGATTACACGGACTGGAGGGGGGGAGCGCACACGGCGCAGGGGTAGGGGTGGGGCTCTCTTCTGGGGTACTTGAGGTGGAAGGCCCCTCTGGGGGCTTCTCCAAGAAGGGCCCTGGAAAAGAGCCTGAGCAGCCCTCTGGCCCCCACAACACCCACTCCCCAGACCCTTACCCATTGACATGACATCATATTACTTGTGCTGACTGTTGTGCCGAAGCCTCATCCCCAGGGGACTCCAGAGCTGCCCTGTCACTCACTGTGGCAAGTGCTCAGTGGTCTCAGAAGTTCTGTACCTACCGAGCTACATCTCAAGCCCTGAGACAGGTCTCTCTTTGTCTTCTGACTCCTTCTTTTGAACAATGCAAACAACAGCTACTGGACTTGTATGGGGTGTCAGGCAGCTTAGCTAATCTGAACTATTATTTCATAAACTAAACAGCACAAAGCGTCTCGCAGACAAAATGCATCTTATGAACCCATGTTCTAACAGGCAGTGGCTGAGGAGAGCAGCTGGTTCAAAGCTACTTTCCTGACAGCTTGTTTTTAAAAGACTTTTCCTTGACTCCTTAATTTCCTGTAACCAAAAAGAAAAAACCAGGCTTAAAAGAAACCAGACTGGGGTTGGGGAGATAGCTCTGTTGGTAAAGTGCTCACTGTATCAACATGAGGACCAGTGTTCAAATCTACATAAAGATTAAGTCAGGCATAGGTGGGGGGAGCTCTGAGTAGACAGTGGACCCCCTTGGTCCCTCTAGCTACACAGTCTAGCCTAGTTGGTAAGTTCCAGGCCAAGACAGACGTCTGTCTCATAAAACAAAGTAGAGGCTGAAGAGATGGCTCAATGGGCAGAGGACTTGTTGGCACAAGCACAAGGGTCTGAGTTCAGATCCCTGCACCCACACGCAAATCTGGCAGCACATACTTGAAATCCCAGCACTGAGGAGAGAAGGACAGGAGGACTAGAGTGTCTTGCCGGCCAGTTAGGCTAGCCAGTTAGCGAATTTCAGGTTCAGTAGAGAGACCTTATCTAAAATAGTAATAATAATAATAATAATAATAATAAAAGAATTACACTCAAATTATCTTTAGCCTTTTAGCCTCTTCACACATGCATACATATATGCATGTGCACACACACATATGCATTCCCCCCATATGAACACAAGTAGAGGAACACATGAGAGAGAGAGAGAGAAGGAGGAAGAGGAATCAGTGTCAGGAAGCCCGTGTGATAGACTGAGCTTTGTAGCCAATAGTGACAGATTGAGCTTTGTGCTGTCTTTACTTGGACTGTCATTCTCCAGGGTGGTGCTGACCCTTAACCAGATGTGACCAGGATGACTTTTACAAGCACTAAGTATAGCACCACACACATACCAGCAAGCAATCAATACCGCCTCTTAGCAGCACTGGCTGAGGAGGAAATGCCTGCCCTTTGTCTAGGTCACGCTGCATATCCCCTGTCATCACATCTTCCCTCTCATGCTGGTGGCCCTCAGAATCAGAGCGTGGCTCCGGGACCTTCCAAACAAAAAAGCGTCAGACCCAAATGTTAAGTGCACTGCCACGGACAAGCCTGGGTTCAAGAACAAGCACAGTAGCAGACGCTGAGAAAGAGCCAATTCAAGCGGGTGGCCCATGACATCTGGAGGGGATGGTGACGCAGGGTGGTCCCCACGCAGGAGGCGATCTGAAGACAGAACAATGACACAGCAACATGGGGATGTGTGGCTGGCCTCAGGGAGGGCTGAGTGGATGTCACGCCTTGGGCCATACTTCCTGGAAGAGGCCTCAAGGACCAAGGCAGGTGGTAATGTCGGGACTATTGACAGGTGAGGACGCTGAAGAACAGTGCATCACAGCCCGTGGCAGAGCTGGGTTTGCAAACTGAGGGAGCAAGAATCCAGACCCTGAAGAAAACCCACCCTAAAACCATGGGCAAGTAGGTTAGGTGGTTGGGGTACCTGAATTCCAAAAGGTTGTTGCAGTCAATTCTGGAAGATGTTTGCCCCCAGACTATAAGCCAGCACGGTAAGAGGCTCTCCGTGGGTACGAAAGAAAGACAGTCCTGCAGACACGGAAGGTTGCTTACAAGAAGCAGAAGGAAGCCACACTTCCGTGAAGGGCCACGCAGAGTCTCACTAAGTCACCAGAGTGTCCAGGGCAGTCTTGCCAGAGAACTGGAACAACACGGGACATGCCATTTCAGACCCACACATGGTGATTCGAGAAAGTTTCAGCAAGTGAAGGACCAATGCCACGAGCACTCACAGGCTCTAGAAAAGCAAAGGTTGAAGAGCCCCCAGGCAAAGCAGCAGGGCAGACAAGTAAATGCATCGCTCACCTGGAACAGAATCCACCCAGACAGATGCTGATGCAGATAAATTCACGGTGGGGACCGGAGGATGACGGAAGTCAGTGCTCTCATTAAATCCTTCTGCACATCTTCAATTCATTCAGTGAACATGAATGAAAAATTCTCACTGCAAGATGCAAGAGTTGCAAGATGGTCAAAAATCTCTCTTGGGCCAGTGAGAGGGCTCAGTGGGTAAGGCGCCAGCTTGCAAGCCCAGTGCCCTGAGTTCTATCCCTGGAAGCCTTGCGATGGAGGGAGAGACCTGATTTCTGAAAGTTGTCCTCTGACCGCCACCTGTGCGCCATGGCATGCGTGTGTGCAGCTCTCGTTCACTCCCGCTTTCTCCCTCTCTCTCCGATAAATAAATGCATTTTTCCATTTTTATTTATTTTTTCTACTTTCACAAGCGTATTGAGTATTCATCCCAGCTTCCTCCCCTCCCTTCTCCCTCCCATCCCCTCCCTTGTCTTCACTTTTCCCTCCCATTCTGTCACACAAATAAATATACTTTAAAAAAATTCTTTTCTCGATTCCCATCAAACATGATGCTTCCCCCAAGGGACTGCGTGGAACTGGCACTAGATGAAAAAGCGCGGGAAGCTCTTCATTCCATGGTTTACCCACCCGTGGGTCATTCCCATCCTGACAGGCGCCCAAGCACTAACTAGTGTAAGTGTCCCAGCGGTGACCCTCTAAGGAGACCATGGGAGAAAGAGGAAAACAGGCGGGAAGGGAGAACAGGAGGAGTGGGGAGGAATGCAGGTAGGGGGAATGGAACACATAAAGTCATTGTCAATATAATTTTAAATAAAGTTATTTTTAAAAGGAAGTATGTAAACAATATCTTAAAGGAGCGCTACCATAAAGTAAAGCACAGCACAAACTCAATGCTTCAGCCATAATTATTCCTATCAGAATAATACTAAGGAGCGATGCATATTGAACTATAGGGGGACATTTTTTCTAGGAAGAGAAACAATGTAATGTGGCAGATATATGAACAGGCTTATCATGTGCTGTGGTCAGAATACAGTTCACCCCTCAAAAAAAGCTTCATTGAGTTTGACATGCAACTAAAGGATGCTCCAGCAATGGGGGCTGGAGGGGGCACTGGGAGAAAGGGAAGGAGGGGGGAAATGAAAGGGAAAAGATGGGGAGGGAGCAAGGGGATCCAGGGAGGGGTGGAGGGAGGGAGGGGAATGGGGTACTTATCATCTTTTATGAGTGAAAGAAATAAAAAATAAAATTAAAAAAAAAGATACAGAAGAAAAAAAAAAGCTTCATTGTATGATCTTCCTTTCTTGCGGCTAGATTAGCTCTCCTGTAGTGAATTCTACTTTCTCCCCTGCCTGTTTCTTCCCTTCTATGTCTACAGTTTCTCTGTCTACAATGTAGGTCACCAGGCTTTTATCCACGGACCATTTCGAAGATCCTGCATCTCTATTCTTTGTCAATTAATTGCCCAATCTCGAATATCTTATTAGCAAACAAAATGGACTAAGACAGCGAGCTTCAGAAGCCAAGTTGTCTCCATGTCTGACTCCCGCAGAGGGGTAGAGAGCTTTGCAAGATGAGCCAGGGATGTGAGGGATGTGGCTATTTCCTCACGTGGGAAGCGATTGACACTGTAGGGAGAAAAATGACATGATTCGAATTACTTTGTAAGGAAGACAGCTGTTGGCTGCCAGGTGCAGAGCAGTTTAGAGGGAGCCCAGCGGTGGGTGGAGAAGCCAGCTCAGTGTGTTTGTTTGGGGGAGACCAACTGACATGTGCACAAAGGTGGCCCCAGGAGAGAAGCCGCAGTGAGTCTAAGGTGGGATCTGCTTTAGAGAACTAGCTGACACATCCAGCAGCTTTTCAGAGTGTATTATTTGTTTGGATTTTATGTTTAATTCTTTATAAGTGAGCCTGGAACTCTCTCTCTGGTGCTGTATTCTCAAAGGACGCTACTAGAGCATTATCTTTGGCCTTCTCTTTGTTAATATCATGCATAAACCCTTCTGGAATTATGACAATCATGGTTCATGCAGACTGGGCAGTGTTTTGTTTTTTTTCAAAACCTATTTCTTCAAAGACTTAAAATAAGGGGATACTTTACAAAAAACTATGTAGGGAATAAAATTCCTAAACTACAAATAGAAATGTAACATTGCAGAGTATTTTATAACATACAAAAATAAAAATATAAAGGGACTATATGCCATCCAAAAACTTAACCAAACTTACAATTCCTGGTTAGGAGAATCATAGTACTATGCAAATCTTCCAACACATTAGGCTATATTTTTCAATTAAATATACATCATATCATCTTCTACTAAATCTTTGGCCATCTTGCTATGATCACATCAATAAACCTAACCTTATTTCTGAATTTTACACCGTAGAATTTGTTAGCTGACCCAAGCAGTAGTTGTAATAAAGTAGTTGTAATAAAATTGAGTGTACAAGAAGCTCCATAATCATAGTTGAATTCCAAACCAAATACCTCAGTCAAGAGTTTAATGCTAGCATTCATATATAAGAGAACTCATTTGGCATGTGTCCTCCTGTGTTTGTGATAACTTGCTTAATATTATATTTCGACAATGTTACAAGTGACAGAGAAGTCTAACACTGCATACCAGCAGATTCTGGTTCTGGTGAGAGCCCACTTTCTGATTCCTTTGTGAACTCTTCTAGTTGTGGTTTCTTGTGGAGGAGGCAGGTCTGAGGCCTCTTCCACTAACCTTACTCATGAGAGATCTACCCTTGGGTCCCGAGTGCCTTCAAAGGCCTCATGACCTAATTACCTCTTAACAACCCTCACCTTTCCACATAGGCATCTTGGGGGAAGCAAACTTTCAGAACATAACAATGACTTCCAGCTCTCACCAAAAACAACATGTATTCTTTGCAATGGACTGTGGTCACGTGCAATGGGTGCTGGCCAGAGTTGGGGGGGTGGTCAGAGAAGTGGGCCGTCAACCATACCCAGTGTGTAATGGCAGTCACAGCAGGGCCCTCCGTTCACGGTAAGGATTCCAGAGTCTCTGCCAGTACCTCCATGTGTCTTCGTTTCTTTTCTTGTGTGTGATAAAACACTGTGACAGAAGCGACGCAAAGGAGAAAGGATTATGACTTGCAGTTTGTTCCACACAAGGGGGAGGAATCCAGTCCGTTAGGGGAAGACTATGGCAGCAGGCAAGGAATTCGTGGCAGCAGGATCAGAAAGTTGATTAATCACATTACATTTGTATTCAGGAAGCCAGCGTGACCAGGAAGTGGGTGGGACTTAAAAAAATACCTTCAACACCGCCCCTCACAAGTGTTGTCCTCTTTTGCAGGGTTCTGCTTCCTAAAGGTTCCACAGCCCTCCCAGTGTCCGTGGCTGGGGACCAGGGGCTCAACCCCATGAGCCGGTGAGGACCATTTCACATTCGAACCACAAGGCCAGTGTGCATAGTGTGACACTTCCCAATCATTTCATGGCTTCCAGGTCACAGCTTTGGTTGGTCCACTGCTTCACAGACCGTCTGTTGGTTCAGGGTTGTTGTTTTTTTTTTTCTTCCTGCTCTACCCACCACAGCATCGGGGATGTGTGGTGGGTCTCTCAAGGGTGTAGAAAATTTGGGCTCTCATTAAACCCTTTCCGAGTGTAACCACTCGCTGCAGTGAGCAGAAACCTTCTCAGAGCTTTCCAAGTGTTCCTTTTCCTTTTAATACATATTTGAAAAGAGAAATGGAATTTCAGCATTAAAAAAAAAAAAACTTTAGTGAAGTCCAAAGAGCATAGAAATGGCCAGACTGATACCAGGAGACTAACTGCTAATTTCATTAAAGCATCCTCAATAGGGTCTGTGCTAAGGGTCTATTTCTCTTGCAAAGCATCCGGCATACATTATGCCTCCAAAGGATCCGTTTGCACTGGAGACATAGAGTTATGGAAGATAATAATTCTAGCAGACAAATGGAAGGAGACAGCGATAATAAAGCTCCTTGCTAACGGAGTATAAAGGAAGTGAGGGCCCTGGCAACTCTGGATGCCAACTGCTTCATAATAAAAGCGGGCTAATGGGATTCCTTGGCCAGGCTGCAAAAGCATCCTTCAGTTACAGGTGTCAAAGCCTGAGTGTCCAGCCCATCTTTATGACTGTCCTTTCATATGCTGCTGGCGTCTGCGCCCAGCGCAGACACAATGCCTTCTCGCTTGGCATTCCCAGAGTCTCTCCTACCCTGAGGCCATTTCTTCTCAATTTTCTCCTAATCCAGCACTGCCTGCTTGCTAAACTGCAGAGGGAAGGAAGCTTGCTTTCCAGAAAGATCTAAATCATTGTGTCTGTGCTTACTGGAGCCCTGACCTGTCAGGAGCGGGATCTAAAAGCAATCATGAGCTCTTTCCTTTTTCACAGTTTTGACAACAAGCCTGGGGGGTGGGGGAAGGATCAAAGGGAAACAAGACAGATCCCCCAAGAAATCTGTAGTCAAGCGAGGCCGAGGAAATTCAGGATTATACGAGGATGAAACATGAATGAGGAATGCTCTGTAGATTTAATGAAAACCGGTCCGGCAGGGTTTTGCAAACCACGCAACAGAGAAGCAGAGATTAGGAATGCCGCTGCGCTCTCAGTGTGTCCACTAGATATTCATGAGCTGGAAACTCGGTGTCCACAAATTTGTGGTAATGGTATTTAGCAATGAGTCTTGGCAGTTGGGGGTGAGGTAGACAGCAAGCGGAAGACTGGAAAATGATCTAGACCTGGGTGAGACTGGAGAAATTTCTTAACTATGGAGATTACATAAAGATCCCTGGGATGTCTTAGGTCTATGCAATCTAGTGTATATGTATGGAAGAAAGCAAACCAGCACAAAACGAAGGAAGGAAGGAAGGAAGGGAAGGAGGGAGGGAGGGAGGGAAGGAGGGAGGGAAAACACCAGAATCATCCCCTTACACATACACATTAAATATAGAAAATAAGGAAGCTTTATTATGATTTCAAGAGATGTGATAATTTCTAGAAATAATTAAAGGCTATAGGGATTAGATGCACATTTTCAAAGAGGAGGGAGTTGGAAAACTAAGTACACCAGTATCTGTCTCAGGTAGGCAGTTCTAATCCTGAAAATTACTCAGGGACCTTTTGGGAGTTCCCAAGCAGACTGTGCATGAAGTCCAAGGCAAGGGTTCCGTCAGATAAAAAGAAGACTTCCAAATGAGACACTCTCCCGTTCAAGCTCAGCCAGATAATCAGATACTCCTGTTTGGAGATACCTCTTAATGCCACGCTTTGCCTGCCAGGAGGACTGAACTACTATTATTTTTTTGTCATGGGACCTGGTTTTCTGCACCGAGAAGTGGTGGAAGGTATCTTGTTGTCTCCAAATGAGGCGGAGGATGGGCACTGTGCAAATGACTTGTAAAGGATCAGGACTCTTGTGGTCCAAGCCTCTGAATTTCTAACCTTCCTCTGCTCCCTGGCCCACTTCCACACCCAGGAATGCCTTCTCAATAAACGGTCTCTACGTCTACCACTATTCATATGTGCCGGGTCAAATTCTTGTGTTCCAGGACACAGGAACCTAAAAAATTCTAGCGAGTGCCTCCCAGACTGCTATCCATGCCTATAAACAAGAATTTACCATGCCAACACCTTTATCTCAGATTTCTATCTTCCAGAATGGTGAGAAATACATTTCTGTTATTTAAGTCACTGAATATGTAGTATTTTGTCATGGAAGCCTGAGAGACTGATTTCTAGAATATGGATAGGCAGATGATAGGTAGATAGATAGACAGACAAATAGATAGATAGATAGATAGATAGATAGATAGATAGATAGATAGATAGATAGATTAGATAGATAGACAGGAAATAGATAGATCTTAATTCTAGGTACAAGTCTTTTTTTTTTTTAGGTACAAGTCTTTTACCAGATTCACACTTTGCAAATATTTTGTCCTATCTAAAGACAGTTTTTCCATTTCTTAACCATGTCCACAGAAGACCATATGTTTTCACATTTGTTCAAGTTGTCAATGTCTTCCTTTATAAATTATGCTTTTGGTGTCATAGATATGAACTCTGACTAACCCAAGATCACAAGGATTTTCTACTAGGCTTTACTGTAGATATGTTACACTTCCATGTTTTACACCTCAATCTATTGTTCATTTTAAGGTTGTTTTGGTATTTAACTTAAAGTACGGGTTGAATTTCTTTTTGCATGTAGATATCTAATTACTGCTTTTGCTACTATAATGTGATAATCATGAAATCATGCAATGTTACCCTTCCAGATTTGCTTCTTTTCTTCAATTTTTGACTCTTCTAGTTTTTTTTCCTTTTTCAGTAAAAAAAAAAAGTTGGATTCACCTTCTGAATTTCTGTAAGAAAAATCTGCTACAATTTTTGTCAACACTGCATTGATTTATACATGTCATCAGTATATTGTTTTCTGATCAGTGAACACGATAGGTCCCTATGTTTAAGTATTCATGGGAGTTCACTCACAGATGTTCTGTGATTTTCATGGCTGCTCAAGGTGCTAAAAATAAATGATGTTCTTATGTTCAGCCCTAAGCAAGACATTGACACTACTTCTTGTTAGGCTCAAGGAACATCACAGAAGAAGGGGCAGAAGAAGTGTAAGAGCTGGAAGACAGGGAGAAGGGCTATGAAATGCCATCCTCTTAGTATGGCACAGTCATGGCAATCATGAACTTGCAGCAGCTGCAATTGCCTGCACGGGGCACACACAAGCCTGGCTTTGTCAACAGTAAGTCACAGGCGAGGGACAGACTCTGCCTCTTCCAGCGGCACTATCAGGCAGACAGAGTCTGCGAAAATGGCTAGGGGTAGAGAGGGTTGGTATTTTCTTTAGTTGTAATCTCACTAGTGAATTCACCCATCTCCAGTAGATTGTAGAGATTGATATCAAGCATGTTCCTCAATCATCCTCAACCTTTTTATTTTAGCTGCTGTAATCCATGGGTGTAATGATAAGTGTTTTGATGAGAGTTTGATATCATGTCTCTATAAGAAAATCATAGTAGTTTGTTGTCCCCCCATCCCAAGGACTTATGGTCTCTTTGTCCATAAATTCATTGCTTTCCACCTTGTTTTCTTAGACAGGGATTCTCCCTGTATCTGGAGCTGGACTAGTTGGGCAGTGAGCTTCAGGGATCTGCCTGTCTCCACCCCTACCCCACCCTGCCAGTTTGGGGTTATAGGCACTCACCATGGCATCTGACTTTTATATGGATGCCATGGTAGTCCTAATTGCTCATTAACTTCTCTTGGCATTTCATTTTATTACTCTATAGACACTCATGGGTATCTCTGTAATCATAACAGAGGCTAGGACACATTTTACAAAGTTAAGTAATTTTTATTTATATGACTCATGAATATTTATATGTTCAAAGGTATAGACATAATTATAAATACCATGCTTAAAACAGTCTCTATTTTCTCTTCTTCCTCTTTCTGCTCCTCCTCCTCCTCTTCTTCTTCTTCTTCCTCTTCCTCTTCCTTTTCTTCCTCTTCTTCTTCCTCTTCTTCTTCTTCTTCTGCTGCTGCTGCTGATAGGATACTGTTATAGATAGACCAGCCCCACATTATCTAGCAACCATATAAACACATATAGTTCAGACTGGCTTCTTGTGTTAGGAATACAGTCTTGAGTTGCCATACCTGGCTACAATCCTGATTCCATTAATTAATTAATTTTGGAGAAAGTACTTCCTGTATCCTAGGTGGGCCTTTAACTTGCTATGTAGCTGAGGATGACCTTTAACTTCAGTCCTCTTGCCTCTGTCTTCAACCAATATGCTAGAATTGCAGAAGTGATGCTGCAGATGGAACCCAAGACTTCGTGCATGTGGGACAGACACTACGATGAAGCTACATTCCCCAGCCCATCTGATTGTCAAACAGATGATCACTGAACATTTGAGTAGCAAAGTTTTTTTTGGTTGTTTAAAAATGCTAATAAGTTATATGTAGATTCCCAAAATGCTGAAATAATTTTGGTTTAAAATTGTAATTTATGTTTGACCTTTTAATTTTAACATAATTATGAGTGCTTTAGAAGAAAAATTAACATTTTTTAAAAATTCATAAAATAATTTTATATTTTATATATACTGTTTACATTTTATGAATAGAGTCGAGCACTGTTTATTTTTATGCCTTTAGATGAAGGATTGGCAAGTTATGTAAACTACATCCTACAGTTGACTGCCTGTTTGTATAATAAAGCTACACTGGAACACAGACCTGCTTATTTATTTGTATATCCTGGCTAGTTGCTTCACAGAACAACACAATAGTAGAGTAGTTGAGAGAGAGACCTCAGTGCATGTATAGTGTGTAATGTGTGTGTGTGTGTGTGTGTGTGTGTGTGTGTGTGTGTGTGTGTGTAGAAGAGGGCGCTGTGTGTGTGCTGGGGGAGGTCCAAGGAGTACATTGGATTGCTCTACCACCTTATTACTTTGTTCTGGGGTTTCACATGCTCCCCACTCCAGGATCAGAAATGCAGTTTGTTGCCATTCTTGCCCAGCATTTTCTACATGGCATCCAGGATCTGAACTCAGGCCCTTTTGCTTGTGAGGCAAAGATCTGACCCCTGAACCATCTCTCTAGCCCTGAACTATTTTTTAATGCTTTATTTTTTCTTCATTCTTTTTATAATATTTTATTTATTTGTTTGTTTATTTATTTATTTTATGGATGTGTGTATGTATTGGAGGGCACTGGAAGGGGGCAAGGGTGACTTCGGGAATCATCCTGGATTGCTTATACCTCCTTGCTTCACTCTGGGATTTTCTAGGCTTCGCCCACCAGGACCAGAAGTGCAGACCGCTGCTGTTTCCACCTGGCGTTTTAATGTGAGACCTGGGATCTGGACTCAGGACTTTCTGCTTGTAAGACAGAGCCTTTTCTCCAGTCCTAGTCCTGAAATATTTTTATCTTGTCCTTTAAGAATAAATTGGGCTCCCCAATGCCACCAAGATCACACACGTGAGGCCTGTCTGCCACTGCTGACATATACTACTGTCACCTCTTACCTGCTGGCCGCACTGGGGGGCAACTCCTCCCCAAGCGCCAAGAACATCGAGAAGATCCTGGATGGCACGGGCACTGAGATGGACACGAACAGCTCGACAAGACCATCAGTGAGCTGAATGGGAAAACCACTGAAGATGTCATGGCCCAGTGTGCCTGCTGGTAGGGCAGTGAGAAGAAAGAGAAGAAGATGGAGGAGGAAGAGTCAGATGATGATTTGGGATTTGGTGTGTTTGATTAAATTCTACTTCCTACAAATAAAACCTTTTTATTAATATTGGTTTAAAAAGAACAAAATTGGCTGGGCTAGTGAGATAGCATAGTGGGTAAGGTGGCCTGTTTGCAAACATGGAGACCTGAGTTTTATCCCTGAAAGATCACAGGGTGCTTTTCTCTGTCTCTGTCTCTCTCTCTGTCTCTCTGTCTCTGTCTGTCTCTATCAGATAAAAAATTTCTAAAAAAGAACAAAATTTGCTGACATTGCTTTAGATTACATGAAAATATTCACTGTAACATAATTTGTGATCATGTTTGTCGCAGTTAGCCTGCATGGTTGCTGATAAATGACCATCAAAAGGCTTAAGGGAACAAGAGGTTTATTGTCTCTTATGATTATTTGGTTACAGTTGTCAGTTCGGCTTGACAGGAGGGCTCACGCCAACACCAGGGTCAAGGGAACTGACCATACCTTCTCTATGCAATGGCTGAGAGAGGGACAATCCTTACTTGCCAGACAAGTATGTCTAGCCAAGTGTACAGAAGGATGCCAACTTCCTCAGCCAGCTCTCAGTAGTTTATTCACTTGTTCAGGGCCTAGTCCCATCCACCATGGATTGGGCCTTCTCCATTAGCTAGATAATCTCCTGCAGGTTTGCTCTGGGCTTAACTCAGCCACTAACTCTCTACAAATATGCCCAGAGCTCAAACCCTCAACTACCAAGTTGACACCTGTGCCTTAACTATGACAATGTTTTAATGAAAAAAGATTAATATTTAGAATAAATAGATAATTTATGACATACATATTCTATTGGACATAGCTGGTCCTTCAGCTATTGTGTCTACATATATGATATCAATTGTATGAGCATTTTTGCTGACATCGTGATATGAAAACCGTAGTTTAACATACCTTTTCCAGATATGGCATTTGGAAAATAAATTGTCACATTTTGTGGCTCGTGCTACATAGATGTTTGTTTGCCCAGTCTATCACTAAGGTGTATAGGAAAGGGAACCTCCATTTTAGCCCCCTGTGGTTACAGATAGAAGTGGGAGGGAACCTGGACAGTTGTACATGGCAAATGGTAATTAGAGCTAGTGGTCTGCTACCAGGAGCCACTGCATCCAGCAGGACCACTGATTCTGGCTGGAAGGGAGTCGAGTGGGGAGGACACCCTGAGACCTCTGGAGGAGTAAGCTGATAGGAATCCCGCGTGCTTTGTTGGGGTTTGAACAGAAGCAGAACGCCCATTTAAGGATCCCACTGAAGGGAATTCTGCAACAGGAACGAGGCTACGCTAGGTCATCTGGATCGACAGCTGTTTGCTGGGAGCTGTTGGGCTCCACATTCTACATGAGGTCTCCTAGTCTCAATAACTTTCTGATTCAAATGGCCATGAAAATGTTGGAGCAATCAGACAGGTCCCCACTGTTCCAAATGTACACAGTCAGAAACAGTCTGGCAGACAAGCTAGAAAGCCTACTATTAGAGAAGGCACTTGATCTATTTATACATCAGAGACACACACACTCAGATTCTGAGACCACAGGAGGTAAACTCGGAAGTTGCCCGAGGACAGACGACCCATGGACGCAATGATTCATCTACAGAAGGAAGGATTAAGCCGTCTTTGTAACACAGATCCCCAGGTGTAATTTAATTTCAGCTAATCAGTCCACCAAAGGCAAAAGGTGAAATTCTAACAAATTAAATTAAAATGCAATATGGGCTGCTCTGCGAGGCAAATTTCAGAATCTATTTTTCTCTGATTTCCCTCTTTGAACCTGGGGCGGGGAGGGGGGGAGGGAGAGCTCGTGCTTTGATCAATGCCATCAGATCGATTTCTACCATTTTCCTAAAGGCATTAATGGAAAGAGTCTCCAGTATTTACCCTCGTAATCAAGTGAGCAGGGTCTTATTTTCATGCTTCTCCAACTCCAGAGCTAGATTTAGACAAATGGCAAGGAAGACATTGGTGCACTTATTCCCCGGGGGATAGGAACACACTGCTTCCCCCCCTTTCCTGACATTTCTTACTATCCTAAAACTGGACTTGTTGTCTTTTGTCAACCAGCCTAACGTCACAGAAGGGTGTTGCTAACAGAAAGACATACAAAACACTTTGTCCCTCTAAGCCAGTCATACAATAGCTGCTCAGTCATTACAGTCTTAAAGCGAGAAGGTACCACAGAGGTCACCTGAAAAACTCAGAGATTAGGAAAGCTAGGTGAACGTCATCAAGGCCCCAGTTTTGGGAAGATATAAAAACCTATATGTAACTAAGCTTTACCCTCTTTAAGCATTTCTTCAATAGTACCACACAACGCGATGGTTCTAGGCATCTCCTTTGGGCTTCGTTGTCTCTGGAATATTAGTCGGTGTCCAAACATTATGTTCTGACTCTGAGGTGGCTCTTTTGTATTATTCAAACTTTTGGCTCCAACGCTTCTTAAGCATTGACCTTTTACCTTCGTAAAGCTCAATCTAGTCATTGCTACAGTAGGAACCAACACAAAACAACCTTGTGGAATTATCCTTAGGATTGTGTGAAATAAAATATGCAAAATTCTTCACAAATCTGCAAAACAGTGGTGACTTTGGGGTTCTGCTTTTGTTGCTAAGCACTGGTCCACATTTCATAGTCTAAACATTTTCTTATTCGTTCAATATTCATTAACACTTATTGGGTCTCTTTCTCTCTCTCTCTCTCTCTCTCTCTCTCTCTCTCTCTCTCTCTCTCATTTTGAAGGTATAACTCAGGGACTTACCATAGTGGGCAACTGGAACTATACCCCCAACCCTTAGGTATTTCTTTGCTGTCAGACACCATAAATTTTAATGAAACTTCAAAGGTGAATGAAGTAAAAGTCAGGTCAGTGGGAACCCTGCAGACTTGAATTGAGTACAACAATCATTAAAATAGAGGATGCTCATGTGGATATCAGTATGGTAGAAGCACAAAGGGACAATTCCATGGAAAAGGTTCCCTAAAGTAGAGGTGACAGCTTGCTATGGTTCAAAACTGCAGAAGAGATAAGAGTGAAAATGAATGCATCCAGGACGGTTGTCACAAATTGCATGTTTATGACCTACAAATTATCTTGAAGTGGGAAATATATCAGTTGTAAAAGCACCTACAATAATCTTTTTTATATGCTTATTTTTAACTTATTTGTTTGTTTGTTTATTCCGTGCATGTGTCAGATGACACTGTGTGTCCCTTTGGAGGACCAAGGATGCCTTCGGGAATCATCCTGGATTGCTTCTTCCTCCTTTTTGCTTCACTCTGGGATTTCCCAGGCTCTGCCCATAAGGACCAGGTTGTTTTGTATTGGTTTCACTGTAGTGGATGACTAGACTGAGCTTTACAAAGGTCAACACTCAAGAAGGCTGTTGACATTTCTGTCTGGCATTTTTATGTGGGACCCGGGATCTGAATTCAGGACCTTCTGCTTGCCAGAGTCTTAACCCCTGAGCTATCTCTCCAGCCCCACTACAATAATCTTTAGGAATGACTCCTCACCTCCATACTTTTAACCCTTCTTATAATCTATATAATGATCGTTCAAGATAGGTAGAATTTTTTGATAAATCTAGCAAAGAAAACTAGGGAGGAGAACAAGGTGTTAATATTTAGCTATAAGGGTTTTATATGAAACTATCTATTGAACATTTATCATTATACCTGTATATTAAAGGATCACTCAGCACTCAACTCAGAAGCTTCCTTTCTCAATAGAAGGTGTTTATTATAGAGAATTACAACTGGCCAAAGTGCATAAAATAAGTGACTGCGGGCTGGTGAGCTCTAAACAGGACATCTAAACCAACCCCCACCCCACAGCTCCGGGAATATTGTAGAAAAGGGGATGGTAAGAATGTAAGAGGCTGAAGTAGGCAGGGTAGGAATAGCAAGATGGTATCTTCTGGACGTGGAAGGCCTGTTGCATCCAGGAACTTGTGGCAGCTATGTATACTTCCATAAAACCTGTACAAGATTTAACCTATCAACGTTTTAGCATGAAAGGGGAAAAAAATCTCAAAAGGTTCTACTCCTCCTCGAAAGACCAAGGAGGGTTAATGCTGGATGGGCAGTGGAAGATGCTTTTCTCAATGGTATACACGCTGATATATGGGTCATGCTCCTGTAAGTGCTCAGGCACATGCCATCGAAGCCAATCCAGATGAAACTCGGTGTGCCACACATGCAAAAAGTCATAAAAGAAGGAGGGAGAGCGAAGAGAGAAAAAAAAGGAAAACTAGGGTTCAGCGAGGTCAATTAATTGTCTAAGATTATAGAACTGGAAAATATCAAAATCAGTTTTTCACCTTAGATCTCTGTAACTCCAAAGTGTGCTTGAAAGTAATGTGCCATCAAGTCCTCGTGAACTAAGGAATATCACATCACTGGAGTTGGCATGCCAAAGTCAAGAAGTTGTATGCTATTTAGTAGAGCGTGAGAGCCAGTGAAGGATTTCCAATGTTTAGAAAAACCTAACAAAAGGAGGCAGAATGTTGAATGGGCAGAACAAGGAAACGATAATCACCAAAAGAAAAATCCATGGAGAAGCTAATATAAAAATCCAACAAAGAAAATAAAGACTTCTGAATCCTCATGTTGATTTCTACCATTATGCATGTGGGAGGCACAGATCACTATTAAAAAAGGACAATTATTTTCTCAAGTAACAGAAAGTCCAGATGTACAATTGGGCCAAAGAATAGTTGACTTGTGGTTCTTCAGACAACTTAGCCTCTTTCCACCTCTCTACTCCATGGTCATCATCTAGAAAGATGGGAGACTGGGCTGGGAAGGTGACTCAGGGGTCTTTGCCTCATAAGCAAGAAGACCTGAGTTCAGATGGTCAGATCCCATGTTTAAAAAAATGTTGGGGTCATATAGCAGCAGCCTGTAATCCTGATTTGGAAGGAGAATCCTGGGAAACTCCAGAGCAAAGCATTAAGGAGCCAACCAAACAAGACCATGTAAGCCCAAAGCGAATTTGAAACTCTGAGAATAAGAGAAAAAAGGAAGTCAGGAAAGGTAGGCAAGTGATTTTTCTCCCAGCTGGAAGGTAATTACGAGAGTGCAGATTTCTGACAACTGAACTTATTAAAGATGATTAATTTGACTTTAGAAAGTTGGGGGTTGAAAAGATCTGAGTTGAAAAGCACTGAGAATTGGAGATCCGAAATAAAAGGAAATCAGTGCTGACTAGACTAGGTGGGAATGGGGTCTATCAAATCTTTCAGCACCAACCACATAAAGGTATGTGTCTGGGTGTGAAAGATCCAGAAATAAAGCAGATATTCTTTGCTTTGGGGAATCACTGACACAGAAGTATTGATAGGGCTGCCAAGATGACGCAGTGGTTAAAGGTACTTGCCGTGCGAGTCTGCAGACCTGAGAGTTCAATCTGAGAACTCACGTGGTAGAAAAAGAGGGCAGACTCCTCTGATCTCCACGCATGTACCTTGACATGCACACAAGCAAATGCACGATAACAAATGAATAACTAATAAAAATGTTAAGAGATACAGGGCTCCCTTGACCCTCACGGGGCTCCATGTCTGGAGTCTGTGAGTTCCTTTCATTTCCCTTGCCCCCTGTATGCCATGCCTGGAATCTGTGAGTTCTTGGTGACTCCCTTGCCCCTTGTGGATTCATGTCCATGACTTCTGTTCTTTCTGTCCTCTAATAAGCTCTGCCTTAATCCTCAAAAATTTTAATAGCTGATTATTTATTTCTTTTGAGTATGTTGTGGTTGGGAGTGTACATGTGTGTGCAAGTATGTATAGAAGAGGGCACTTGAGTGGTGTGCCTGTGGAAGTTCAGGGGTAACACAGGAAATCATCCTGGATTGCTGTACCTCCTTATGGCTTTGCTTTGGGATCTCCCAGACTCTGCCTTCCTGGGCCGGAATCACAGGCTGCTACCTTTTCTGCTCAGTATTTTTTACATGGGATCTGAGGATCCAAACTCAAGTCCTTTTGCTTGTGAGGCAAAGGCCTTAACATCTGAACTATCTCTCCAGCCCCAAATAAAAAATTCGAAAGAGGTTGTTCATGGTGAACGAGAATCGTGGTAGAATCCAAGCCTTCCTTGATTCAGAGAAGGGGTATGAGTGGGGAATTAAAGGGAGAGATTCAGAAGAAAGGAGCAGCTCAAAAGCTGAATGAATAAAAATCTCAACATGATGGTGCCACAGAAATCTACATCCGGAGCAGAAAAGGTGACACAGAAAGCAAAGACTATTGGACTTAGTGATTAGAGGGTGGATGGAGTTTCAGTTCCAATGCAAAGGATTAAAAGACAAATGGGTGGTGAGAGAGGTGTCTTTCTCGTGAGCTCAGCTTTCTGAAGACTTTTCTTCTACCCGCTAGAGTCCCTGCGAACTGCATGGAAACAGAGGCTGGGGCATGAAGGTCATTTGGTGAATGGCGCTTCTGAGAACCCAGTGGTTGGAAACCAGAAGTGTTTTGGCAAAGCTAAGGACCCAGGACTAATGTGGACTTTCTCTTAGTAACAGCCCTTATCAAAGAGCAGAGAGAAGACGGCTCATCCCCTTCCTGATCATCCACTAAGCAAGACCTCTGTCTGCATGTGTCCCTCCTCAATGATCTGATGAAGCTTTTAGCTTTTTCCCCAGACAGCCAATCAGCTATGTGATAAAACCACTTAGAATCACATTATGAATTTCCTTTCTTCTTCCCTGCTTTATCCTGCCCCTGCCCAAAAAATAAATGTGGTGTCTGTCCAAAAACAAAACAAATTTACAAAACATGCTTTGCAAATAAGACTATCTTTTGATGACAGACCTGTTATCTCTTCACTCAGAGAGAGCACTGGACACATGGGCTGAGCCAGGGCCCCGTATCTCTCTGGTGAACACGAGAGAGAAGCAGAGCTTGTCTTCCAGACCCTTCCAGCTGAGAGCCAGGTCATGGGTCCCAGAACCAGGTGTTGATCAGCCCCAGATGCGGGTCTTCCACATCAGACGCTCAGGAACTTAAGCTTGAATTGAGAGACACACGCTTGAAAGACGTCGAAAGTGTGGACTTCAGTGGCCATTTTACGTGTGTACCAAGTGACACCGCTTCTTTCCTTCTTTCCCTCTTTCTTTCTTTCTCTTCCTTCCTTCCTTCCTTCCTTCCCTCCTTCCTTTCCTTTCCTTTCTCTCTTCCTTCCTTCCTTCCTTCCTTCCTTCCTTCCTTCCTTCCTTCCTTCCTTCCTTCCTTCCTTCCTTCCTTCCTTCCTTTCTTTCTTTTTTAGTAGAGAGCTGGAGAAATGGCTCAGGGGTTAAGATTCTGTCTCTCAAGCAGAAGGTTCTGAGTTCGGATGCAGATTCCATGTAAAAACACCAGGTGGAAAAGCCAGCATCCTGTATTTCTGGCCCTGGTGGATGGAGCTTGGGAAATCCCAAAAGGAAGCAAAAAAGAGGTAGAAGCAATCCAGGATGATTCCTGAAGTCACCTTTGGGCCTCCACAAGGACCCACAGTGCACACACACACACACACACACACACACACACACACACACTTACAGTTGTCAACATGATAATTGAGAACTGAGCCTCAGTTAATTAATTAATTAATTTAAAAAGAGACACATAGAGAGCTTTATTGAGGGGCCAGGGGGCTCAGTCCTCCTTGGCGGTGGCTTTTCTCAAGGCCCCCAGCTCACTGCTCAGCTCCTCCCTTTTCCTCTTGGCGCAGTTGTGTGTCTCCACCCGCTTCTTCATGAACTCGGGCACCCGCTTTGCCTGACCGCTTGTCCTTGGAGACCTTCAGCGACTCCATGATGCAGCACTTGCAGGGCGCAAAGCCGCACACCTCGTGGATCATGTCCGGCACGAAGTTGGTATGCTTGGTGAGGCGCACGCAGCACCGGCTGTGCCTGGGCTTGCTCATGTTAGTCACTTTGTGCCCCTTGTTGCGGCCAAAGGTCATGATGGGGTCACATAGGCCATGGCTGCAGCTGGTCCATTCGCCAGCGGCAGGAAGCCCAATAGTGATTTTAGAAATCTCTCACGGGCATGCTCAGAGACTTGTGTTAACTAAATTCTTCATAATTTCGCCTAAAGACTCAGTTCTCAGTTATCATGTTGACAACTATAAGTAACTGTCACAGCCTCTCTCCGTATGGTTGGCCCCAGTTCTACCAGTTTAGAGCCAGTCCAGAGCTTCCAATCCTACAGCTATTAGGTTTTGTTCCCCAGACCTTTAAGCCCTTCAGCTTCTACCCACTAGTTCTCCTGAAGAGCCACGCTCCGCTGTTCTCTCCAAATGCACTAGTTTTAGTCCTCCCGAACTCTCACCCCATCTCAAGCCATCCTGGGAAAGACCTTCTGATGAGACATCTCAGTGGCTAAGGCGCCCACTTGCAAACTTGGAAACCTGAGAGGATATCAGGATGCATGTAGGGTGGAAGGAGAGAGCTGACATCTCAAAGTTGCCCTCTGATCCATGTGCCATGGAACGTGTGTGTGTGTGTGTGTGTGTGTTCAGAAATCATCCTGGATTGCTCTACGTCTTTTATTACTTTGCTGTGGAGATCACTCTCTCTCTCTCTCTCCCCCCCCCCCTCAAATAAATAAAATCTTTGCTTTAAAAAAAAAAAAAAAAAACAGAAAGGGGACTGGAGAAACAACTCAGGGGTTAAAGCCATTGCCTTGGAAGAAGAAGGCCACGAGTTCAGAACCAAGATCCTATGTAAAAATCCCACAAGTGTGGCCGTATCACCCGCTGGGCCAGCCCTGGAGGGTTGGGGGAGGGGGGGCGAATGGCAGGGTCTTGGAGGCTAGAGGTGAGGGGATGAGCAGGGAATCAGGTGAGAAGCAGCAGTGGCCGCAGATTCAGAGTCATTAAAGGCGTTTGGGCTTATATAGGGTCAGGGTCCAATCAGGTGTTGCCATCCCTCCTGGGGGGGCGGGGGCAGCCACCAGTCATTTAACTGTTTACTAGGTGTCCATTGCAGGTGCAGGTTAGAAGGCCGCTTTCCATTGGTTGTTCATCCCTCCGCCTGCATGGTCCTCTATTGGGACCTTCTAGGGCATGTCTGTATATCCAGGCTTGTCCTGAATTCGAGAGCCAGGCTAGGGCCTCCCTGAGTCGGTAGTGCCACAACAAGGAAAGCAGTGTCTGTAATTACAGCCCTGAAAGGTGGAGCCTGGGAAATCTCCACAGCAAAGTAATGAAAGAGGTAGAGCAATCCAGGATGATTTCTGAGCACACACACACACACACACACATCAAAATAAGCATATAAAAAGCAGACAGGCCTGGACAAGGGGTGCATTCCATGGGCGAGGGGTGCATGTCACACATTGCTAGAGTAGGATCCATGGTGCTGCGTGCTGAGCTCTGCGTCCTGTGGCTCCCCGTGCACCTGCTCAGTATCTTCCTCTTTGCTACTGAATCTCATCCAGGCTTCCCTGCTTTGTTTTGAAGGGCTTTCCTTCACTCATTTGACTTTCATTTGTCTTCCACTCTAGCACTCAGCCAGTCCTGAGTCAGGCTGCTTGCATATAGTGCTCAGACATGACCATCTCTGTGTAGACCATATTCTCATAAAAGGCTCTTTTCCTTGACCACCAAATTTTCTTGATCTTTTAAGACCCAACTCAATTATCAACTCCTTATCGGGCCTACTAGGTTATGGAGTCTATGACTATCGCTTATTTTCCTGAATGTTTTTAGTCCTTGAAAACTGACCAAATATCCTTATATCTCCTGAGTTCCAAAAACATCTTGACCGTGTCTTGGTTTATTAACTTTCATGTGGTGTGAGTGTGTGAGTGTGTTTGTGTGTGTGGGTGTGTGTGTGTCCACACTTCATTTCTCAGAAGACACATCATATTGAAAACTCACTTTAGTTGCTGGTACATTGCCAACATCTATAGGAATATCTAGCACATAGTACACTCCTAAAGACATTTGTTGAATGAATAAGCAAAGGGGCCTAATTTGGCTGTTTGGTTGGCCTAGATTAGCTAAGTGATTAAACAGAAGTTAAATAGTAGAAAAGGACAAGTGACCCAAACAGTTCCCTGTATCCTTGGGTCTGATCCAGACTTGGGGAAGGAGAGGAGAAAAGTGTAAAAAGAAACAGGAAATAGATTATCCCAGGAGCTATGTCTTGTTTTGGGGAATCGTGGCAGTTTCAACACTCCCTTCAAACAGCACCCCCAAAGAAGCTCTGAGGCAATTTTGGGTTCTCTCTTGTCTCTCCCTTTTGAGAGAAAGGAACTCATTTTTTTTTTTTTTCTGTGACTTGTTCAGCTTCCTGGGTGCCGTGGTCTCTCTGAGTTCAGGATCTGTTGGGATGCATCCTGAAGGCTGGTTGCCTTCGTAGTCATGTTTCTTCTGATCCCAGGAAACTGCCGGATTCAGGAAAAGTAGAATTTTGAAAATGGATTTTTAAAATAAATATCAAATAGTAGCATTAGAATGATTAGAAAGTACAAAGGGGGCCAGTGAGATTGCTCATTACCTAAGTAAAGGTGCTTACTGCACGAGCCTGGAGACCTGAGTTCTGTCCTTGGGACCCATGTAAGGTGGGAGAGAGAACTTACTCCCCAGAGTTATCCTCTGACCTCCACATGCACACCATAGCATGCATGTCCTGTCACACACACACTCACACGCACGTGCACACACACACACACACACACATACACTGAATGTCAAAGTCAGTGGTTGCTTGTTGCCTATAGAATAAAGTCTCAAACTCTTGATTTGACAATCAAAAATCTTCGCTGTACAATCATACCATGCCCATATGAATAGGATCATGATTCTGCCCTATTCTGAACTTTCCCAGCTTAGAATTTCTCTATCTTATCTTTCTTTTTATTATTTACTTGTGTGTGTGTATGAGAGAGAGAAAGAGAGAGAGAAAGAAAGAAGGCACTGTGTGTTCCTGTAGACAACCAAGGGTGACTTCAAGAGTTATCCTGGATTGCTTCTACCTTCTTTTTGCATCGTTCTGGGATTTCCCAGGCTCCATCCACCAGGGCAGGAAGTGCAGACCACTGCCATTTCTGCCTGGCCTTATTATGTGGGACTTGGGATCCAAACTCAGGACTTTCTGCTTGTAAGGTAGAGTCTTAACCCCTGAGCCATTCTCCAGCGTTCTAGCTTATCTTTCCAAAATTCACTGGAAATCTTTCACTTCGATGAGTGAAAACCTAGGTGCAGTACGAATTAAATGAGTAGCAAACAACATTCGAATAAATAAATTAAAAAAATAAAGTGGATTTGGAGAATACCACCAAGTTCAATTATTGTGTAATCATGGTCAAGTGTTAGCAACCAGACCTAAGGATGAGAGAAAGGAAAAACCCCTGTTTGATTCTTGCTGACAGTCTAGCAGATGGAAGTTCGAATTTGTTGAGGTCCAATGAAGTGTAATAACTGTATCAACGTCCCAAGTGATGCCACTGTGATTTTCTTAGAAGATACTCAAGCTCAGAGTGAACCACTTAAAAAAAACGCTTTGTTTGTGTGTGTGTGTGTGTGCGCGCGCGCGCGCGTGTGTGTGTGTGTGTGTGTGTGTGTGTGTGTGTGTATTAGAGGAGCAAGAGTGATTGAGTGTTTTCAGGAATCATCCTGGATTGCTTCTACCTCCTTTTTGCTTTGCTCTGGGATTTCTTAGGCTCCGCCCACCAGGGCTGGAAGTGCAGGCTGCTGCCATTTCCACATGAGATCTGAGATCCGAACTCAGAACCTTCTGTTTATGAGATAGAGTCTTAATCCCTAAGTCATCACTCCAATCCAGAGTGAATCATATTTGAATGGGGCTCTTTGGTCTCTGACTGTCTTTAGAGCACAGTGCTAATAATAGTGAGCTCTTAATGGGGCTCTCCACACATTACTCCAAATGCCTCATGTATACTGACTTGCTTGACCTTCACGGTAACCTGTGAGACAGTCAGAATTCTTGCTCTCTACATTTTGCAGAACTGAGAAACGGAGGGATGGAGCTACTTGTCTGTGGTCACCTGGTAGGGTTTGAGCTCAGGCGGACTTGTTACATAGCCCACACTCTCTGCCACCATGGTAACCTGCCATTCATCATCACAGAATTGAAGACACCAACATAGAAATCACAGTTGGGGGCTGTGGAGATGGCTCCATGGTTAAAGCCTTTATCTCACAAGCAAGAGGACCTGGGAGCCTCAGAACACACCTAGAAAGCCAGCTCTGACCCAAATGCCTGTGATCCAGGCAATGGCAAGATGGGAGGCAAAAGACAGTAGGACTCCTGAAGTTTGCTGGTCACACGTATATGCACACAGGTGCATGCATGCACGTGCACATACACACATGTACCCACAGACATGTGCATGTCACAAATAAATATGTCAAGGGGGCCTCCTGCGTGCCTGGCACTGTGTTTGGAAGCAGGGGTACAGCACCAGACACGATGGAGCTGTATCTTAGAAACGTAGCATCCGACTGGGGCAAGAGCCAAGATACTTAGATAAATTGAGAAATATGGAAAGTAACTTTAGGACTCGGAAATGCCTTCCTTGCTAAAAGACAATTTTGTGACCTGGGAGTGAGTAGGTTGGAGGATCACCTAACTCACATGGAGTGGAGCTCTGGGGAAAATGGGAGAGAGGGAAGGGCTACCCAGAGAGGTCAGGGACAGAGTCCATGTAAGACAGACCTCCAGCACGGGGCACCTGGCACAGGGCTCAGCGGGACCAGGTGGCAGAAAGAAGAAAGAAAGGCGGGGGGGGGTTCCAACCAGCCGGGAGCGGGAAGAGGAGGCACAGAAGTCCACTGAGCTGCGGAAGCAGAGCGCAGGGCAGCTAGAAGGAAGCAAGACTGGCAGCAGGGCCCTAGAGAAGAACGATTGGGAAGCTGGGCTGGGATCTTTGGCAGGAGTGCCAGGTGTTCCCACAGCTGGCAGGAGAGGAGGGAAGTCTGGTCGCAGAGCACCAGCACAGATTGCTCCATCTCTGAGCAGCTTCCCTCTCACTCTCTAGGATTATCAAGTCAGTTCATCCAATGCGACACAGCCTTATGTTGAGAGCGTGTAGTCATAGTGTGTGTGTGTGTGTGTGTGTGTGTGTGTGTGTGTCCAGTCTCTCCTCACCTCCATTTAACATCTGGTCGGGGCTGCCAGGGCTGTCACTTAGCCTGTGATGCTGATGTATCAATCATCGACATCAGGGAGGAACTGCAGACAGCCCACCGCACAGTCTAGAACTCTCCTGAGCGTGGCTCTGACTTGGTCCTGGTGATCCAGTGACAAGGAACAGACCCCAGGGAGTGTTAGGAAAATATACTAGTTGGAACATGGACTTTTAACCGTGTTCCACCGCTGGCTAGCTCTCCAGTTAGTTTCTTTAACATGACAAACTTCAGTGTCCCAACCTGCGATATGGAGACAATGCCTACATCGTAGGAGCAGGCAACTACATGTGTACACAGAGCTTAGCCAGGAGCTAGGACCAGTAAATACTCTGTAGTGTTACTTTTCCCTTAGTTACTCTCAAGATCACATTTTGATTTTAAGACATTCCTTCTGTGAAGGATCACAATGCTTTGAAAAGGAGGTTCACAGGTTGAATGTTGTCCCAATATGAACAGTGATCCAAACAATATTAAGAACTGGAGGATTGGAAGAAAGGCCTGAGTGTGGGTAGAGACTGGAGTAAAAGTTTGCCATTCCATATATTTCCAAGGACAAAGGTCAAAGAGCTACAAGATGGAAAGGGCAGAAACTAATATTCTTCTTGGCTTCATCTGCCATAAGCCAAGTACCACACTCAAGTCTTTACACTTGTTATTGCATTTGATTTCCTTTAGAAACCTCAGAGAGTCTTATTTTTGTTCCCACTTTACAGATAAAGCAATAAGGCTGACAGAGCAAAGCCAAGACAACAGAATCTTATACCCATCTGAGTCTATTGTAGCCAATGGAGCCCCAGCAAGTCTATCTTATTGTCACAGAAAGCACAAGCTCTGCAGGTCTGTCTGTATCCTCACCTTATAGCTGCATGGAGTTCTCATGGAGTAACTAATGCAGCCCAGGGATCCAGGCACGGGAGCGGCACTTAGGAGGTAAGGAGATAATGCAGGAGGCTCAGGAGTTAAGGCTATATAAGACACTGTTTCCAGAGAGAGAGAGAGAGAGAGAGAGAGAGAGAGAGAGAGAGAACTAGGTCTGATGACAAGGATTGCATGAGGAAGATAAACACTGGTGTAACAATGAGGTTTGTGCTGTCTTTGCACTGGAATCTGTGGGTCCTTCTAGTAAGCAGCAGAAGAGGCGTTTCAAGGAAGCCCCTGGGTTTGGGCCTTCAAAGAACTCCCGTATGCACTCATCTCTCCTGACTTTCCTATTGAGTCTGTTGAGGAAGCCTGCCGAGAAGCTGCAGGACCCGTCGGCCTTCATTTCCGCTGCACTGAAAGGCAAGGGAGGCTTTATGAGGTGACCAAGTGCTTTGCACACCAGACTTAGCTGTCTGGAAGACTTGAGAAGTGCCCAGGAGAGAGCAAAGCTGGAAAGGTGGAGGGACAGAGAGAGAGGGGACAAGACTCTTATCTCTGCCTTTTCACTCATGTGGGCATTCATTCATTCATTTGCAAGTTGTTCCTCGTGGGATGCCTTGTGCTGGGTGCCAGGCATGCCAAAGAAAACAAGGAAACGCCCTGCTCTCAACGAGGCCTCGGTCTGGTTTGCAGCATGGAAGAGGGATGGGAACATTGTAATAGTAAAGATTCTGAAGGATGACCCACTTCACACTCAAGTCAGAGACACTCTGTAAAGAGCTTTAGTACTGAGTATAAACTGAGGTGTTAGGTTTGGGGTGGGACATCAACCGTGTCTTGAAGAATGGACAGCTGGCCACAGAGTGAGGACAGTACGGCTTCAGAGAGAAGAAAGAGACAGCACCAGACACTGGAAGCCTCACAAAATGAAAGAGGTAAGTAAGGTTCAGGAAAGAAGACTGAGAGCAGGAGCTGGGGCGGATGGGGCCCAGTCACAAGGATTCTGAACTGTGATGCAAGAGAGTTTGCAGAGTCTGGCTGAGGAGATGACTCAACAGGTTAAGAGCACTTGCCGCATAAACATGAGGACCAGAGTTCAAATCTCCAGAACGTATGGGACAAAACCAGGCATGGTTGCTTGAGGTGAGGCAGAGCAGAGCTGTGGACCTCTTGGCAGCCAAGTAGCAGACAGAACAGAGAGGAAGCATCCTCTGGGAAAAGATATACCCCTGCCCCCAGCGACCTATTTCCTCTAATGAGGCCTCACTTCCAAATGTTTTCCCCTTCCTGATAATGCTATGGAATTATGAACTTCTCGGTAGCCTAATACATCAATCCTATCAGAGCTGTCAGGATCCAGTGAGTCCCCCAAAACCCGTCACCTGGCAACCAAGCTTTAACATATGAAGCTATGGTGATGGTGAGAGAGGGGGCACATCCAACCCCTGGCAGAATCTTTTGGAAAGATACTCGAGGGAGAAAAACCATCAAGGGCTTGGCAACCACATAGAGAGAGGGAGGGAATGGGATCAAAAGGGAGCCTGGTGAGGTTGGCCCACAGCTAGGTATAAAAAGGAAGGCAGCCGAAGGCTGGACTGGCCTAGAAGTTGGGATTTGGTTGAGAAGAGGAACATAAGAGTGTGGGGAGAGAGGTGAGGATCTCGAAAAGATGGTGATGAAGCAGCGTGTTATGAGTTCTATACTGATCTGATAAGTAAATTAAGAGAAAAGAGGATGGACGGATAGCTGGAAATGCAAAGACCAGATGTCCAGTGGTGCGTGAGCAAACGGCTGTTCCCCAATAAGCCACCACCAGCAGATTCTACCCAGTACAGCTTGATGAACCAATGAGTTTATGTGGCTTACTTACAGGAGCATGAGTTCTTACAGAAGCACAGATGATCGCAAAGCAGTCCAGCAGCCCAAACTCTCACCCTAGCGTAGATGACAACTTCTCATAGCCACTCCAACAGAGTTCCCCTCAGTCAGCCTTCCACACTCCTTGTTCTTTAGCACTTCTGAGGCCACATGCATCTGGGGCAGGGTTACCTGAAAGAGGATGTGGCTAAGATCTCAGATGGGGGTTTAAGGGCCTTCCCCAGTCCCTCCTCCTGTAGGGAATATCAATAGGCCCAGTCTTGAGGGTCTGTCTTGTGAGCAGTGGCAGCCCCTCCTGCTGAAGACAGGATACCTGGTACACTGGAAGGGCAGCCAGAGTTCTTATTACGAGAGAGATTGATGGTGAGTAGAAATGAAGGAGTCAGAGAAGTGGAAAGACATGAAAACTGGCCAGAGGGTGAAGACCAAATCAAAGGAGGCAGAGGATCTGAACACCCTGACAGGATGCAATCTAGGGCAGTGGGAGAACAGTGAAGTGAACAACAATGGCCATCAGAATGCAGAGCACCAACAACCCAGCGATGGTCCCCCAGAATCAGGCCAACCTAATCCCTCCCCATCCAAAGGCTCAGGGAACCTTGCAGAAGAGAGAGCAGTAAGATTTTATAAGAGCCTAAAGGTGGGCAGGTCCACCACCGGACAAGATACTCCATTCAGGGCAGCGCTTGCTGCATCCAGGAACTCACTGCAATGAGACTTGTCCTTACCAGAACTGCATAAAGACTGACATACCAGCATGGCCTCATGGACTAGCAAGGATCCCGGAGAAATAATTACATGCAGTGGAAACCTTGGGGACTAGGGCTGGATGGGTGAAAGGGAATGCCCCTATGGGTGGGGCAGCCCAAGAGGGGCCACTTGGTATACCACAGAGATCTGAACTCCCCACGAAAGTAGATAAGCCAGAGAGAACCCCAGGGCCCATAAAAGGGGAAAGGCAGGAGGGTGGGAGGGAGTGGGATGGAATGATGAAGGGAGGAGAGGGGGAATGAGAAGAAAGGAGGCAGGGATAAGTACCAGTATGCTTGTAAAACTAGGAAAATATAAAAAAAATATTAAATAAATAAATAAATTCTTTATTAAAGGGAAAAAAGGGTTTCTGAAATCTAGCATTTCCTAGCGATAACAAACCTGTTTGTGGTCCTCAGGTGGAAGGATTCAGAAGAATGGAAGCGAATACTACACTGGAACTCACTCTAAGGATTGCTCTAATACAGGCAGTCAGGATGATAGCAGGTCTTGGGGTGGAAACAACCTGAGCCAGGCACTCTGAGAGTCCTGTGCGGTAGGCTGATAAAATCTATCCAAAAGGCTGTAGCGGGAAGGGGTAGGTCTACAAGGAGCAACATTTCTTAAATAAAGACAGACTAGCATGCCCCTGATTGGGACAGGGAACACTTCTCTGGCTGGTACCTAGTCAAGAGGAGAACAGCACATTCCAGGGGGACACTGGAGTAAGGGCTGATTCCAGTTCAAGTCAACAAGCAGGCAGGATTCCAGGAAGAGTCCAGGGTCTAGGGAAGTCTACATTGGTGCCTAGAAGAGGAAGAGAGATGAGTTGAAGAGGACACCCCAGCAATGTGAGGACAAGCACCTCGTTTGGTAACATGTGAAGTGTTGACACGTGGAGGTGGTCTCCTAGCTTCCGGACCCCCATTCAAATGGTTACCAAGGCTGTTGACTTTGGTTTGCAAACTTGCCCCGATCCTTGCTTCTGAATGCTCTTCCTGCAAGCACAGCCCGCATAGTTTCTTTGGCCTCTCTGCCTCTTGCTTTGGCTGTCCTTCACCCTTCAGTCCTAATCCTATTCTTTTTAAATGCTTTTTAAAATATTTTGTTTATTTTTCTGAGAGAGAGAAAGAAAACATGTAAGCCATGCTACACGGGTAGAAGTCAGAGGACGGCTTTCTTTCTGTCGTGTGGGCTTCTGGGAATTGAACTCATGCCTCCAGAGTTGCAAGCATGCGCCTCGCCCACTGAGCTATCTCATACCCCCAAACCCCATTCTTTTCAGTCCACAAACCTGCTCCTGTTATTCTACCACTCAGCATTCCTCCATGACCCCTCTACTATTTAAGGGACACACTCCGTCCTGCTGTCGTGGGGCGCGGCTTCCGGTGGCTCCTGAGTGGGTGCCTGTTGATCCATTGCCCCGCCCTCTCTGGAAGAGTCTGCTCTAGTAGCATCCGGCTATTTATAGCTGACAGAGCCTGCTACTGCTTCCTCTTGTGCTCCCAGACTTTGCACACCCTTTCCACCTGCCTACATATTAGTCCCGCTTACCATACCCTGCTCCTGACAAAGCCCATCAAGAATCCAACACTGATTCCTCTGGGAAGCCATACCCTCTGAAACTGCAAGCCAAGTAACCATCCTTTTCTCCTAAGTTGCTCCTACAGTCTCACAGCAAAAAGAAAAGTAGCTGCAAGCAAAGATGCAGTCCCTGCCCTCCACAAGTATCCAGCAGACCAAGCAATCTTTCTGCAGGTATATTGTCTCTACTGGTCTATGCCCTCAGTGACTAGGATCCCAATCATTCATTCATTCATTCATTCATTCATTCAACAGAGCTGTGTTCTTTTTAGTGATTAGAAACTTCTGGGGGTGCAGGATCAGGGTTAGTTTATGTCGTGCTGCACACAGAGTGTCCACAGGAACACACCCTCCCTCAAACACCAATCATCCAACACCTCGGGGTTCCAGAGCGCTTTCCAAGACCTCGGGGCTCCAGGGCTCTTTCCTGGTGCCTGGCTAACAAGTCCAGCTCCCCAGGCACACTTCTGAGGCCTGTGGTACTTGAATCAGAACCAGACATTTCGGCACTAATTGCTCTCTAATTGTTTCGAGTGTGCTATTTTTATTCCCCCAGAGCAGCGCTGGGGAAGGTGTCTGTGGTCTTTGGTTTCACATCTCTACTGCATTCCCAGAGCTCAGCATAAGCTTTTGATTGATTTCCCTATGAGCGACAGTAATTATCTCCAAGGCTGCCCTAGGATCCCAGTCTCCCCTGTCAGCCAGTCCCCTTCCTCACTCCTAACATGCCCTGCTCTTTTGTGGCTGTCCAGCTTATATCACCCCAGAACCTCTTCTTCTCTCCAGAGGAGCAAAACCTTGTTTCACCTACCAGCAACCCCCTCCTCTCTCTCATTCTTCTTGTCAGCTGCCTCATTATCTATTTTTATGACTCCACACAATGTACTCAATACTTCTAGGACCTCCTGGGGTGAATGAACCCCTGGTTTTGATTGAATGTCTGTGTTTTGGGTCTTATCATTTCAAGATACAATTAAAAGAAGGGAATCTTAAGGGAAGGGCTGGAGGTAGAGTGGGGAGAGGGAAGGATTTTTTCTAAGAAGAGAGTTTGGAGGAGATCTGCAGAGGACAAACCACCTAAGGGTCCCAGCTCTTTGCTATCTGACCCAGGAGAAAAAGAAGTAGAAGAATGAGGGGGAAGAAGAGAAAGAGGGGGAGAAGGAGGAGGAGGAGGAGGAGGAGGAGGAGGAGGTAGAAACAACTCTGAACTGTGCTCTAGGGCTACTTCTCAGAGGCTGGTGCTTCTGAGGGGTTTCCTGAGAAGCAAGGTCCAGACAGCACGTGTTGCCCTGTGTACCCAGCAGCAGACTGGATCACAGGCCGTGTAAGCTGGTGGGATCATGGGAGTGGGTGGGTCTGGCCTGCCGTGGCGCGTCTCTCATGTTCTCACTGAGCTGACTTGATCACTGGGAGCATGCGGACTCGAAAACAGAAGAGGGAGATGGTAGTGGTGATAAATAATTTTCAAATCAAGTCTACCATCTTGACTTGGCAGAGGAGTGGTTGTGGAGCAGTGTCAAGAGGCTAGGCTGCCTTCACATCTACCTAGGTTTTGAGATAAGCAATGCATTTCACACGTCTCGTATGTCTTGGCTTCTCCACGGATACAAGGATTCAATCATACCCACTTGTAGCTATAAGGACCATGAGAGACATATGACCCTTGGCCAATGGCTGTTGCGTGGGAGACACTCTGTGATGTGTGGCACATACCATTATTAGCCCAGTCAAGACCATTTGTCTTAACTCTACCCCCATTCCAAAGTTCAGCCAGCTCCTTTGAGGATCCTGGGGAAAGTAACCTAATCTTGTGGACGTCCGTGTATTCCCTTGGTTAGGAGACAGTTAGGAAGGGTGATACAACGTGACCTGAGCCCCTTGCAAGGCTGCCTGATGCAGTCAAAGCTGACTTGACCCTTTCTGTGTGCACAGTTCAACCCCATTCAAAAAATTCCTACCTGTCCACCAAAATGTCAACCGGGTCAGTGTGTGTGTGTGTGTGTGTGTACAAAAGGGCATTAGAGTGAGTGTGTGTGCCTGCAGGGGCCCAGGAATGACATCAGAATCACTTGGATTGCTCTTTCTCCTTATTTTTCCTCCTTCCAGGGCCAGAATTTCAGGCCACGGTCATTTCCACCTGGCATTTTCATGTGGGGATCTGGGATACAAACTCCTTTAGTCTTGTAAGGCAAAGGCTTAACTCCTGAGCCACCTCTCCAGGTCATTGCAGAATTGAGAACAGAGTGTGTGTAAAGAACATATGGGTTGCGCATGGAAATCCCAAGATCCCAACAATGCCCACGTATCTACTGTGAGCACCTTTAACTGGTGATCCAACCTTGCAGGAAGCTTTGGAGTCCTCATTTACAAACGGGCTAATAAAAACAGTTCCTGCTGGAGTCACTTCCATGATTCAAAGAGATTGAGAATTAAACATTTTCAGCACAATGCCTGGCACATAGTAACTCAATGAATTCTGCTGTTAGTCATAACAGAGGGGCTGCAGGAGCTGCTGCTGCTTTACCGGAATACCTCTCTTGCTCTTCTGCCCAGCTTTGCAAGCACTTGGCACCCTTCTTCACACCCCTCCCTCGAAACACAACTCCCCAGTTCACACCTACATAGACTTTGACCCTGTTACCTTAGTGTTTCCTCAACAGTACACATTGAGTGACTGTGTCTTCATCAGAGAAACTGGGCCCCCAGGTACTCGACCCCTTCTGGGGCCCAGCAGGAAGCACCTGATGGATTGCTTGCTTCCTCACACGGCTGCAGACTCCGCCTCTTGCCATGCAAAGCAGGTGCCCTGTGCTCAGACAAGCTGCTAATTAACGTCACTCAATCAGCGTCTTTCAGATGTGCGCATGTTATTCTCTGCCTGACTAATTAGCTGCACTAGACTTTGGAGGGTTAAGAATGGAGTATGGGTGAAAACAAAGTCCCTTTTTACCAGCCTGGGCTAAGATGCTACTCTGCTAAGTGAAATCTTACCCCCTTGAGCCCCTCTATTCATAGGGGCGCTGCTGGAGAACTCTTTAAGTTGTCACAGCTGGAGCAGCCATGGTGATCTTAATGGAGAGCGATCTAAAAGGCAGAACACCAATAGAAAGGTTGGCTCTAAATATTTTTGTCCTTCATTGTGGCTGGAAGGATGGTCAGCCTTAGGCAAATGCATGTGTGTGGTGCTGGGGGGAGATGGTTCAGTGGCTAACGCTGTAGCGGCCACAAGTAGAAGGATCTAAAATTCTAAGTAATCTAATTCTGGGATTACAGGCTGTAACCCCAGCCCTGGAAGGAAAATCTGGGAATCCTCAGAGCAAAGTGGCTACCTAGCCAGACTAGCCCTGTGGCGGAGCTCTGGGTTTAATTAGAGACACGGCCTCAAAACAGTACAGCAGAAAAGCAATCAAGGATGATTCCTGATACCATTATCAGGCCTCCACATATTCTTGTATTCACCTATACTTAAATACATACACATGTGTCCACCCACATACGAGCACACATGTTCATGAAAAGGGGGGGTTATGGTTAGATACAGGTGTCAACTTGATGGCTGAGGGTTTGAGCTCTGGGCACATTTGCAAAGAATCAGGGGTTCTGGAGCAATCTGCAGATTGTCTGATTGGGGAGGCCCAGCCCTCGGTGAGTGTGGCTAGTCCCTGGTCAAGCAGATAAGATGGAGGAAGCTGAATATGGAAATTGGCATCTTTGTGTATACTTGGCCAGACATGCTAGTCTGGCAGGTAGAATCACCCCTCTTTCAGAAGTCCCATGACCATTTATCTCGGCCCCCTGGTGTGGATTCTCCTGCAAGTTGCATTAAGAACTGTAACTGGACTATCGTTAAGTCAAAATAAAACTGCTTGTTGCCTTAAACCCTTTGGTGATGAATTTATTTGGCAATGATACAGAGTAGCTTCTACAAGTAGTGTGTGTGTGCATGTGTGTATGTGTGTACGTGCATGTGTGTGCGTGTGTGTGTGTGTATGCATGCTTTCTACAACATGGGCTTTACACATGTCATGATTTAAAGGTGAGTTGTCCCCCACAGGCTCATGTGTTTGAATCCTTAGTTTTTGTTTGGAAAGATTATAACAACTTTAGGACTGTGGCATATTGCTGGAGGAAGGCGTGTCACAGAAGGGTGGGATAGCCCCACCCTGTTTCCTTGAGTGTCTGCTCTTGCAATTTGCAATTTGTTCTCTCACCTTCCACAATTGATGTGAATCCATCTCCAGTTTCTGCCAGCCAGCCATGCCTTTTCCACCATAAGGACTGTATCTCCCCTCTGAAACTGTAAGTCAAATAAATCTCTTTTTCTCCCTGAAGTTGTTTGAGTTTAAATGTGTCTCATAGTAATAGAAACGAGTAACTGGTACAACACACATAATCTTGTATAGCTCTCAGGATCATCCTTACTTAGGAGGGAAACATGGCTTCAGAAGGGAAGCCACACCCATCACCCCATCATGGCTGAGCCATTTGAAAGCTGGGCCTAGTGTCACGTTCCTACAGTCTAATATTCAGCTAGCTGAACCAGGAGGATGGTGAGTTCAAGGCCAGCCTGTGCTACATAGCAAGTTCAAGGTCAGCCTCAGCTGTAGAGCAAGACCCTGTTTCCAGAACAAACAAATAAAACACTAAGTAAGTAAATCCAATAGATCTGATTTCCAAAGCTCAAGATTCATTCTTTTCTCTTTCATGCAACATGTTATATACTTCTTGTGTAGGTACTTTCTAATCACCAATCTTTTCATCCATTTCCCTCTAGCCCCTCCCTGCCCCTCTCCTTCAACTTCCCATCTCCCCCATTCACATGTGCTCTCCCCCATGTATCCTGCTGGGCCCTGCGGATTCTCTTCCTAGACGATCAACGTTTACTTTAGTTAACCAGCGGAATATTTTTAGACTGCATTTGCCATTCTCCTCTCTCCCTCCTTCTTCCTCCAGGTAACATAATTATTTTAATAGGAGCTTTCTGGAAAGATTATGATACTTTCAAATCACACCAGAGATTACCTGCTCGCTCCACCTCTACTGGGAGTTGCCCTGAGCAACCGCTGAGATGGAAGCTAGATCAATATCACGTGACCAAGGCCAGGAGGGCAAGTTGCTTAATACAGAATGGGGTTAGAAGGTGAGGCATGATAGTGGACAAAGGCAAGATCTGAAAATGGAGAACTGATCTTGCTGGAGCAGGACCAAGGGTCCAGGAGGACATAACGGTCAGTCCCTGCTCTCCCAGACCTGGCCTTGAGTCCTTTCCTTTATTCTCCCTCCAAAATCTTCCTAGTCACACGGGCAGCTGAGTCGCAGGTGGCTTCTCGGAAGCAATTTTTGATTTAACACAAGTTTCTAGGCAGGGACGGGATGACATGAGCTCATCTCAGAGTGTGCCATGGAATCAGCTGCCAGGGGATGTTTATTCCACATTTATGACAGTCGGGAGTCATCTTTTAAGGCTGCGTAATAGATGATGACCCCGAGGTTCTGGGCTCCGGTGCATGAAGCGAGTCAGGCCTCCTTTGGCAACTTAAAACACACACGCACGCGAGCACATGAGAGATTGGGAGCAGGTGGACAGAGGTTCATTGTCTCGAGACACCACAGAGATACAAAGGTCCAAAAAGAAATGACATTCATGCTCTACAAATTTAATAAGATGCTAATGGCCCCGCTTCCTGTCTGCTCGGTTAGTCAGGGCCGAAGCCCTCCTCTGATCCTGGTTCACCAACACTTGCGGTCTGTAGCTCACCCTTCCAGGGGTGGCCTCTCTGTGATGCTGTGAATATCAGGAAGCCCTAATTACAATTTTTTTTTTTTGCTCTAGGTAAGTTTCCCGGATGTTGAATGCCTCCCACTTGCTTAGTGGGTTTATCTTAAAAAAAAAAAAAAAAAAAAAAAAAAAAAGAGTAAAGTTGAATCCAAACCCTGCCCTCCCCACCCTGGAGAACCAGCATCCCGCTAGTATCACCTCAGAGTCTCTCAGCTCCTGGGTACCTGCTCCTGCTGAATTTTCCTTCTCTCTTTCATTTTTCTCCCAAGCTGTCACCCTTCCTAACAACGAGTCACCCTACTGGACAGCCCAAGATCTCACCTTTCCTTCCCTCCTTAATGGCTACATCCCGGGCTCTGCCTTGAGCAGACACTTCTGAAAATGTGACAGAGAAAAGGGACACTGCTCAAAGCTCAGAAAATAACTTTAGGCTGAATATTAAGCATTCCGGCTTTAAAGCTCCCCTTGGGCCATTTCCAGCACCTGAAGGGTTCCACTGACGGGTGCTATCATTTGCTTAACCCACCTTAGTTGTGTCTCCAGACACAACTTCTCTTGCTCCCTTCCTAACGATCTTGTTGTTTTGTCACGGCAAACGTAAACACTTCTCAGCCTTTCCGATATGTCCTAAGGTCCTAGACACAGTCACCGCCCTATCCACCAAACTATTCTGCCAATACTTAAAGAATTAAATTGGAATCAAACACAGTTCTAGGGTTTAGAGAAATAGCTTAGTCACTGAAGTGTTCGGGGATCCATTTTCTTTTCTTTTTATAATTACATCAAATAGTAACATGGTTCTGAAGATGGGCTCTTTGGAGCTTTAGACTATGTTCTCAAATATTTTCATGCACCTTTGAAACATGGAGCCAAGTGCCGGGGAGACCGTTCAGTTGGTAAAGTACTTGACTTGCAGGCATGATGTCCTGGGTTTCATCCCCGGAACTCAGGTCAAAAGCCGGATGTGATGGCTCGTGCTTGTAATTCCAGCACTGTGGAGACAGAGATACAAGATTCCCTGGGGACCATCAGCTAGTCAACCCAGGCTAACCTACTCTATGAGTTCCTGGTTAGTAAGAGACCTGTCGCTAAGGTCCAAAACAAAACAAAATATGGTGGTATCTAAGAAATGACACCTGAGGTTGACCTCTGACCTCCATATGTGTACACACACACTCACTCATGTACACATGTGCAAACACACACACACACACACACGAATGCTCACATACGCCGTTTAAAATTCCTAGGCACATGTAAGTGCTCCATAGTCGCCTGCGGCTGGTCCTCGGAAGCGTGGACAGCAGAAGGCTTTGCTGGACAGTGCACAGTTAAACCACCAGCTTAGGACAGCAACATGCCCCCGCTGCTTCCTTGCTGTTTGCCAAGTCCTTGTCTTGTGCCAGGCACTTGCCCTTGTGCTGTTTCTTGCATTCTAACAGCTCTTTACGGTGGGCAGAATGCAGGGGAGGAGCCATGAGCCCAGAGCTCCCGGAAGAAGGTCTGGTCCTCTCCACTTGGGCAAATGTTGGGGGGTTGATGGCCGGAGGTACTGCAAAGGTGGCTAGGGGCCACCTGCCAGAGTAAAGGGCTTTGCCAGCTACCAGTGGTGTCCGATCATTGAACTCTGGGAACAATTTTCTTATGAGGGCTCAGTCCTTAGATGGGAAAGAGAGAGGCAGACTCTGACTGCAGCTCTTATCAGCTGCTCCCCAGCTTCTCTCCGTGCTGCCCATATGGCCACCACTCTCTTCTGTTTGGGAAAGCCAGTGCGTCTGTTGGCTGAACTCAGCTGACCCACTTCCCTCTGCTCCCAGGGGAGGAGTGGGCTCGATGATGGCGCCATCTGCTGGCGCATTCTCATGCTGCAGCCCTGAGCGGTACGGCTTCAACTGGGAACTTGAAGGTGCAGTTTCTCTGGCTCCATCCACGGCCTGAATCAAAACTCAAAGGAGATCTTGACCTTTGTGTTTTAACAAGAACTTCAGATGATGATGATTCTGATGCACACTAAAGCTTGGGCACCCCTGACTTAGTTGATCAACTCCACCCTTTATTCATTCATGTCAATAATTAGTAATGATCATCATCTGTGTGCTAGGACGTTAAATGGATGCGACACCCCCCCTCCCCGCCTGTGTGTGAACGTGAGCGTGTAGGATGGCTTACTTCAAGGATGTCTGGTGTGATAGTTAGCTCCAGGTGTCAGTTTGACAATTGAAGACTTGAGCTCTGGGCACAGTTGTGAAGAATTAGTAGTTGAGTTGAGCCCTGAGCAAACCTGCAGGAGATTGTCTAATAGAGAAAACCTAGTCCACGGTGGGTAGGATTTCCCCCTGGGCAGGTGGATAAGATGGAGGGAGTTGATTCGGGGAATTGGCATTCTTTGGTATACTTAGACAGACATGCTATCTGACAAATGATGTTTTTCCCCTGTCAGCAATTCTAAGGATGTGGTGTGGCCATTTCCTTCAACCCCTAGTGTTGGTGTGATCTTTTCTGCCAAACTGGACTGAAAAATGTAACACTCATAAGCCAGACTAAAACCCTTTGTTCCCCGTTAAGCCATTTAGTCATGAATGTATCAGCAACATGCTGAAATCTGGACACCTTCCCCAACCTACATTCCCCATCTACTCTAGGTTGGATTGTGGTTCTTTCTAAGAGTGGATATAGTGGAGGCTGAAAACCATTCTCGAATGGATCTTTTCCCCATTCTCAACTAAATTGTCTAAGGCTTCTGGCAACTTCCCTGAAGGCCAATGAGTCCGTCGGCTCACTATCGGGACCAAGTTCCTGAAATACTCAGCTTAGAGGAGGAAAAGGTTATTTGGGCTCATGGTTTCGGTCCATGGTCACTTGGTCTTATTGCTTCTGTGCATGTGTCCAGGAAGAACAAAATGGAGGCAAGCATGTGGTGGGCCATAACAGCTGCTCACGGTGGGTGGGAGATGGAAAGAGAAAAAGAGCAACTTTCTCCAGAAAAGCTCCACTGCCTAAAGTTTCTATCGTTTTCCAACAATACTAACACAATTACTAATCCACCAAAGGATTGATGAGATCAGGGCCTCTATGTTCAACCACCTTCCAGAAGCCCCAACTCTAAAGCACAATACTGGGGATCGAGCCTTAACCACATGAGCTTTGGAGAACATTTAGCATCCAAATGATAATGGCTAATCAGTGGGCCATCTGTCTGACTGCTGTCTTCCGGTACCTGTGCACCTAGCTGCACTCTCCATCCCTGTCACTGAAGATAAAGCCTCCTGGTGACAGGGCAGGGTAAGCTCTTACCAGATATCAGTAAGGCAGAGCTTGAGGGATTCTCTGAGAGGGAAGAGCTTACAGTGAACTGCCAATCAAGGGCCGAGGAAGAGGCACCAGGGCCGAATCACTCAGGGAAGGAGAGAGAAGACCACGAGACAACTTGGTTCCCTCTGTCACCATTCGAGCACTCTTTGAAGTACTGAGTGCTTTGATGCCCTTCAGGTACTAGGTAGGCTACTCAACAGTCCTGTTAGTCACGGGGCATCTTTCAGGACACCGTGAGGTCCCTGTCTTTGAGAACCATGTCACCTTGCTGGAGTTGCAGCTTATCTCAGTAATGTGTGAATGTGTTCCCCTTGACGATAAGATAATTAACAAGCAAGCAAATGGGAAGCTCTTGTGTAATAATGATGGCTAATGTTTATGGATCGATTGCTAGGCAACAGTCTAGAGACTGGGACTGGTCAAGAAAATGACCGCTTCTGATCTTGTACTCTACAGGTCTGGAAACTGGATTTTTATTAGTTCCTTCCAACTTATCTTTTTCACGTCTATTCGATTCAGCATGACTTTTTTTCTTATGAAAATCTGTAGGAGAGCACAAGGATGGGAGGAGCAATGATATGCAAGATACTCCACACAAGTTAGGGCCGAAGCAACCATAATTGGACTTTGCATGCCCTGCTCAATGTCCAACACACTATTGACCCCACAAAGTCTAGCATTTGCTAAAGGCACCAAGATCCTTGGAGGCAAGGGATTGATAGCCACAGTAGTGTTCCTATGCTTAAGGGGAACACAGGAAAGGGTTCAAGGAAATGCCACTGGGTCCTTGTACGTCATCGGAGAGGAGAGCCCAGAAGAGAGACTGGCAGGCACATTAAAGGATTCTCAGGGGATTGAGGGGGAGGCACTGGGGGATGAGGAGGGAGGGGTGAGGGGAGGGGGAGCAGGGGGGTCGGGGGGGAGGAGGAGGGAGGGAGGGAACCGGTATACCTACTAAGTTTGTATGAACGGAAATAATAATAAAAAATGTTAAAAAAAAAAAAAAAAGAAAGAAGAAAATCTGTAGGAGAAACCACCTTCTGCCACTTGGTGGGATCCAATCAGAGCAAAGTACATGGATCGCAGGGATTAGCTGGGGATTCTCTCTCATTCTGAATACAGGAAACACATTTGTGAACACTGGCCAGAACATCTTTATGTTCCAGGAGCTAGAATCATTTCTAGAAACCATTACAGATTAAATCAACAAAATGTCTATTAGCTGCATGGAAAGGTAGTCTTTCCAGATCTGATGGTCAACACAATTAGAGCATTAAAATATTTCAGCATCATGACTTTGACTAGGCATATAACCACTTAGCTTTCCATCTCACCAGACATTAGTATCCCTCCATCCTCCTTGACTCAAAGGCCTTATGAACTACTTGATACCGCTGGGGATTGCCTTATCCTGACTTCATCCTAAGCACAGTGATAAAGCATAAAAGCTTCAGGACATTTTATTCCATCTACCTCTGAATATACTCTTATAACAAGACTCTAATTTAACAGGTTTTTATATCTGGCCAGGGGGTGACATCCAATACCCATCAGGATGGAGCCAAAGGCATTGCAGGAGCAGCAAAACTGAAAAAAAAAATCAACAAACCATAATTCAGAACATCAGAGACTCTATATCAACCACCTGGAACTGGGCCAGCCTAATCTCTCCTCATCCTGAAGCTCAGGGAAATTTGCAGAAGAGGGGGTGGTAAGATTGTAAGAGCACAAGGATGGGAGGAGTAATGATATGCAAGATACTCCACACAAGTTAGGGCCGAAGCAATCATGATAGGACTTTGCATGACCTGTGCTATGTCCAACACATTATTGACTCCACAAAGTCTATCATGGACTAAAGGCACTAGGATCCTTGGAGGCTAGGGACTGACAGTCACAGAAGTGTTCCTATGCTTAAGGGGAACACAGGAAAGGGTTCTGGGAAATGCCCCTGGATCCTTGTACCTCATTGGAGAGGAGGACCCAGAGGAGAGTTTGGCATGCACATTAAAGGATGCTCCTGGGAATTGGGGGAATTGGGGCGGGGAGTCACTGGGGGATGGAAAGGGAGGGTGGAGGGGAGGGGAGAGTAGGGGGTGGAGGGAGGTACAGGGAGGGAGGGAACCGGTGTACCTGTTAAGTTTGTATGAGCGGAAATAATAATAAAAAAAATATGGAATCCGATTTCTAGGTTACTTTTATGTTTGAAAAAAAAAAAAAGAACAAATGGTGAAATTTTCCAGATGCAAGAAGCCTACTATTTGTGTAAGGAAACAGAAAGACATGAATATGTTGTACTTACATATGAACTTCACATTTTTTCAATGGTGCATAAACATATTTCAGTTTATATAATGTAAATAATTTCCTAAGACTCTCATGTTTGAATTATGACCATTAGAGTAAATGGTGGTTTCCAAAGGCTGGAGTGAAGTTGGGAGGAGTTGGCCAGCTGACAGCGTTAGATTACAGGAATAAGTTCTGATATTCTGCTTCTCAATATGGTAACATACTTCACAATAATGCAGTGTATATCTCAAAGTCACTAACCCAATTTGAATGTATTTATCATAAGGGCAAAGGTTCAAGGTGGTCGATACTATACAATGTATTGAAAGATTGAAATAGATTATAATTCACAAATATTTGCAGTCAGTCAAAATAATAAAATAGTAAAGAAAAAAGCTTCAAGACATTATAAAGATGTTTGTGTCCCACTGGGTCAGTGTTTTTGTGATTCAGAACAGAGTAGGAAGCATCTTGTCTCAGCAAATGACTTCTGATGTTGCTGACGCTCGATTTGCTCCCCCCCCCCGCCTCTTGCTTACTGGTTTAATGTTTGTGCCTGTTTCCACAACAGAAAAGACTTTTTTCTCTCCCTCTGTCTTCCTTCCTTCCTTCCTTCCTTCCTTCCTTCCTTCCTTCCTTCCTTCTTCCTTCTCTTCCTTCCTTCCTTCCTTCCTTCTTCTTCCTTCCTTCCTTCCTTCCTTCCTTCCCTCTCTCCTTTTTCTCCCTCCCTCTTTCCTTCATTCCTAGTTAATTCATAGGGCCAGCAACATAGTTTGGCAGATCAAGATACTTGCTGAGCAAACCTGGTGACCTGAATTCTATCCCAAAGCTCACGTGAAGGTAGAAGAAGAGAACCAGCTCCACAAAGTTCTCCTCTGGCCTCCACATGAGCACTGTGGCACATGTTCCCCTCCCACTCTGCACACACAATGATAATGACATAAAAAATTTAAAATTCTATTCTAAAGATCAAGTGAAATATGGGCCAAATTAAGATCTTTACTAAACTAATAATTATATAATCAATAATAATTATGTACTTGGGAGTCACAACTACATCCATTTCTGCAACCTCCAGTAATTAAAAAAAACATTGGAAACAACATTTGATTACAAACTCCAAAGCCATGATGTATGTATCACTAAAAGTCACAGTTTCTGGGTTTTGCCTTCCACTCCTTAAATTGGGGGTTGTTACTGATGTGGGAGTACATTCGTTTGACTCCTCAGGCTTAGTTTCAGACACTGAAATACAGGAATTGAGGGTAAATATGAGTGATGATATAGAAAGGTTCTTTTTCTTCTAGAACACAGACTCCGTGGCTGTCTATTAGAGAAGCACTCAAAACAGTGTGTGGCTCTCCATTGAAGCCCAAGAGAAAGTGTATGGGGCCAGGCCGTCTGCTAAGGACTCTGCTAAGAATTCTGAGAATTTGGATCTCTGTCCTGTTCCCCAGTGGATAAGTCATCCCACTCCAAAGTCCCCCACTAGTCCTTGTGTGCTGAGGGAGACCAGCTCCAGCCAGCGCATAGGATTCAGAAGACGATCTCTCTTCTATGCCCTCATTTAATGCTCCATGTACTCTCTGTCTTCTTAGCCTGGCATGTGCTCCTTCTTCCTTCACACTAGGACACTGAGCTGCTAAGAACCAATGGATATAATCAATTGTCCAGATTTTCAAAGGACAGAAATAATGTGCAAAAAATCCATTTTGAAGCCTGGGGCACAAGTGAATAGCAGTAATAAAATGAGGACAGTTTATAATGAAATCCCCTTCTCAAAATATTTTTTAGACCTTTCCTGATAGTCCCCCTTCCTGCCTTCCCTCCATCCTGCCCCCACCCCACCCTGCCTCTTCCTTGGCTAAAACATATCATGGGAATAGGTTTCTGTGTTAATGAATGGTGGAAGTGTAATTACATAATCTCATTTCTCAATTGGAAGAGCAGGGGACAGGAACATTTTTTCACTGCCTGGAGGAAAAAACCACTCATCTTCCATGCTTATTTGTGTGGGGGGGGGGATTGATCATAAGGAGAGGAAACAGATCTACTTGAGTGCAGCTTCAACTTTTGTCTTTTGATCATTTTTTGAACGCATTGCCCAGCTATGAGCGGCCATGTTCCAAACAGTCTTAGCATGGAGCCTGGAGTCTGGCAGGACAGCCAGGAAGAGAGACCCTTGCCCTCCTGGGTCTGTGGACTTCTGAAGTCACGTATGGGTTCGACACCCTTGTGGCCACCTCCTGACTGTGGTAAATGGTTCCCTGTCTCTGTTATCAGTCTCCCTGCTGGTAGATTCATGCCAGACTTCCCTAACAGCTGGCAAGAGAACGCAGTCATAAAATATAGTCGTGGAAATACAAGGTTTTGTCCAAATGGAGTGCATTGTACAGCACTGTTGAGGTTTGCTGCATGTGGCCCATGAATTCACAATCAAAAGGCTTAAGGAAGTGAGGAGGTTTATTCTACCTCGTGATTTTCTGTTATAGTTCTTAGTCTGGCTTGGCAGAAGAGCTCATACCAACATCAGAGCTAAGAGAATTGACCATGCCATATCCACAGATTGCTGAGAGAGGGGCCATCCTCACTTGGTAGACTTGGAGTGGAGTGTGCCAATCCACTGAATGCTCTCTCCATCTTATCTATTTGCCCAGGGAATGGTCCTCCCCCTCTGGGCTGGGACTTCCTACATCACTCAAACAACCGGGCTTTCCTTAGCCACCAATTAATTCTTTACAATGGGTTTAAAGCTCAGTCTTCAATTGTCAAGTTGACACCTACATCTAATTAGCACAAGTGCACTAGAAGTTATTGAGAATATAGATCTCATGTTGATTGTTCTTACTATAATAAAATAAATCAAAAACTCATGAAAGTAATTACCATCTACTTAATATATATATATATATGTTCATATTGATTTGTTTCTTTTCATCTTTTTGATGTGTGCATGATGTATGCACGCATATGTATGTGAGTGTGGGTGTGCACACATGACATAGCATGAACACACGTGGAAGTCAAGTGATAATCTCAGGTATCAGTTGTCACTCTTCACCTTGTTTGAGGTGTATGGTTCGATGCAGTGACCTCTGTACTGACTGGCCCACAAGCATCATGGGATCCTCCTGTCTCCACTGCAGGAGATCACAAACATGTGATACCACACTTAACTTTACATGGGTTCTAGCGATTCAATATGGGGTTAGGAATGTAGCTCAGCTAATGGAATGCTTGCCAAGCCTGTGTGAAGCTCTGGGATTGGTACTCAGCACCACGTCACCTAGAGGTGGTAGATGTTTGTAATCCCAGCACTCAGAAGGGAGAGGCCGGAGAATCAGAAGTTCAAGGTAATCCTCAGCTGCACAGAGAGTTCAAGGTACGAGCCGGGGAGATGGCACAGGGGTTAAAGCCCCTTCGGCTTGAAAGTAAAAGGCTCTGAGTTCAGATTCTCAGATCCAACATAAAATTACCAGGTAAAAATGGCCACAGCCATAATTGCAGTCCTGGAAGCAGAGCCTGGGAAACCCTAGAACAGAGCACCAAGGAAGTAGAACAATTCAGGATGATTTCTGATGACAACCCTGGGCCTCCATAGGCACACACACTCACACAGTCACATGCATGTGAAAGAAAAAGAGAGAGAGAGAGTTCAATATAAATCTAGCCTATATGAAACTCTGTCTCAAAAAAAAAAACTTAAAATAAGTATAAGCAGATATACGAATATTTCTTTTATCCACTTAGCCCATTACACACATTCTTCTGAACCCTGAGGTTTTCAATAAAAAACATTTACTGAAAATCATTCCAAAGCAAAGTGTGCAAACTTCATTCTTTTTTAAAGTTGCTTAATAATTCTGCAGCTGAGCCACAAATTAGCCAACAATGCCCTATTGTGCACAAAGCATTGCAAACAGTACTATGATTCATCTCTTCACAAACTTTCACTGCCGTTATCTTCAGAACAGGATCCTATGTCCTCCTGCTTTGAATATTTTTTCCTGTTGTTAAAGCTGTCATGGAACATTCTGGTCTCTCCTTTTCTGATTCAGTTTGTTCCGTTAATTTAGCACATATCTGCCTTATTTTTGTTGCTTCAAGTCTCCTGCGAGTATCTGTTCTGTACTTATTCGATTGCGCCGTAGTGACCCATTTACTGAAGCTAGAGCTCTGGCCGGCGGCTGCCAGGATATTGGGTTTAATTCTGAGTGTGGAGGATTAAAGAAAAATCTAACCTAGAAAGAGAAAGGGGGTGCGGTGGGATTAGGCTAGGCCAAAATTGGGAAATCACTTTGAGTGGCATTCCAAAGATGAACCAAATCTTCCCACCAAAGGGAGAGAAATGTAAGTCTCCCATTTGTGTTATGAAACAAAGAAAGATAAGATTGATTTGAGTGAAAATCTAAGACATGAAATAAGAAGTGGTCGGGTTAGAGCAACAATCTATGTTTGAGTTGCCCTACAAAACAGGCAGCAAACATTCTGCCAGGCACAGTAACTGCAAGTGAAACCTTTTGTGGTAGGGTCTGGTCGCTCAGGAGTTTACCACTCTGACTCTGACTCTGAGTCAGCGTTAACAAATGGAGAGGCTTTATTGGAGCTGATTAGATTCTCACATCTATGTCGGGATAAAGATGTGCGGCCTCCAGTTGTTTAAGAAGGGGGCTTTTAAAGGCAGCAGCTACATTCCACATAATGAGTATAACAGATCTGGGGGCAAGCAGGAAGCAAGCAGCCACACAGAAGCTAATTTAGCCATTATCAGTTGTTACCTGACATAGACCAAATCTTATTCTTTGCAGCTACATATAATACACAATGTATATCCTGTTCTTTGCAGCTATATATAGTACATAATGTATATCCTGTTCTTTTTAGGTATGTATAGTACACAATGTATATCCTGTTCTTTGCAGCTATATATAGTACGCAATGTATATCCTGTTCTTTTTAGGTATGTATATTACACAATGTATATCCTGTTCTTTCCAGCTACATATAGTGCACACTGTATATCCTGTTCATACAGCCACAGATTCAGCATTTAAGAGTTACCAGGCACTATTTTAGGAGGCTATAAATTTTCTTCTTTCCTGAGATGTTACAGGAACCAGGGGTCTGCTTTAGGAGGAGGTCAGTTAGCAGTTTCCCACTTTTTAAAACATTTGATTGATTGATTGATCGATCGATCGATCGATTTAGTGTGGGGGAGTATCCCTGTGGAGGGCTTTCAAGAGTGACTTCCAAGATCATCCTGGATTGCTTCTACCTCCTTGCTTGCTTCGCTCTGGGATTTCCCAGGCTCCACCCACCAGGGTCAGAAGTGCAGGCCACCACCATTTCTACCTAGAGCTTTTAGATGAGACCTGGGATTTGAACTCAGAGCCTTCTGCTTTCGAGGCAGAGTCTTAACTCCTGAGCCATCTCTCCGGCCTAATTCCCCATTTTTACACGGCATGTCTGTGGCCATTTTTTAAATCAGATCACAACACTTTACCAAGACAAGTGTCTGTTGCTCCGAGGTTGCTGTGCATCATGTTATCACTGGAGAATACTTAAAGCCCATGGTAACAAGAGTACCTCAAAGTGGTGCTCAGCCTCAGTTGTCAACTTGACACAGTTGAGAATCCCCTGGGAGAAGGGCTCTGGCGTTTCTGTTAGGGGATTATTTCAGTTATCTTAATGATGTGGGAAGACCCATCACTGTTGTGGATAGGACCATTCCTAGAGAAGGGATCCATTACTACATAAAAAGTGCAGAAAGCTAGCCGAATACTAGCATGCATGTATCTATCTGTTGTTCCCTGTTCTTTACTGTGGATGCACCATAACCAGCTGCCTCAGCTCTGCCTCCTTTGACGTCCCTGTCATGATAGACTCTTACCAGAACTGGAAGCTGGCAAAAGCCCTTTGTCCCATAAGTTAATTTTGTCTGGGTATTTATCACAATAGCAAAAGAAACTGAAATATTCGCTAAACCTCCCAAGTGTTAATTACATCCTGAGCCCTAACTTTCATAACGATATTCTTATCCTTGCTCAAAAACATTAACTGTCCATGCACATAAGGCTTCTTTATGAAGTGGGTGTGATTCTTTAGTTGCATATTGTCTTACTATTTCGATGGCTGTAAGAATGAATGCAAGACCCAAACCATTTAGGGGAGCAAGGGGATTTATGCCCATGATCCCTGGTTATAGTTGGTCTTGATGGCAGGGGAGTAACCAGAAAAAGCCCAGGGAGCTGATCTCACTGTACCTGCAACGAAAACAGCTAATGGCAAGGATCAGTGTTGCATGCTTGCTTTCCAGCATGCCAGCCAGCAGCCAGATTCCAACAGCTCTCTATCAATCCATCTACCCAGGGAATAGTCCCACCCACTATGGGGCGGGTCTTCCCACATCAGTTATCCAATTAAACAATCCCCTAGGGCTTGCCTTAACTAGATAATGACTTACAGGTGTGCCTAAAGGCTCAGTTTTCCACTGTCCTGTTGATACCTAAAACTCATTGTCATACCTTTGAATCTTTTATTGTCAACAAAATACTCCTAAATGTCTTTGTAATACATTTTTATTGATGTGAAGTGGAGGGGGAGAATGCACACACATGTGACGGCAGGCAGAAAGAGGTCAGAGGACAATTTCCAGAAGTCAGTTTCCTCCTTCCACCCTGTGTGCTTCCAGGGATTGAACTCGAGTCACCTGATCTGTAAGCGGGCATGCTACCTGCGCAGCCATCTCACCAGTCCCAGCAAAATATTCTTATATACACAGAAGTCACTGCAGGTGTAATACATGACTATAAATGAATGTGACTTATGCATCTGAAAACGATTACTTCATCAGAAAGACTAGGAATAAACAAAGATCACCATTGCTAAATGAGCTTAATATGGTCCTTAATAAAAGCGCCCTTCAGGGCTGGAGAGACGGCTCCTGCCAGGAAGAAATGGCAGTGGCCTGTACTTCCGGCCCAGGAAAGGCCGAACCTGGAGAACTCCAGAGGAAGGCAAAGAGGAGGTGTGGCAATCTAGGGTGATTCCCAAAGTCACCCTTGGGCCTCCTCAGGCACACATGGTGCCCTCTGAAACACATAGACACACACACAGGCAAAAAAAAAAGAAAAAAATTTAAGGAAAGAAAACTTCTTTCAGAGACTGAAGAGCAAGTAGAGAGGGTTTAGTGTGGTAAATGGAGAAAGGCGGGCAGGTTTGGGGCAGGGAGAAGAGTGTAGGCTAAATTGAGAAATGATGATCTAAGGTGCTGATAATATTAGCTTTGGGGAGGAGTGGGCTTGGGGCTGTTTATCCCATGTGAAGCGAGGATTTTTCAGCTAGGGGAAGAGGTGAGGCAGAGGCGCGCGTGTAGGATGGAGTGGGGGAGGGGTTGGAGGCAAGCTGATTCAATGTCTGTAAATAGAACCATGTTTTTCACACTTATGACTGGAAGCCCAATGACAACCGATCATTTCAGAGAAGTTTCGTCTTCATTTCCAATTAAACTTTAATAGCAGTTCGGCATCAGGCGTTCATCACTACTCAGCTTCAGTATCCAACATGCAAATACTGACTGACATGCAGTCGGGCTTTCTATTCCTGCTAATCTTCAGAAAAGTGCGAACACGCTTACAAGACAGCTGATGGCCAGCTAATTAACCTGTGACATTTCCATCTTGCATTGTGGGATTGCTTAAAGTGGGGCACGCCTGTCTCTTACTATTTTTATGTGGAGTAACTGCTCAGTCTGTCTGCAGCATGGGAAGGATTCTGGCACCATCCACTGTGAAAAGGAAGCAGGCTTACTACTAGCCAATCATCAATCCATGTGATGTGGTGGCCAGAGACTCCTGCTGGGAATGTCTTAACTTTGCTCAATGATTTAGCTTCCTTCCTTCCTTCCTTCCTTCCTTCCTTCCTTCCTTCCTTCCTTCCTTCCTTCCTTCCTTCCTTCCTTCCTTCCTTCCTTCCTTCCTTCTTTCTTTCCTCCTCTTTCCTCCTTTCTTTCCTCCTTTCTTTTGATATAGCTGAGAGACATGTGTATGTGCATGCGTGAAAGAGTATGTGTGTGTGTGAGAGAGAGAGAGAGAGAGAGAAAGAGAGAGAGAAGGGTGGGGGCATTATGTTTGTCTGTGGAGGTCCAAGGGTGACTTAAGGAATCATCTTGGATTGCTCTACCTCCTTATTGCTTTGTTCTGGGGTTTCCCAGTTCCCAGGGCCAGAAGTGCAGGTCATCACCATTTCTACCTGGCATTTTAACATAGGATCTGGGATCCAAAGTCAGGTCCTTTCGCTTAGCCAAAGGTTTAACCCCCCATCGCTCTAACCCAAGTGGCTCGTCTTGAACAAACCGAGTGTGTTTCCTGATGATGAAGGGGTGAGTTCCTCTCCCTCTTTCTCTGTTTTCTCTTCTCTCCACCTTCCTCCTCCCACTCCCCACCCGCCCTCAAGAACCAGCTCCATCACTGAAGCCAGACACCCACCTCATAATGTTCCTGGCTGGTTCCAGGCTGCATTGTGGGGAGGCATTAGGCTCCTGTGCACGTTCTCAAAGAGCCGCCTAGAATGAACATGCCTGGCAAATAAGTGCTGAATGACAATCACTGAAGGAATTGCTGAGGCCATTCAAATTCTCTAGAGTGGAAACTGTGAGCAAATTATAAGAGATTTTATTATTGTTGTTTCTAATGGGCTATATTTATGTAGTCCAAGCTGGCTTTGAATTCACGATCCTCCTGCCCCAGCCCCCTTAGTGCTGAGATTACAGGTACACACCATGATGTTTTCCCTCCTTCTTTTGCTTGTTTTTAGCAATATCTTTGGCATGTTTCTGCAGTGAACATTTACAACTCAGCATATCCCATGTTGTCTATTCCCCTTCCAGTCTTTTAGTAATAATCAGGACTTTTTTCCTATGGGACCTATCTGTCTTCCTCCATTTTTCTGCTGCTTTCACAGAGCATCTAAAGCTGGGAAATTTTTAAAGAAAAGAAATCTACAGGGCTAGAGAGATGGCTCAGGGGTTAACGCCTTTGCTTTGAAAGCAAAAGGACCTGAGTTCAGAGCTCAGATCCCACATGAAAACACTTGGCATAAATATCTGTAGCCTACACTTTTAGCCCTGGAAGGCGGAGCCTGGGAAGCCCCAGAGCAAAAGCAATAAGAAGGTGGGGTACTCGGGGATGATTACGGATGTCACCCTTGGGTACCACGGGCACACACACTTAAGTTCCCTTTTCTGGACTGGAGAGATGGCTCAGGGGTTAAAATTCTGCCTCGCAAGCAGAAGACCCTGAGTTCAGATCCCAGGTCCCATGTAAAAAAAAAAAAAAATGCCAAGCAGAAACTGTGGCGACCTGCACTTCTGACCCAGGTGGGCAGAGCCTGGGAAATCTCAGAGCAAAGCAAAAAGGAGATAGAAGCAATCCAGGATGATTCCCGAAGTCATCCTTGGTCCTCCACAGGGAGCCAACATCTGGTGAGGACTTTCTTACTGCATAGTAACATGGTGGCAGCGTCTCAAGGTGAGTGTGTGCAAGAAAGCTGATGTTTACAACAAAGATTCTTCTGTTATGACTAGCAAACAGAGCTCAGCGCCTGCCACCTGTTCACGGTGAAAAGTCTCAACATCAAGACCGAAATTACGCCCAGTTAGTGTGGGAGAAGTGTCACAGTTAGGTACAATTGTCAACTTGACAGCTGAGGGTTTGAGCTCCTGACACATTTGTAGAAATTAGTGGTTGAGTTAGGCCCAGAGTAGACCTGCAGGAGGTTGTCTAGCTGATGGGGAAGGCCCAGCCCATGGTGAGTGGCACTTGGCCCTGGAATAAAATACAGACAGCTGGTTGAGAGTTGTCGTCCTTGTGTACACTTGGCCGGACTTGCTGGTTTGGCAAGTAAGGATTGTCCCTCTCTCAGTTGTTGTGTTGAGACGGTGTGGCCATTCCCTGGCCCTGGTGTTGGTGCATGCTCTCCCGTCAAGCTGGATTGTGAACTGTAACCATAATCGTAAGAGAAAATAAACCCCTTGTTCCCTTATGTCGTTTGATGGTCATTTATCAGCAACCATGCAAGCAAACTGCTATAAGGAGACACTCCATTCCTCTGTGTCTGCTTGGATTGGAAGAACTGAGTTATGATCACACTCATGACCTAAGCCAGAGAGAATGAGAATACAGCATCCCCTCGTCACCATAGACACGGGAGCTACTCCAAGTCAGTGAATGTGACTTATGCGACCTTGCATGGTCAATTACTAAACTCTCCTAACAATCTTAATACAAAACTGTTGTGGTCATTAATCTGCGCCACTGTCAAAATATGACCTCCTTAAAAGGATGATCCCCAGACTCTAGCATGCTTCATAAGACACAGCGAAAACTTGCATAGGATTTGTTGACTGAACACATTTGATTTATTTGTAGTTTTGAGTCCAGAGGCAGCTGGACCTGTGTTTAGTCGTGACATCATTTACTAGCCATGGGATTTTAGCCAAACTACTGTACTTTTCTGACCTCCTTCGTCTTTGGTTACCAAACACAGTAACAGGACTGACTTTGCATGTCACTGGGAAGGTGGGCATCTTTGTCTGTCTGTTCAGACTGCTCAGAATATTGAAATCACATCCATTGACTTGGAGGGGCTCTCATGTCATGGTGACGAGCAGATGCCGTATTCTCATTGATCTGGCTTAGGTCATGAGTATGATCATAACTCAGTTCTTCCGACCCAGGTGCACACAGAGGAACGGAATGGACAGTGTATAAACAACAGAAATCCGTGTGGGAGAAAGGGTTTCTTCTGGCTCACGGCTCACAGTGCAGTCTATCATGGTGGGGAAGTCAAGGCAGCAGGTGCTTGGAGCAGCTGGTTATGTAGTATCCACGATGGGAAAGCAAGAGAGTTTGAATTCTCCGACAGTTCTTGAGACCGGGCTATCCAGCATCACAGGGCCAGCAGATCTGAGGTCCCACTTCTTGGTTTGTGGAGAGCTCTTTTTCATGTGTCTTCACGTGAAGAGTTTCTATTGTGGAAACAAAAATTACATTCATGAAGGCTTTGCCCACATGACCTAAATTTCTCAAAGTCCTCATCTCTACCTACCACATAGATTGCAACAAATAAATTTTACAAGGACACAATCATTCAACCTACAGCAGTAAAGTAAGACCTTGCCTGGTGCAGATCACAAAGTCACTATGGGAGGATCCACAAAAATGGATTCAACAAAAAGTATACCTAGGACCTAGACTTTCTCTTATAAAACTTTCTATATGGGCTGGAAGGATGGCTCAAAGATTAAGCCTCTACTTCACAAGCAGACGGTCCTGAGTTCGGATCCCAAGTCCAATATAAAAATGCCAAGTGGAAGTGGCAGCAACCTACACTTCTGGCCCTGGAAGGAGCCTGGGAAACTCCAGAGTAAGGCAAAAAGGATGTAGCACAATCCAAGGTGATTCTGAATTCATCCTTGGGCCTCCACAGGGGCACACAAACACACACACACACACACACACACATACACACACACACACACACACACACAAATACACACAAATAAAAAATAAAAAATAAGCTCTTTCCTCTCGGCCGCCGCCATGCCATTCAGACTGAGGAAGACCCGGAAACTTTGGGGCCACGTGGGCCACGGCCATGGCCGCATTAGGAAGCATCCAGGAGGCCAGGGTAATGCTGGTGGCATGCATCACCACAGGATCAACTTTGACAAATATCCAGGTTACTTTGGGAAAGTTTCTATGAGGCATTACCACTGGAAGAGGAACCAGAGCCTCTGCCCAACTGTCAACCTTGATAAATTGTGGACATTGGTCAGTAAGCAGACAAGGGTGAATGCTGCTAAAAACAAGACGGGAGCTGACCCATCATTGATGTGGTGCGATTGGGCTACTACAAAGTCCTGGGGAAGGGAAAGATCCCCAAGTAGCCCGTCATCATGAAGGCCAAGTTCTTCAGTAGAAGAGCTGCGGAGAAGATTAAGGGTGTTGGGGGTGCCTGTGTCCTGGTGGCTTGAAGCCACACGGAGAGGTTTCATTAAATGCAACATTCTTTTCAAAATAAATAAATAAATAAAAAATAAAAAATCCTTTCTATATAACACAAGTTGTGACAATAGCATTTTAATTTACATTGATTGGTTTCACAATTATTTGTGCACAGGTATTAGATCTTGGGGAAGCCATTGAACCTCTCTGAGTCCAATACCCTGAATTTTGTTCTTTGGCCGGGATAGGGTAGAGGAAGTATCCTTCAAAGTGACCTTTAGCAATCCCCACCTTTGTTATTCATGACTTGGTTCAAATGAAGAGTGGGCTAATGACTTGTAAGGAGTAGGAGTCATTTGATATCAGTTCAATCATAGATGACAAAAAGATGATGGCTTCCTTTTGGGGTGTTTTCTCTGTCTCTTAGCTCACACAGGGGAACCAGTTGCAGCTTCGCCAGAAAGCTCCCTGGCAACATGATTGGAAGTAGAACTTCTGAAGCTGCCAACTGCTGTGCTAGGTATAAACCGATCCTCCCCACGCCGAGGCATTGAAATGGCTGAAGGTGACACGGTCATTGTATCTGTAGGAGGGAGCCTGTGCTACGACCACCTGGTCACATTGCTTCTGGATTAGCGACCATCACACTGCAAGATAACAGTGTGTGTGTGTGCATGTGAAAGTGTGGAGGCATGTGTACAAGAGAGTACTTCAGTGTGCTTGCCTGTGGAGACCCAAGGGTGACATTAGGAATCATCCTAGATTGTTCTTCCTCCTTACTGGATTGTTCCGAGTTTTCCCAGGCTCCACCTTCCAGGGCCAGAATTATAGAGCACCACAGCTACATCTGAGCTGCACTTTTTACATAGGATCTAGGGATCCCTACTTGGGTCCTTTAACTTGCAAGGCACTGAGCCATTTCCCTAGCCCAAGAAAACAAGTGTTTATTGCCTTTTGCTGTGGCATTTCAGGGTAATTTGTTGCATATATAAATACTAACAGAATCATGTATAAATGAGGGGATATGATCTCACCAGAAGGGGAGGGCACATAGTCCGGCAGATGAAAGGTGATCATTTTGCAAATGGGTGACTGACCCCTCCCTCACCGAGATTTCCTGCTTTTATTACATCTACCCTTGAATGTGCTATTATAACAAGACTCCAGTTTAACAGCTTTTTGTCTCTGACCAGGGGGTGACATACAGTACCCATCAGGATGGAGGGAAGGACATTGCAGGAGCAGCAAAGCTGCAAAAGAAAATCAACAAACCACAATCCAGAACTTCAGAGACTCTGTATCAACCACATAGAACTAAGCCAGCCTAATCTCCTCCCATCGTGAAGCTCAGGGACATTTGCGGAAGAGGGGGCGGTAAGATTGTAAGAGCAAAAGGATGGGAGGAGCAATGATCTGAAGATTCTCCACACTAGTTAGGGCTGAAGCAATCATAATAGGACTTTGCATGCCCTGCGCAATGTCCAACACACTATTGACCTCACAAAATCTAGCATCAGCTAAAGGCACCAAGATCCTTGGAGGCAAGGGATTGACAGCCACAGTAGTGTTCCTATGCTTAAGGGGAACACAAGAAAGGGTTCAGGGAAATGCCACTGGGTCCTTGTATGTCATCGGAGAGGAGGACCAAGAGGAGAGTTAGGCATACACAATAAAGGATTCTCTGGGAATTGGGGGGGAGGCACTCGGAGACGGGGAGGGAGGGAAGGGGAGCAGGGGGTTCAGGGGGAGGAGGGGGGAGGGAACTGGTCTACCTATTAAGTTTGTATGAGCGGAAATAATAATAAAAAATGTTAAAAAATAATAAATACTAACAGAGTAGTCATGCAATTAACAGTAACTACAACCAAAAACATGAGGCTGGTATTCCCAGCTCTTCTGATGTTGTGTACCTGCCCTTTTTCTCTTCTACTGTCACCAAATCAACATTTCTTCCTGGTGTCTTTGTCTTACCAGGAAAAGGCTCAAAAATCTTCCAGTCAGTGTTGATTGTTAGCTGTGATCACTAATCTTCATCATCAACTTCACTAGATTTAAAGTCACCATGGAAACACATATCTGGATGTGTCTATGGGGGCGTTTCCAGAAAAGTGTAAGTGAAAAGAGAAGACTTACTCTTCATGTAAGTGACATCATCCCATGAGCTGGGGGAGGGGGGAGTTCTTGATTGAAGGAAAGGGAGGAAGCAACCTGACCATCGGCATCCATCTCTCTCTGCTTCCTGACTGCGACACAATGAGCCAGGTGTCTCACGCTCCTGCCACCGTGCCTTCCACACTTTCAAACAGTGAGCCTAAGGAAATCCTTCCTTTATCTGCTTTTGCCAAATATTTTTATTTATTATTTATGTGTGTGTGAGAGAGAGAGACATGGGTGAGTGTGCGTGATAAGTATATGTGCATGCCTGTAAGTGTGGGCACACGTGTATCCCCAGACATGTGTGAAGGTCAGTGGACAACCTTCAGGTGTGCTTCCCACCTCTCCATCCTGTCTGAGTCCCACTCTCCTCACCTGCTGTGTAAGCCAGGCTGATGATGACTCATGGCTTTTAGAGACGCTCACATTTCTGCCTCCTCTCTCTCCAAGGCTGGGTGGGGTGACAGATGTTTTCATCCCTTGGCCGGCTTTTCCATGAGTCTGGGGATTCCAGCCCGGGTTGTCAGGCTTGACTGTCAAGAGCTTTATCCACTGAGCCATCTCCCCAGAGTTATTTTCGCTGGATATTTTTTGTCAACACAGAAGTAGCGAGTACATTAGCGATTACTACTTTTTACTACTGAGTACCCATAATGTATCCAGTTCTGCTTTAAAGACTTGAGGTGCTTGATCACCTTTAATATTCATAATCTTGAAAGATAGAAACCGTCGCCTTTATTTTACAAGTGAAGACAAGGAGACTCAGAGACTTTAAGAGGTTTGAGAAAAGATACTTAGATCAGGCAGAGCCAGAACTTTGGGGGATGACTGGTCCCCACAGCCTGTGGTCTAATACCGCCGTGCTAGGCTAGATCCTGTAAGCCGGGCCAGTCCCTGGAAAACTCGCTGGGACAGGCTTGTGTTCCTTCATCAGTTCTCAGTGTCTTCCCACACAAGGGCTGTGTTTAGTCCTTCATAATTGTTTCTAGCTCAGTCTTACCTTTCCCCCTAGCTGAGCGCCTTCCATGCTCTGCCCACCGATGTCTTACCTTAGAGACCCTTGTCCATGGCAGCCATTCACAAAGCTTTCCTGGCCCTCTTACTCCAAGGACTACATCTGGGGTCATCTTTTTGTCCTCTGCACTTCACAAAAAAGTACCTATATCTTTCTGAGCTACCTGGATTTTACCTTACATCATCACACTCATTATCATCTCCTGGAAGACTTACATGGTAGATTTGGAAGGCTAATGTTCCTTTCATGGTGCAACCCTATTATTTGGCAGCACAAGGATTTACGATACTATGCACCTGGTAAATATTAGCTGAGGGAACGAGGCTGGAAGAGAGCATGTGAATGAACAAGTAGGTGATTATAAAAACAGAGCTATTTGCATTCCCATGCCATCCTCTTGAATGAGAGATTTCTAGTTGTCTTCAATATGTTTCTGTGAAGTCGTTTTTCCAAATTTCTAATATTTGCTCATGAACCAATTCCCTCAAAGAAAATTCCGTATCTTCAAAAGGAGCATCTTTACATCCTACCAGGGCTTAAAAAACAATCACAACTGTGATTTGTATTCATCATTCATTAATTTAACACAATAGCATGTTTGTTTCATAAAAATGGAACTATGTAGGATAAGCTAGTTACAAGCCATAATTCCTACCCTTGTTGGTAAGCCTTTCATTGTTATGAGAAATACCAATGAGGTGGCTCAACAGGTAAAGACACTTTGCACCAAACCGAATGACATGAGTTTGATCCCCAGAGCCAAGATGGTGGTAAGAGAGAACCAAATCCAGTAAGTTGTCCTCTGACCTCCACACGTGGGCCAAGGCATATGTGGCCACACACACACACACACACACACACACACACACACACGCACACGCACACGCACACGCACACACAGTAAAAGTAAGTAAGCAAATAAATAAATAAATAAATATTTTTAAAGTAGCTGAGATTTTTTTAAAAGAAGGAAAGGGAGCGAAGCAGCTTTCCTTGTGGCAGACAGGAAGCAGAAGGGAAAGGCTGGGGTCCTACAAGCCCCTACACAGGCATGTCACCCATGATATGTCTCTTCCAGCTATGATCTTCCTCCCAAAGTTTCCAGGGCATCTTACCAGCACCACTGACTGGGGACTGAGCCTTCAGCATGTGAATCTTTGGGGGCAAACCACTGCCCTTCAATCCATCTCTGAAAGCACTTGACTAGGGAAAAGTTAATTAAGACAGAATAATCAAGGACCCTGGGGAAGTAGGGCTCACAGGTAAGAGGTATTGACCAAAACATCTCAAGCAAATGCACAAAAACAAAATTAAAATCTATTATGTGAAGGTTTGCTATCATTAGGTGCATGTACATTGGACGCAATGATCATTTGAAGGTTCCTGCATTTGCCGGCAACCTTCGATGGCCTAGTGGGACATCAAGAATTAAATTGTCAAAAAAGACTTTTTATGTCTACATCAAATTAATACCTGGGGCTCTGTATTTTCCTTGCCAGCTTGTCAAAGTCAGCCGGAGAAAGCATTTGAAAACTCTTCAACCTTGACAATGTTGATGTCATCCACGGCCCAAGCACGGGGGCGTTAAGTGAGGGGGGTGGCCTCAAGAGGCAAATGAGAGCTTCTAATACATCCTGGATGCTGAATCCTGGTGGTCCATTTCCAATGCTCCTGCTACTCTATTGTCTGGAAACTTTAAACCAACTGGAAAAAGAAAAAAAAAGTTTTTTACGTCATATGCCATAACACAAAGAACTTGGAGGACATCGCTACATGAAATGATCCAGTCACAAAAGGACCGATGTTACGTGGTTCCGCTTATAGGCAACACCTAGGACAGGCAGACTGGTCCAAAGGAAGTAGAGTGGTATTTTCTGAGACCTGGATGTGGGAGAGTTGTGGAAATGCTATGTAAAGGGCAGAGAGTTTCAGTGCGGATAGATGAAAGGTTCTGGAAATGGATGGAATATCTGGTACTTAATAGGACAGACTGGTATACTTAAAATGGCAACATGGCAAATTTTATGTGTTTTTCCATAATCTTGACAATGATTCCAAATCATGCTTTATGTTTAAACAAAACCTCAGTACATACCTTGCACACCTAATGATCTTGAGAAAAGACTCCATTGGGCTCTTCCTAGGAGGACTTTGAGTCCTCCCATATTTAGATTCAACAGAATACCTCTTGGGCAGTGTAAGCATCTATCATAGTTAGATATAGGTCTCAATTTGAGAGTTGAAGAGTTAGCACATTTGTGAAGAATTGATAGTAAATTTTGCCCTGAACAAGACTACAGGAGATTATCTGATTGATGGGGAGGTCCAGCCTATGGTGATTGGGACCAGTCCCTGAGTGGGTGGATAAGATAGAGAGAAACTGGCTAGCAAAGTTGGCGTCCTTATGTGTACTTGGCCAGATGTGCTTATCTGGCAAGCGTGGCCTTTCCTTCTCAGCAGGCCTGTGGACATGGTGCGGCCCATTCCCTTAGCGCTTGTGTTGGTGTGGGCTCTCCTGCCAAGCTGGACGAGGAGCTGTAACTGGACTATCCTAGGAGAAAATAAAACCCCTTGTTCCTTTAAGCTGTTTTGTCATAAATTTATCAGCAATAATGCAGACTGACTGAAACAGCATCTTTCTGGACTTTGCACACTTGGGAACTTCATCAGGGAACTTGGGAAACCATTGCGTTTCCTTATTCTCATCCTTCCTACCGAAGGGAAGTAGGGATGGGACATGAACTATTGTATCAGAACAGGTGGAGAATCACTAAGGAGCCAGCAAGACAGCCTGCAAACTTGGCGGCCTGAGCATTAGCCCCAGAAACCCACATGGTGGAAGGAGAGAACTCACCCCCGAAAGCTGTCCTCTGACCTCTACTTGTGCGCCCCCTCCCCGGAAAAACAGTTATCTACATGCCAGACACATTTCTAAATGTTCTTACCGATAGTAAATCATTATCCTTATAACAAATCTATGTAGTAAGTACTCTTGCCACTCCCCTTTTTTATAAGGAGAAAACATAGTCAGAGATATAAGTAAATAATCCAATGAAATCCTGGCTCCAGTACTCCAGACAGTGGTGGAAGCTGATGTATCCCGACGTTCAGTCCCTATGAAGGTGCACCTATTAAACAGTCAGTCCAGCCCTCAGACCCAGTCAAAGGGGCTCCTATATTGCACTCCAGGCCCTAAAGAACTTCAAAGCACCAGGCTGACTGATCATGGTCTGGAACCTCTGAATCCATAAGCCAAAACGAACTTTCTCTTCATGTAAGTTACTGTCTCTGGTTTTGTGGTGATACTCGAAAGCGACCACACCACTCTCATTTTGAGGGTCCGCTCTGGCCCATGACCAGCCTTAGATGAAGGACCCTGATTTTGCCTCTAGAGACAACGAATTATTGTTGTTGTTGTTGTTCTTTTCCTGGGGCACCTGTCAGAAAGGTGGCTGTTATTGTCACAGTCTTTGCCTATGTTGGTTCAAAGGAGAACATTGCCAAGGAGACTTGGAGTCAGTATGAGATTTCCCCCCAAGTGATCTGGGATTTCTCCATCGGCCTGAATAGCTTGTCAGAGTTTCTCTCCTGCCTCCTTAAGTGTTCACTGGGAGGATTGAAGTGACCACACTCTCCACAGCGCATCATGATCTCCGGCACATACCCGCATAATGAACTCAGTATCTTCCCCTGCCAGCACTTCTACTCTTTTGACAGAGCCCTGGGCATGGGCACTGGGGACAAGGACAGGGAGGCAGTAGCGAGAGCCCAGTACTTGCCATGATCTAAAAACTCGCTAATTTTTAGATACAAAGCCATAAATGGAGTGGGAGTAGGTGGGTGGCTTTCGGAGATCCATTATTGCTGACAATTTGTCTGTCCTGCTTTGATCTCTCATTAAAAAGAGGAGGGGGTGGAGGAGGACCAGCTGGGAGAAGGCGGGGAGCATGGAATAACGTATCCCCCCTTCCCTTGAGTGGCTATCTGAGAATTTGCCTTAGGCTTTCTCCTTCTAACCAAGCCTCGAAAGAAAAATCTTTTAAATAAACTAAATCGCAATTCAGTGACTTTGAGTGCGGGTTCAGGTAGTAGAGTGCTTGCCTCATGTGTTCCAAACCCTGAGTTCTAGTCAGAGGCGACCATGTGCCCTGTAACTCCAGAACTCAGCCGGTGGAGCAGGAGGATCAGAAGTTCAGAGTTAAGCCTCAATTGGCTTCACGGTGAGTTTGAGATCAGTTTGGAATACTTGAGCTAGGAGACCCTGTCTCAGAAGGAAAAAAAGTTTCTTTTTCAGTGTGAAAGTTAGGTAGAAGCTGGGATGGGATGTCAGATTATAATCTGAGCAAAAATACTTCTATGTTTTGGATCTATTATTTCTTGCTACTAAATTATACAAGTGCTTCATCACCTCCTGCTTTTTTTAAAATATGGAATGCTTCATGAATTTGCGTATCATTCTTGCTCAGGGGCCATGCTAATCTTCTCTGTATCGTTCCAATTTTAGTATGTGTGCTCCCGGAGCGAACGCCACCTCCTGTTTTTCAAATTTTTTAATTTACTTATTACTATCAGTGTGTGTGTGTGTGTGTGTGTGTGTGTGTGCGCGCACGCGATGGTTATTCTTAACTATTGCTGTGAGAGAACACCCAAAGTTAAACAGCTTAAGGGAGAAAAGGAAATGTATTCAGCTTACAGTTCCAGAGGGGAGAAACGGTCTTTCATGGTGGAGGCGACATGGCTGGTGGCTGAAGCTAGAGGCAGGCTAAGTCACTGCAGACATCTTTGGAGAGTCTCTTCTTCCCAGTCTTCTGTACTGGGGTTCCTTTTATCTGGCCCATTACTGGGAGGTTCCAATCAGATCTAGGGAGGTTCCAATCAGATCTAGGGCTGGTCTCTGTAATTGTAAAGTATTGATCCAGATAATCTCTTCAGGTGGTCTCAGCTGATCTTAGTTAATGCCAGGTGTGGTCAAGTTGACATCCAAGATGCGTGTGTGTGCGTGCGTGCGTGCGTGCGTGCGTGCGTGTGTATGTGTGCGTGTGTGCGCATGTGTGTGCATGCCTGTGTGTGCGTGCGTGTGTGTATGTGTGTGTGTGCATGTGTGCGTGTGTGTGTGATGATGATAATGTGGGCTTGTCAGTGCCTCAGCATGCAAGTAGAGGTCAGAGGACAACTTCGTGGAGTTACTCTCTCTTTCTATCTTCACATGGGTTCTGAGAATCAAACTCACTTTGTCAGGCTTGTGCAGTGAGCACTTTTACCCACTGAGCCATCTCATCAGTCCCTCATCCAATGTTTTTAAGACTGCATCTCTCTCTCCGATCATTACCCGGCCCTCCCAAACCCTGTATCTGTAACTGCAAACTTGTTTTTATTGTTATCTAAGCAAAATCTGATTCCAGCACCCATCAGAAAGACAGGTGTCAAGAGATGGAAGAAAGAGGCAATGACCCAGAATGGCACGAAGAGCGATTCTTGGTGGCTTTCAGACAGAAGTGTGACTTGGGGGAGTCACTCTGCTCTACTGCAGGATGAAGGTGTTTATAATCCAGCCAGCCAAAATGAACTTGAGTTTTCCCAAAAATTATTAAGTTGTCAAATGTCAGTTAGGAAACAGTTTGGGCACAGCATGGAAATGCTTGGCTGACAATCTTCATGTCTTTACTTCTCCTGTGAGACATGGCATGTGCTCCAGGGTCACCTGTGGAGCCACGTGACCACTGGTGGCAGTCAGGAAGTCAGGTGGGGCTAGACCTCCAAGTACACACTTTGGGGCAGAGTGCTCTTATGTGGTTTTAGGCTGAGACAGACTCCACAGCATTGCACGCTGTGGCAGCATCGACCTCTGAGTGACATCCCCAGCCCTAGGTCAGGCTTTGGAGGAACAGATTTAAGCATCAAGAACTTGGGGTGTGGGGGGCAAGAAGTTGGTTTGGATGGGTTTTCAGAAACACTTGCAAAGGAGAGAGGGGGGAGGAGCCTGGGCAGGGAAAAAGCCTAGCCACCACACAGTTGTCCTGGAGACTGGAGGAAGCTCAGGAGGGGGCTAGTCCTGCAGGGTTACCTGAGGCTGAGGTGGGATCTCAGAGTTCCAGGTACCACAGAGACCAAGCCCGTGCATGTAGGCAGCCACCAGGGCCAAAGCTGTAACTATGGGCCAGGTGTTTCCTTGCTGCCGAGAGAATATCTGAGAAGGATGATGTCGTGGCTAGAATGTGAGCATCCCTCCTAGGCTCATAGGTGATGGTGGTGTTTGGGAAGGTAGTGGCATCTTTAAGAGGTGGAGTCTTGCTGGAGAAAGGCACATCCCACAGGCCTGACCCTGAGATTTTGATAGCCCAGCCCTGCTCTTGCTTACTCTCTCTCTCGCTCTTTCTCAACTCCCTCTCTCTACCTCCATGATGACAGCTGTGACCTGAACTGGCCACCTCCAGCTTCTGCCTCTGCCATGACTTTTCCACCATAATGGACTCTATCTCCTTTCTGGAACTGTAAGCAGTAGAAATCTCCCTTTCTCCCCTTAAGTTGTGCCTAAGTGTTGCCTCACTGAAGCAAAGAGTAACTCCAGCAGATGGAGTGTGGGCCAGAAATTAGAAAGAATAAGTGTCTTGGTCCAAGGAACAATCTGGGTAGCCTACAGCATTACTCACTACAGAGAGATGTGTTTCCCTCCTCCTCAGAATAATACAATATTTGCATTCTTACATGCCTGCTTCCTGCTGGTACCCCAGAGCACTCAGAAATACATAATAGCTGTTCACCATACCACTGTTGAATGATATTGAATAAATTATGTCTTTTATTCTACATACTTTATCCTATTTATAATAAACTTTATTTATTTTGTGTGTGCCTGTGTGTCCCTGTGTGTCCCTGTGAAAGACCAACGGTGACTTTGGGAATTATCCTGGATCGCTTTTACCTACTTTTTGCTTTGTTCTGGGATTTTTCTGAGCTCCTCCCACTAGGGCAAGAAATGCAGGCTATTGCTGTTTCCACCTGGCATTTTTACATGGGACCTTGGGTCTGAACTCAGGACTTTCTGTTGTCGAAGCAGAGGCTTAACCCCTGAGCCATCTCTCCAGCCCTAATTTATTCTTTTCAACATGTACAAGAAAATATTCATAGAGCCAGAGAGATAATTCAGTGAGTAAAGGCACTTGCCACACAAGCCTGATGGTCTGCATTTAGTCTCCAGAAGTCACGTAAAGGTTGAAGGAAGAACTGATTCCATGAAGCTGTCCTCTGACCTTCGCACAATGTCATGATACTCTTCTCTTCCCCTATGATAAAATAGTAATAATAATAGTAATGCAGATGGCTGGGGAAAATGACTCAAGATACAAACCAGATGATTGTAGTTCAGATCCCCAAATGCCTCCACAGGGGCAGTATCCATGATGTAACAGACAGCAATAGAGCAAGACACCCAAGACTGACCTTTGGCCACCATATGCACATGTACAAGCAGACGAGTGCACATGTGCACACACACAAACATACACACACTCACATACTACGCAATACACATGTACACACACACTCATACAATATTCACGTACACACTCATACACCTGTATGCACACAGCATGAATACGATCATATACATCATAAAATAGAAGAATAACTCTGGTTTTGAAGTGCCTCAATAAGCTGGAAAAAATTTAAATTAGGCAGGCAGTAATAAACTTGAGAGAATCTGTTTCCTACCAGAATATATGAAAAATGGAAATCTTAGAATTGCATTTATTTTTGGTGCAGCTTTGAACCAACTTCCAGCATTCCTTTTCCTCTCTACATACCCATGAGCCTCATTTCTCTACCTCCGGGCTGGTCTTAGAACCCTCAGGGGCCAGCTCTTGCCCTTAGTGAAACCCTCTGCTGCAATTATTTTTAATTAGGAAGGAATTGACATTTGGATGTAAATATCTTCAGAGACTCAATGAGCTACTTATTACTCCCAAGGCCAATTTGCATTTTAATGATAATAATTCAGAAAAACCCTTACAAACTGTAATCGGAAGAATTTTTTTTATTACATAAGCTGGGGATGAGAAATAGAAACTCCTACTATTCTTGAGGTCAAACCAAAATTTGGCTCTGGTCCATATGGGATCAGGAAAAGAATTCCATGCATTTGCCCTGGGTGTTCACTGGGCTCAGAGAAAAGGGTAAGACAGCCGTGGCTTCCTTGTGTTCTCCTCAAGAAGCTGGGGCAGTGGGCACGAGAGGTAGGAGATGGGTGGGCTTCTGGGAGCCACTTTTCCTTAGCTCCATTGAAAAGCCCCACATCAGGGGAATGCAAGGAGAAGGGTGTTCTTGTCTAAACCTTTTCTCTGAAAACTTTGACTTTTCTGATTATGAATTAATTTATGCCGTAAATTTCAGATTAACATCGAGATCCATGGCATGGAAAGCACTCCTAAAAGCCCACCCATAAACTCCCCGCTCCACTGTTAACAATATGGAGGCTGCATGTTTACAGTGATTTTTTTCTTATGCTTTTTCTAATCGCCCACCCAATACTCTCGCTACAACTAAACAGTACAAACATTCACATTTTTAAGATACATTTTTAAGAGCTTATGACATTTGCAGGTATGTTAATGATGTGTAAGGTGACATGGAAATTATACGAAGTCAGGCTGCCTCTGTTATATAGTTTTATTTAATTATATTTAAATTAACTTTTCGGAAAAATGCATGAAGCATTTCTAGCTAAAGATGGAACTTCTCTCCAAGACTGATGAAAGCCATTCCCAAAGACGCAACCTGTTCTTCCATCTGCTGCTTCCACAGGTCTTTGTAGTTTACTTGCCTTTGGTTCCAAGTTTTCAACCTCGGGTATTTTCTATTTGATCCCCATTGTGAAGCATTTACCTCTCCTCACACCCCTCAGCCCATATGTGTACATTCCTACGCCCCTTTCTTTTTGGTAGTTATGACATTAGAGACTGCAATATCATGTTACATCACAAAGGCTGACGTAACCACTACGGATGTGTGGGTACTTCGATTGCGCTTCTTTCCTTGTGTGAAGGATGCTCTCCTGACCCGTGGTAATGCCCATCGTTCTTCCTGTGCAGTATCTGACTGTCTTTCACTCACGCCCAAACACTTGAGCCACCAGTACAAAGTCCTTCTCATTATGTACATTTATGCTTTCAATAATAAGGCTTCGATTAAGTAAGGCACTGACACAGAGTTCAGATATTCAGGTCCTTTAAGAAAAACAGCCTTTCACAGTGTGGGAGCTCCAACAGCAATGTAAATGACAAAGAAAATTACATTCAGGAGTGGAGTTTGAGTTTCAGGGGGGATGTCTCTGAACTTAGAGGAGAGAATCTCTGAGTTTATCAGATTAATTAATGAAGGTTCTAGATGGGATATAAAATAGTAAGTTGGTCCCAATGCCCTAGTTGGAAGCGTAACAATTTAAGGGAGGGATCAGATAGGGTCTAAGGCTTGCTAAGTCCATTTACAGAGCAGCTTCTGGGATCTACAGTTTATAACAGAAATACCAGCTTGAGTAAACAAACCCAGAGTGAGCATCTTTCCAGCTAAGCCCAGAGAGAGCTGCCTCACTGATGTTTGATTATTGTATCGCAGCACAGTGAGTCAGTCTCCTCTCTGTGGGCATGTGGATTCTTTCGGTCCTTCCCTTCATCTCAATGCTACCGCGACCTCTGAAACAGCTGTGCACATGGGTGGTGCTTTTGAACAATAGGTCCTACAGGCATCATTCAGAGATGCAAAATGCAAATCTCAGCTGCTCTCTGAAGCATGCAGGGAACAGCAGGTACCTGAGCTCTGGGAAGCCGGCCAGTCCAGTCTGCCCTTAACCTCAGGCTAGGAACAGCACCTATTCATTCCTGACCCAGAGGAGGGACCAGGTCACATTTTGAGCAGAACATTGGCTCCAACCTTGTGCACGGAGCAGCCAGGGAAGAAAATGAGCCAGGGTCTTTGAGCCTTTGAGGAAGTAAGAAAAGTCACAGAGCTGGGCAGGGGCAACTGTACTTTCCTTTGAAGTTTCTGGTGAATAGAGTCATGCGACAACATTGTGCCTGTTGGTGAATGCACTACGTCCATGGAATAAGCAGGACTGCACAGTGAGAAACATTTCCAAAGAAAACTGATGAAATCAAGGTCACCCACACCTCAGGCTAGGTAGCAGCACCCTGGGGCCATTCCAGAAGGACCACCCAAACGCACCTCCCCCTTTGCACAGAAATAGCAGCCCTCCACGGTGGGCAAGGGGGTTTCCAGGCGACCCGGCCCAGCCGGGACCGAATCCATCCCAATCCTCTTGGCAACTGTCCAGCTGGTCTTCAACACGTCTCCCATTGGGAAAAGAAAGTTGAGGAAGTTAATTGCGTTCGTCTGCACTTCAAAGAGTAGAGTCAGGAAAGAAGCTCAGAAAGCAAAACTTCAAGTCAGAACTTTCTTTTCTTCCTTACTTTTTTCATTTGGCATTGAATTTATGCCACCCACAGATCTATCAGATGCCAAGTAGAGTTAGAAGGCAAAGGCAAAGCAGACAACTTAAGATCTTTGCCTCAATGTTTTGAGTAATTGCTGTTGGGTATGGTTGATTTTGTTAAAGGGCGTCATATTACTTGTGCATTTTTCTTGTGTGTTGGGGCAGGGATGGGTGTGTGTGGGTGTGTGTACAAGAGGGCACTTGAATGTGTGTGCCTATGGAGGTCTAAGGATGACATTTGGAATCATCCTAGATTGTTTTATCTCATTGTTTTGCTCTGGGGTTTCCCAGACTTTGCCCAGGGACAGAATTGCAGGCCACCCCCACATCTGCCTGGGATCTGGGGATTGGAACTCAGGTGCTTTTGCTTGTGAGGCAAAAGCTTTAACCCTTGAGCTATTTCCCCAGGCCAACTCATGCATGTTTTAAAACTCTGGGCTCAACTGTCATATACATAGCACAGAAAGCACCTTGGTGTCATTGTTGGACATTTTCAGGAGCCAGCAGCCTGTCACACATTCTTCCATTTGAAATTCCTTGTGGCGGGTCCTTTTGAGACACCACTTTTAAATTACACCCCTTTGCTGTCCTTGTTGTATAGATGAGGAACTGAAGGTAAAGATACAACCCCAAATCACAGAATGATAAATCACAGGACTTGGGCACAGGTCCTGGCCGCTGAGCCTAGGTGATCTGTCACAATACCTACTTCCATTTATTTCAAATTGCCTTCTAGACCTTAGCCAATGCACAGACATATTCATAGGCATATTACTGCATGCAACATACTTTGTACCCTGCTCCACTACTCCAGTACACTTGCCATATCAAATATATTTTCATGTTTCTCCCCAGCTACTATAATTAGAGTTTGCATTTTAATAAGTTTGCTTTTTTTTTTTAATTATCAGAGCATCATTTCCAAACCCTTTCCCTCTAGTGGCGCTCTACGTCCTCACTCCTCTTCTTCAGCATGGATGGGACTGTGCCGAGCTTCTCTGAAATCTCAGCATTGGCTTTAAAAACCATCCATTCCCTGAGGATAAATTCCTAAGAGTGGGATTTACCATGTCTTTTATTGCTTCTCAGAATGTTGTTGCTAATTTACCGCACTACCGGAAGTGAATTTGCAGACTAATTTCACTGTGTACGCACTAAAATTAGCCTAATGGAGCACTTTCACACAGAAATCTAAAATAAATGCGCTGGTGTTATGACTATGGTTGTGGAGGAAATCCTTGCTAGCAATCAAATTGGCCTCAAAGCTAGAATCCCTCACCCCTTTTCTTCTCTTCCCCACAGCTTCCATGTGTGAAGTCACAGGATGAATGTGTCCATTACAGGACATCTTTTACGTGGATGCAAACCAGAAAAGGCGATCCATTATTCAGAGAGCAACAGCTAGGGCTAAAAGTAGAGTCCTCTGTCTTCTCTTTCTTCAATTTCTATCTCCTCCCCCTCATGTTGATTAAAAAAAATCTTATTAGGGATACCTTGACTCCTATCTCTCCCTCACCCCAATTTCCACATCAGTGACCTCTGCTTCAGTAATTTCTGGTCCAGTTTCTTTTCCATTACTATGATAAAATACTTTGGGGCTAGAGAGATGGCTCAGGGGTTAAGACTCTGCCTTGAAAGCAGAAGGTCCTGAGTTTAAACTCCAGGTCCCACATAAAAATACCAGGCAGAAATGGTGGCAGCAGCCTGTACTTCTGGCCCTGGTGGGTGGAGCCTGGAAAATCCCAGATTGAAGACAAGAAGGAGGTAGAAGCAATCCAGGATGATGCCTGAAGTCACTCTTGGTTCTCCACGAGGACACATGTGCCCTCTGATGCACCCACGCACGCGTACACACACACACGCGTGCACACACACATACACACACACACACACACACACACACACACAGAATAAAGTAAAAATGAATAGAGTAAAAGAAACATAAACTACTCCAACTCAAGCAATTTAAAGGAAAAAGGAATTCTTATTTGGTTTATGATTTCTGAGGGGACAGAGTCCATCGTCACTGAGAAGCACGGTGGCAGGCCAGTCATGGCAACTGGAACAGGGGGTCAGCCATTATCTTGCAACCATACTCAGGAAAGAGACTCTATCTGTTGCTAATAAATTCACTACCAAAGGACTTAGGGGAACAAGGGTGTTTTATTTGGGCTTATATTACAGGGCACACACAGTCCAGCTTGGAAGAGAGTTCATACCAACCACAGTTGAGTGAACTGGATATATGTTATCTACAAGGATTACTGAGAGAGGGACAAACCTCACTCGCCAGGCTGCAAGTCTGTCCCCTACGCTAAAGAATGCCACACTGCTGAGCCAGCTCCATCATATCTACCTGTCTGGGGAATGGTACCACACATGGTCTTCACACATCAATCAATCTCCTGCAGTCTTGCTCAGGGTTTGCCTCAACACTAATTCTTCACATATGTGCCCAGAGCTCAGCATTTAATTGTCAAGTTAATATTCCTATCTGACTAGCAGAGAGAGAGAGAGAGAGAGAGAGAGAGAAGGGGCTCTACCCAATGACATACTGCCTCCAGGGAGACCCCAGCTCCTAAAGGTTCCATAGCTTAGCCAGGATCCCTTCCAAAGATGACCCCCAACCAATTTCAAAGCAAACAGGCTTTTTCTTACTCTTGCCACCATTTGCCCATACAGTTTTGCAACAAGATTCTCATGGTCTGAAAGTGAAACACTTTCCGTACACTCACACGTTTAAACACTTGGTCCCTGTACGGTGTACCTTCGGAAGGTATAGAACCTTAAGAGAGTAGAGCCTCCACGAAGAGTCACTGGGGTGGGCTTTAATGTTCACCCCACTCAACTTGTCTACTCTCTACTTCCTGATTGTGAAAGAAACGCAGTCCTGCCTCACACTCCTGCACCCATGATGGACGGCACTTCTTCATACTAAAAGCCGAAACGACTCCTTCCTCCCTTAGGCTGATTCTTCACAGGTGTTTGGTGGAGAAAAGAAAAGCAACGGGGAGAACTCCCTTCTCTAATCCTGCATGCAGCTTGCTGATTGGTCTTCCTATGGCAAAGCCTAACGTCCTGTCATTCCTGAGCGGTTACGCCAACACCGGCTCTCAGGAATGGCGCCCAGATAGTGGTATACAGCAGCACTCTCCAAAATGTGCACCCGCTCCCATCCTCGCTGCCCATCACTCCTCCCCACCGAACTGAGAGCGCGGGATACTAAAGATTGTTCTAAAGGTTACAATTCAGAACGAAACAAATGAAGAAACACAGAGCGAGGTGTGGGACAGCCCAGGAGGAGAGCTCCGCATCCTTTCTCATGGTGTACCATCCTTCTGCCGGCCCATGCATCCCTAACTGAGAAGCTCTAAAAGTTCCAGCGCCGGGGGATTTATAATGAGCTTTCATTACCCAGGCATAATGGATACTTCAACCCCAATTCCTCAATCCTCTCCGGGCTTGTTCTCATAGCTGACCTGCCTGCACCAAACCTCATTCAAACCAGTTTGTTTTCAGAAGCTCAGACACTCCGTAAATTGCAAGGCTTCATAAGCTTCCTTCCAGAAACCTGAAATGAAGACCAGACATCAGTGCCACGTGGTCTGTCTGCATCTTTCAGGGCAAATGCTGTGTCTTAAGCCAGAGGCTGTAAGTGCTGTGTCTTAAGCCAGAGGCTACACCGGAAGGAAGGAACTCATTGCCTGGCTTTCCACCTGTGAGTTAAAGCGATCTCTTTAATCTCCTGGTGGCCTAGAGAGAAGTTTCTGGTACTTTTAAAACCACATCCTGCCCTTTAATTTGCACACCTGCAGCTAGATTAAGACTGTGACTCAATTTCCCTGTTTCTAAGTTCACAACGCCACAACAGGAAGGATGCTGGCTATAGAACATGCAGATCTCTTCATCCTAGCAGAGCACTTCTCCCAGTGATTTTTTTTTCCTTGTCTATTCTAACATAATAAATAGAGAAACTGAGGCTCTGGGAGAATTAAAGAATTAAGCCTGGGCTAGGCCGGCTTCAGTCACCGGTAATAGCCAGAAAATGTTGTTGTGGTGTTTGCTTGCTCAGTGCCTTATCAAATATTGTTTTCATACGATCATATAATTAAACCGTCGTTTTGAAAGCTCAGGGCAGCAGAACAAAGCTAATCAAAGAAAAGCTTCATTTACATTAAAACTCCAGGGAGACAGCTCAGGTCATTTCTCTGAATATCCGCGCCAACCTTGCCTCTTCCAAACATTAGGCAGCTTTAGCTATTAAGCCTCCGCTAATTCAGGCTCCCGATGCAGAGCAAATGCGCTATTAATGAAAAAGAGTTGCAATCGCATGAAACACTCACAGTGGGGATTAGAAGCGCAGCCCCGCAAACTTCATTTCTGTTTTATGGCAATGCTACCGGCTGCCTTCCGTGAAGGAGGCCTGTGGAAGGTGGAGTGAAGGAAGCCTGACCTCAAAATCAGCTCTGCACTGGTGCCACCTTGTGGTCATCCTGGGCACCTTTGGGTCCTTCCTGGGGCATAGGGGCAGGGCTCCGGGCGCTGCCTTCCCCAGATTCCGAAGCATTTTTTTTCTTAACTTGTATGAGGGAGGAGAGGAATGAGGGAGTCATCTATTTCAAGAACCGCAAAATTCTTAGTCCTGGAGATCACGACTGTGGGTCATTTTACTATAGAGTGTGCCTGTCTGAACTCCAGTTTTTCTGACCCCAGCTCTGCTGATTTATGGGAAAACCCATCACTACACACCTGCCCTCCTCCTTCCATATTTCTCCTGGCGATGTCCTTGCTTGGCATCACTGCCCAGAAGGAAAATGAGAAAGCTCGGTCCTTCTTCAGAACATCCACGGAGCTGATTTTATTTCCCCTCTCTAGATGTTCCTCTGTCACATGCCTGATGATCCGAGTACAACTAATCTCACTGTAGAAGGGGATAATATTATGTGCATTCCTGTTCTGCCTGTGTCAGTATTCCTGTGTCAATATCGCCAGTGAAATTCTTTCAGTCTGGGGAATCATTTTCTCTGATAGCAGTGTTTATACAGGACCAATGCTTGCCTTCGTGTCAGTGTCTGGATCATCTTGTGACTTGAAGATGTTATGCTCATTTCTAACTCCTGAACCTTTAGGCACACCTGGGGAGAATGGTTGGGTTAAGGCAAACCTTTGAACAAGCTTGTAGGAGACGATTACTTTGATGTGGGAAGACCCTTAGTCTTAAGTGGGTGGACCAGGCCCTGAGCAGATAAGTAGAATTGGCAAATTAGAAAGGAAGCCCTGTCTCTGCTTTTCCTGTGGATATGGTTGGTCAGTTTCTCTCAGTCTCTTCTGGTTACCCCCCCTCCCCCCGCCTACTATAATGAACTGTGAAACTAGGAGCATGAATAAACCCTGATTACTAAGTAATGGAGGCTGTCAGTTTTCAGATGCCTGGAGGGCAAGAAAGCAGCTGCTTGATCTGGTGGAAAATTAAAATGGCCAGTTCAGTCCAGTTGTGGCTTATAAATCCAGTCTACTACCACCAAAACACCGAAAAAAAAAAACAAAACCCTTTTCTGCTAATTTTGTGCATATCTCCGCTCTCAGGAGAATCTTCTAAGTTCCTTAGCTGACACACTTGATTCAGCTAGAGAGCTGGGCAAGGACATCATTGCCTCCTCCTTGCGCTTCAGCTTTTTAAGGGCTAGCAGCTCCCCCCCAACACTGTGCTCTTTATGTTTTACATAGTTCTTCTGTAAAACAAGCAAGCAACTCTTTGGATATGCATTACAGTTCACACTTATAATCCAAATATGTGGGTGTGGGGGGGTTAAGGCAGGAGGATTGTTACAAGTTCAAGTCCAGCCCAGGCTATATAGTGTGCGTTCTGGGTCAGCTTGAGCTATAGAGTGAGACCCTTACTCAAAAAAATCAAAACGGGTCTGGGGAGATGGCTTAGAGGCTAAAGCTTTTGCCTCGTAAGCAAAAGGACCTGAGTTCGGATCCCCAGAACACAAGTAAAAATTATGGGTGGAAAATGGTGGCAGCTCGCAATTATGGCAAGAGCCTGGGAAACCCCAGAGCAAAGCATATGGAAGTAGAGCAATTCAGGGTAATTCCTGATGTCACCCTGGGCCTCCACAGACACATACACTCAAGTGTATCCTCTTGTGCACATACCCACACACATGTACACACCCAACACAACACAACACACACACACACACACACACACACACACACACACACGCACACACACACACACACACACCACTACAACCACCACCATCAACAATATCACAAAAAACCAATGAGCGATGTTACTTTAATGTTTACCACACAGAAAGAGAGGCAAAGAGGTAAACAGGAGCAAGATAGTTTGGAAGGTAAGGCAAACCTGGTGACGTGAGTTTGATCGCTGGAAATCTTGCACGGAGGAAGGAGAGAACTGACTTCCGAAAGTCATTCCCTGACTTCTACACATGCACCATGGCTTGTGTGTGTCTACCTTCTCTCTTTTTCTCAAACAAATAATTAAAGAAAAAAATTAAAGAAGCAAACAGGAAGGTAAGTGGCGGGCAGCTCTGTGAAGGACTACAGGGGGTGTAGAGGACGTCCACCGTACCACAGAGGAATGGGTTGGCAGGAGATTCCCCAGCACTGGAATGAGAATGAAGAATCATTGTTGCAGCAGCCTGGATGTGACTACCAAAAACTCAGTCATCTTATTACTTCCTAGTCTTCCTCCAGTGTCCCCATAAGTGACAGAGATACAGCAGCCAAAAGAGAAACCAGCACCGGTCCCAGCATCGCAGAGCAGAGTAGAATGGTGGGCGTGGCATAGATGGACAGCGGCTTTTAGGCAACATGCTTCCTTCCTCATCATCCAGTCCTAGCATTGCACCTTGACTGACTTCTGTTTCTTTCCTAAGTATTCAAAACTGAAAAAGCAGCCATCTCAATATAACAAGCTAACAACTCCAAGTTCCCCCAAGCCTCTCTTTCTACAGTGATTGTGGTCAGTCTTTGCTTCCTTCCCTTGTTCCCTGGGAACTCTCTTGCTCTTTCCCTTCACAGGACATGGGAAAGGCAGGTGCAGGGAACGGGTCTACTGTAAGTCCAGGTGAGAGCTTCAGATTCTAGATCAGCGCAGTCCTCCACAAGACTGCAGGGTTGAAGGTTTGGTCCATCCAGGTTGTGCAGGAAGGTCTCTTAGGTGGTTGTCTCCAGAAGCAGCCGCTGATGTCATAGATGAAACCAGGTGTCACGGTTTGAGATGTGAGTTGTCCCCCACAGGCTCCTGTGTTTGAATCTTTTGTTTGGGAAGGTCATGGCACCTTTAGGAGGTGGAGCCTTGCTGGAGGAAGGCATCACAGGGGGTGGGTCTTGAAGTTGGTTAGTCCCACCCTGATTGAGTGAGCAAGTCTTCTCTTGTAGCTAGCAACAGCTCTCAACCTCCATGAGGCCTCCTCCGGCTTCTGCCAGCCAGCTACGCCTTTTCTGCCATAATGGACTGTATCTCCCCTCTGGAACCGTAGGCTGAATAAATCTCCCTTTTCTCCCCTTAAGTTGTTTGACCTCAATGGTGTCTCACAGTGATAGAGAAGAGCAACCTGTATACCAGACATGGAAAAAATCAAGACGATTCAAACATGGCCCCTTCCCCGGAGAAGTTCGTATCCAGCAGAGAGAGACACATCCATGGATGTGTGGCATGGAATCTCTGATTGTTAGTTCTGCCTGGGAAGGTTTCAGGAGACTCTCAGACCACATAAGAACTGACAGACAGATTGGCACATAGGGGATGGGTCAGGGTACTTGAGAACATGTCTGTTTAGGGAGGGAGGTATGCGAAGCTGGGGAAGAGGCCCAGACACACAAGGTCAGTGGGATGGAGCTCTGGGATGATAAACCCTCAGAGGGGGAGAGGGACGGTTCCCAAAGGACCTTGGAATGAGAAGAGGCATGGCCCATCTGGAGGAAGGACAGCATACTCTAGCAGCTGTGTAGAAATTAGTTAGAGAGAAAGGGGGGGACTGGCAAGATTGGAGGCAGGAGAGCACCTACAAAGTTGCACCAATACTGGTTAAATGGCGATTCAAAGCAGTAGGCACTAATGAATACAGAGCGGGAGGCTTGCTTCTGCACTGGACATCTCATCCATCGGAGACACTGGGTCTGGCCTGAGAAGACCATGTTGCAAAGATGTTAAGCATCCAAGACACCTGGGTGGGGAGGAGTGATGGGCAGCGAGGATGGGAGCGGGTGCACATTTTGGAGAGTGCTGCTGTATACCACTATCTGGGCGCCATTCCTGAGAGCCGGTGTTGGCGTAACCGCTCAGGAATGACAGGACGTTAGGCTTTGCCATAGAAGACCAATCAGCAAGCTGCATGGCAGGATTAGAGAAGGGAGTTCTCCCCGTTGCTTTTCTTTTCTCCACCAAACACCTGTGAAGAATCAGCCTAAGGGAGGAAGGAGTCGTTTCGGCTTTATGAAGAAGTGCCGTCCATCATGGGTGCAGGATGTGAGGCAGGACTGCGTTTCTTTCACAATCAGGAAGTAGAGAGTAGACAAGTTGAGTGGGGGAACATTAAAGCCCACCCCAGTGACTCTTCGTGGAGGCTCACTCTCTTAAGGTTCTATACCTTCCGAAGGTACATGTACAGGGACCAAGTGTTTAAACGTGTGAGTGTACGGAAAGTGTTTCACTTTCAGACCAGGAGAATCTTGTTGCAAAACTGTATGGGCAAATGGTGGCAAGAGTAAGAAAAAGCCTGTTTGCTTTGAAATTGGTTGGGGGTCATCTTTGGAAGGGATCCTGGCTAAGCTATGGAACCTTTAGGAGCTGGGGTCTCCTGGAGGCAGTATGTCATTGGGTAGAGCCCCTCTCTCTCTCTCTCTCTCTCTCTCTCTCTCTTCTCTCGTCTCTCCTCATCTTCTGTCATGATGTAGTCAGATAGGAATATTAACTTGACAATAAATGCTGAGCTCTGGGCACATATGTGAAGAATTAGTGTTTGAGGCAAACCCTGAGCAAGACTGCAGGAGATTGATTGATGTGTGAAGACCATGTGTGGTACCATTCCCAGACAGGTAGATATGATGGAGCTGGCTCAGCAGTGTGGCATTCTTTAGCGTAGGGGACAGACTTGCTGGCGAGTGAGATTTGTCCTCTCCTCAGTAATCCTTGTAGATAACATATATCCAGTTCACTCAACGGTGGTTGGTATGAACTCTCTTCCAAGCTGGACTGTGTGGTGCCCTGTAATATAAGCCCAAATAAAACACCTTGTTCCCCTAAGTCCTTTGGTAGTGAATTTATTAGCAACAGATAGAGTCTCTTTCCTGAGTATGGTTGCAAGATAATGGCTGACCCCCTGTTCCAGTTGCCATGACTGGCCTGCCACCGTGCTTCTCAGTGACGAGGACTCTGTCCCCCAGAAATCATAAACCAAATAAGAATTCCTTTTTCCTTTAAATTGCTTGAGTTGGAGTAGTTTATGTTTCTTTTACTCTATTCATTTTTACTTTATTCTGTGTGTGTGTGTGTGTGTGTGTGTGTGTGTATGTGTGTGTGCACGCGTGTGTGTGTGTACGCGTGCGTGGGCATCAGAGGGCACATTGTCCTCGTGGAGAACCAAGAGTGACTTCAGGCATCATCCTGGATTGCTTCTACCTCCTTCTTGTCTTCAATCTGGGATTTTCCAGGCTCCACCCACCAGGGCCAGAAGTACAGGCTGCTGCCACCATTCTGCCTGGTATTTTTATGTGGGACCTGGAGTTTAAACTCAGGACCTTCTGCTTTCAAGGCAGAGTCTTAACCCCTGAGCCATCTCTCTAGCCCCAAAGATTTTTTATCATAGTAATGGAAAAGAAACTGGACCAGAAATTACTGAAGCAGAGGTCACTGATGTGGAAATTGGGGTGAGGGAGAGATAGGAGTCAAGGTATCCCTAATAAGATTTTTTTTAATCAACATGAGGGGGAGGAGATAGAAATTGAAGAAAGAGAAGACAGAGGATCTACTTTTTAGCCCTAGCTGTTGCTCTCTGAATAATGGATCGCCTTTTCTGGTTTGCATCCACGTAAAAGATGTCCTGTAATGGACACATTCATCCTGTGACTTCACACATGGAAGCTGTGGGGAAGAGAAGAAAGGGGGTGAGGGATCTAGCTTTGAGGCCAATTTGATTGCTAGCAGGATTTCCTCCACAACCATAGTCATAACACCAGCGCATTTATTTTAGATTTCTGTGTGAAAGTGCTCCATTAGGCTAATTTTAGTGCGTACACAGTGAAATTAGTCTGCAAATTCACTTCCGGTAGTGCGGTAAATTAGCAACAACATTCTGAGAAGCAATAAAAGACATGGTAAATCCCACTCTTAGGAATTTATCCTCAGGGAATGGATGGTTTTTAAAGCCAATGCTGAGATTTCAGAGAAGCTCGGCAGTGCCCATCCATGCTGAAGAAAGGAGTGAGGACGTAGAGCGCCACTAGAGGGAAAGGGTTTGGAAATGATGCTCTGATAATTAAAAAAAAAAAGCAAACTTATTAAAATGCAAACTCTAATTATAGTAGCTGGGGAGAAACATGAAAATATATTGATATGGCAAGTGTACTGGAGTAGTGGAGCAGGGTACAAAGTATGTTGCATGCAGTAATATGCCTATGAATATGTCTGTGCAGGCTAAGGTCTAGAAGGCAATTTGAAAAATGGAAGTAGGTATTGTGACAGATCACCTAGGCTCAGCGGCCAGGACTGTGCCAAGTCCTGTGATTTATCATTCTTTGATTTGGGGTTGATCTTTACCTTCAGTTCCCATCTATACAACAAGGACAGCAAAGGGGTGTAATTTAAAAGTGGTGTCTCAAAAGGACCCGCCACAGAGAATTTCAAATGGAAGAATGTGTGACAGGCTGCTGGCTCCTGAAAATGTCCAACAATGACACCAAGGTGCTTTCTGTGCTATGTATATGACAGTTGAGCCCAGAGTTTTAAAACATGCATGA